>JANFPS010000016.1:987500-1518709 GCA_024703675.1 Drosophila nebulosa | reverse complement strand
TATATTAACCGCCAGGTGGCGTGAATCTGAACGATAGAGGGCGGTGTAGAAAAGAGAACAAATTTGTATTATCAATTTTTTTTGTTGTGCCATTGGAATATGAAATAAAGGGAACAAATATTGGATATTCCGAAGTGTGTATACCCGTCAGCTATGGTTTATTTTAAACAAAATTGTTAAAGTTCTTCTTCTTGCACACATACAATAAAATTCATTTTGGTTTGTGTAGCAACCGAAGCCACAACTGCATTTACGCAGCACATATTACGGCCGAATATCTTCGGAGCAAAGTGGTATAGCTACATACATATATACAAAAATGTTTATTTATCCGCTTTTAATGTAGTATTATGTTTAACTGTAAAAGTAATCTAAGTACCAAATGTGGTAAAAATACTCCAACAAACAAACAAGTTTTTCCTGTACAAACATTTTTTGCGATTGTTCCTATGAAGGCTGGTGGGCCAATCATTTAAAATTTTGTCGAAAACTTGGATACTACAACAATAAAAATTTATAGCAAGTTTAGCTTGGAAAACTTAAAAAACAAAAAAGGTTTCTTTACTAAGACTGCTTTTCACCGATGGCTCGTATAGGGGCAATATATATTCTTCCAAAAATTAACAAATAGGTATGGGCAACAATAATGTACATAAGTGGCAAGAATGACTTGAAAAGCTTAAAAAACAAACCATTTTTTTCAACTAAGACTTTTTTTGACGACTCAGATTTTCATGCTAATCAGAAACATACACATATACATTATAATGTTGGAAACATTACCTTCTATGCGTCATAAACGTATAACCATTTTTAAAATACGCTCGGCAAGGTTCTAATAAAGGAAGTTACAATGCAATTTATAAATTCACAACTTTAGGAAAATTCTTGTTTTAAAATTTTTTTATGTCGCATCTTTTAGGCAAATTAACAGAAAAATTCATGTGTTAATCAGAACAAAACATATGTTATTAAAGGAAATTCGTTTTGCTTTTTAAAGCACTTCGCAATTTCTACCGAAATTTGGTCAACTGTTTTTCTAGCTTTAAATGTAAATTGAAAGCGCTGATTCCCACAAAAAATCAACAACATGTCCTTTTAAAGTCTTCTTTAGCGGAATGTGTGGCACTTGATTATTTCATTTTGCAATGGGTCCTTTCGTACCAAAGTATTTTCCTCGATTTATGTCCGTCGTTGTTCAATAGACATTTAAAAGTTCAAGATGGTGGTTTTACAATGTTCAATAGATTACATACAATAGCTGTTGATTACATACATTTTAAGGTGTTTCGAAAGGTTTATGTTCCAAACGAATTAATTTATATAGTCAAGTCTTATACTGCTTTTTACGTAGTCCCTAGAGTATTAAGTGAAAATCCTATAAACAAAGTATATTTATTGTTTCACCTTTTTATAAAGCAAATCAAAATATATTAAGGAAACGTTACCTTTTTATTTGTAAACAAATATATTGTTGCATTTAATATACTTAATAAATTTATGTTTTGTCTTTAAATTATCTAATTTTTTTAAATACATAGGTGTTGCTTTTTACAATCATTAGCACATAATACGTAATTCACTCGTTTTATGTACATATGTATATAAACATATTTTACACTTAACGCTACAGTACAAATAGTTGTTTTGTACAATGTGCCAAATTGCAAAATAAAAAAATGCTATAACTAATTACTTTAGAATATTTTATATGTGTGTTTCAAATCCAGTTAATACTTTCGTGTACTCATATGTACATTACTTATGCACATCTGATAGGTTTGCATACTTGTGTTGCATGACACAGCGATTTTGCATAAAATCGGTCAAGTGTTGGCAAACAATTAGCTTTATCTAGTGCTATAAAATTCGAGTTAAAATCTGGTTTTGTGCATTTGTTTGCTGTGTTAAATTGTGTTTTAGAAATTTATAAGATTTTTTTTCAATAAGGTAAAAAGAATTATAGTCTCATTTTGCCTGAAAGTATTTTTTATAGAGTTCTTCGCTCAATATCAAAAACGTTGAAACATTTTGAAAAACTGATAGATTACAATACAACATAAAACAGATGCTTTATAATTAAGGCTGATAAACAAATTACAGTTTTTGTGTTTGTTTTATTCAATCTAGATTAAAGGAATAATGCTAGACGAGCTAAAGGAATAATTTTAAATTATCTACTGGTTTATAGTGTGACGAGACAACCGAATACATAGCATGCATACAAATGTACGCATATAAAATTGCACATTTTGCTTTTCACGCGGGACAGGTTAATTTCACTAAAAATATACATGACCGTTAAGCCTAACTTTACTTAGAGATAAATGTTTTTATTGTGCATTTGCAACTACAAGAAGTTTTGAACATTAAGCAAACTGAAAGAGTGCAGGGGTGAATAATTGTATGAATGAGAACTACATAAATATATATTTTTATAAAAACGTGGGCCGAAATTAAGTAGTTTGTGTTGTTGCTTTATCCAACATTTAAATTATTTAAGTATAAGTTCAAATCATGTTTACGAGTGAATATTGGATTTTGTGCTAATGATGATATTCTGATGTTTTATATTGCAGACTATATGCCCGACAGGGTTACACTCTGTGCTTATCCCATTTACAATGCCAGTTTATGTAGCCACTTCCTCGACATCATTGTCAATACGAGATGATCGTATACCTGATTTACCAGTCCACGGATAAATGTCGGGGCAAGGCTGGCATGTTTTCATATAGCGTACTCCTGATTTGTGCCAAAGGTTGCATACTTTTGGGTTGTTACAGCGTTTTGGACGATCCTTGATAATGATATAGTGTTAGACGAATTTTTTTTTAAATATTTATGGATTACTTACTGAGTAATCACACTGGAATGGTTGAAAAGAATTTAAACGGGAATTAGGTGTAGGATCTCTGACCCATTGCAGCGCTTGCCAGTTGGTGATAATCCAAACATCTGGCATTGCGTTAATAGCGTCAAGGAATTTTATGAATCCTTCCTTGTGATGAGGTTGAGTAAACCATGCGGCATGATAAAACAGTCCAAAAGGAGCTCTGAGTAAGTACAAAAATGTTAATGCATTTTTAACGTTTCAATAGCTAATTCGAAGCGTAATGTTTGATTGTGTTTTCTAAAATCGCATCTGTTTCGACATGTTGATTCATTTAGGAGGTTGCTATTTATTCATAATGGAATTACCTGTTAGTTGTGTAGTGTCTTTCAAAATTCTTCATGATCATTTTAGTAACTCCATCAGCATCACTTGGGTTTGAACAGGCATCGCCCATAGAGCAACGGCCCCCATTTAGATCCTGCCACATTACCATTGGCACTTGCCAAACTCCTGGATAACTTCGTGTTGGGCAAGGAGGAATCATGCAATCGTGAAAGATTTTGTAGTCCAAGGTGTATGGCCAAGAAGGAGGACGATTCTCGTACACAGGCATAGAAGAATCGTAAGTGAAATTTGAGTCGTACAACATTTTATACATTTTGTTGCCTCCAACTGAAAGAAACGGAGCTCGCATGCCTCGTACATCTGACAATTTCACTCCACCGTAGGCTGCAAGAATTTCTCGCTGACCGGCAATTTCACGTGTCCATTTTTTTTGTGAAAACTGCTCACCAAAGCTGTGCCTACAGATTAAAGTAAAGATAAAGTATTTGAATAATTTAAGAGCACAATGAATGTGTAATAAATTTATTACTTAATGGTTGGGCGTGTGAATGTGTAGCGTTGCTTAACTGTTTAATGTTCTTTAGTGTGGGTTGTATTGCATCCATTGGAATTACCGTGTGCTGTGTTGCTTTGAAAGTAACGACTACTTACGAGACTGTATGGGAAGCCATTTCATGCCCATCGGAGTACAGGTTTTGAACCTGACTGTAATCGGTCCATTCGTGGGAAACATAAAATGTTGCTGTTATGGGACAGCCGTTAGGATTGACGCGTCCTTTCTCAAACAGATCCGTATACAACTGTTTATTTAAATCATTTACGGAATCGTCAAAAGTCAAAAGAACGATCTGTGGTATATTGTCAACTTGTAGTTCGCCTAGTTTTTTCATGATGAGAATGAGACATTGATGGTGTAAATAGGTTGGTGTTTTAGGACAGAAATAGAAAACTTATAACCAAAGCATATAAAATAGGAGACAAATAATAGGATTGTGATTGCTGCATGGACTTATGTATGTTGCGGTCTTCTCGATGTCGATGTGGCTATTCACATGAAGTAATGAAAGGCAAAGGCCAAGCTTAACTTACGAAACTGTATGCGACGCCATTTCGTGTCCTTCAGTGTAAAGGTTTTGAACCATGCTGTAATCCGTCCATTCGTGAGATAAATAAAATGTAGATCGCCAAGGACAACCATTTGGGTTTTGGCGTGATTTGTTATTAAACAATTCTTCATAGAGTTCAATGTTAATGGTGTTTACGGCGTCATCAAAAGTAATTAGAATTATTTGTGGCGTATCCGTAACATTTAGGCCGCCTATGTTTTGGCTGGTACTGTGTAGTAAATGTATATCAACATAACGTGTTTGTACTTACCAGGTATGTCCTTGCCTCCGCAGTAACAATCTGGCAATAAACATACATCTTTTCTACATTTAGCAGCCGTCTTATCGGGTGTGGGTTGTGGGTAAAGAGGGTCTGGTCGGGTTGGTGGATATCTATATATATCCACAAACTCTTGAGCTTTGGATACAATAGTTCCAGATGGTTTTAACGTTGGGCGTGTTCTTCTATAAATATAGTAATTAAGTAAAACTAGTAGGAATATTTTCTTGGGTAATATTGATGTCGTTTCTATCATTGAAAAGAAACGTTTGGTGTTATAATAAATGTTAACCGGTTTTACTTACGGTGGATGTGTTCCTCGGTTAGGTGTGGATACGGACGCTGCATCATGGTCCTGAGTGTAGGTAGAGCTGCCTCTGTTTCGATTGCTATTTCTGAATAAAAAGAATTTTAGTTGTGAAAAACAGGATGTTATTCTTTATGTAGATCAGTTCAATGTCAAAAAGATGTTTTGTGCCAAACAACTACACTAGGAAGCACGTATTGGGTTAAGTCATTCTACTTGTAAGTTACTTACATAATCGCAAGTTAGAAAAAAAGTTAGAAGCCAAAAAAAAATACAATTGTTAATGATACTTAATGTTTCCACAACCTGATTAATACTATACATGCATACACAAAGTCTTTTCCATTCTTAATATCTTGAAACAAAGTTTTTCAGCCAAATTGAAAAAAGAAACCGATTAATTTAGGCGGTGAGAACCGAAAAGTTATATAGTTTACTTATGTGTCACGTGTTTGGTGTTGGGCAAAAGGTCTACTCTGAAAATAAATGAAGAAGTAAATTTCGATTGCTTTTACACTTCGAAGCCAATAAGGCTTTGAGATGCCTATGCGTACATTGGTGCCTAACAATATTCTAACCAATATTTTTAAATCTTATTGCATATACAGTACGATCACACAAAGATTACTAAATTGAAGCTTGGTAAAATGTGCGATTGGCGTTTCTAAAAACTTACCCTATACTTTACGACATACATTAATGTAAAATGCGGTGGGCTTAAAGAATTGTTTTATAATTGAAAAAAAAAAGGTTGTGTGCCAAAATCTATAATCGCAAAGCACAAAGTACTAGTACTAGTAAGTGCAATTGTTTGGGCAACAGAAATATTATGATGGGTTTTTTTTTTGGCGAGAACAAAAACTTGGCTTCGACAAGTTAACTAACGATTTCAACAAGCTCATAACAACGACAACGGCTTCGACAGGTTAACCTATGCGATTTCAATGAGCACGTAACAAAGACACATAAAGTATTTCAAGTTGCAGGGCTAAAAGAAAAAATTTCTAATGTGTACTTTCACATTTTGTGGTACTTGGCAATTTGATTTTTAAGGCACCGAAACTAATATGTAATCATTACCAAATGTACCATGTACTGGCCGAACCCAGCTCTTAAGGTAGTAGAATATTCACTGTTAACTTTTTTGTTCTCACATTTTAATTAAAAAATTATAATTGGCGTACAAAATTTTTAAATTCGGACTAAGCGCAAAATTTATTTTTTTTTGTTTTTAATGAATTAAAATTCTTATAATACAGTGACCAACTTACAAAAAGTTTACTAAAAAATAAATTGACAAGGTTCTGCAGTTTTGACTGGCCACCACCTATACATATCGTGATCGGACATGTAACAAAAAAAAAAAACAACTTTGTTCAGTTTTTATAATTCATGTGTAGTTTTTATCGCAACATTTTACACATCAGCTAGTATTTAGTATCTACTTGTGTGTATCTTTTGCACTAAATGAACGTGCAGTTTAAGTCAGAAGTCGAAGAAAATTAAGATAATAATATGTATATTGAAGGCAGAATACAAAATCCAACACTCAACATCAACCAAATAGCTAAGTATACATACATAAGTAGGGGAAATGTGGGTAATGAGAAACGAAAGCTAGAGAACAATACAATTGTTGTTGGGTAAGACAGACTATGGCTGTGTTCAAAAACGAAATTACGGTGAGTTCTAATAGAGAGATATAGGGAAAGTGATGATATATTTAAGGAGCGTTAAGAAAGGGTCGGTATTTATACCTTGAGGGAATTTCGTTGCATTTCAGGCTCAGTATGCTATCAGAACACTTCACCGAAGCAGAGGCAGCAGCATTCACAGAGGTAGGAGCGACATTTTTGTTGTTGTTTTGGAGTTGATAGTTATTATTGTTGGTAGGTGTAAAACCATATGGGAATTTATTAACTCGAACTGCAGGCTTTTGTAATTGATTACTAGACAAGGTGGTTGGGATCAAAATAGACGGTTGGACGGCAGCAGCGGCAATTGACGATTTTATTACGTTATTTACTCTTGATGCTCGCGTTGTTGGGGATGCAAACACGTGTGGTGTAATTGTGGTTGTAATTGTTGTTGATGTCATAGAGGGGGTTCTGGCAGTAGTATTGTCAAAGGGACTTAATGTGCTATTTGGAGTAGGGGTAGAATCTGTAATGAAATCCCTCAAAGAAGAGGAAGGGTAGTAAAATTTGGATTGGTTGGGGATAAATTTGGATGAGGGCCTTGTTGGTTGAGGAGAAGTGGGAAAGGAAGGGCGCAACGTACTCGTGGTCGTCGGTAAGTAGAGCTGTTTAATTTCGTCAACAGCCGCACGTATTTCAGGTACAGAAAATTCATTAACGAATTGAGATGAGCCACTCTCATTACTATCACTTCCACTTCCAGAAAGAAACTGTTGAAGTTGTTCTAACACATTAGCGGCTCGGAATTTATGATTCCTGCCATTGACTGCAGTTATATAGCCTGCATTCTGCAAACTATCTGCTAGTGTACGCTCTGCCGTTTGCTGCCGATATTTGTTTGAATAAAGAAACTTCACTGACGAGCGATCGCTAATGTCAGCACTTTGTTCTGTGGAGCTCGATGCATCTTCCGCAATGGTACTTAATTCTATACTGTTGTCTTGCTTTGATTCAAATGGGCTCTCAGCCACCAATGCTTCTGCTCGGGGGGAATCGAATTCAATAGCAGCTTCATTTTCAGATGGCTTACGTTGAACTGCTTTTTCCGTCTTTGATGGTGATGTGGTCTTAAGATGCCGTTTATTGCTTACTATCCGTATACGTTGCATCTTGCGCTTAGGATACAAATTGACAGGTGGGCTCGACAATATAAAATTATTGGTCGGCTTAAACCTTGGGGCAAATGTTGTGGGTTCGTCTATGTTGTCAAAAGTGGCAGCGGTAAAGCGCGACCGACCGCGCTGATTTGCGAGTTGTTGGTGTTCTTGAGTAGATGTTGAGGATTGTGAGGCATTAGTTGACGTTGTGTTTCTCAGTGCAATCTGAGTCGTAGTTTTGGGGCTAATAGTACTGAGAATTAAATCACTGACGCTTAAATTACGGCCGATTCCCGCAATCGTCGAAAAACTTTTCAAAGGATTCGGTGTTGTCTGCATCAAAGGCGTAGTTCCAGGTCCATGAGTACTCATGTAACGAGATCTGTGCGGGCTTTGGCGTTCTTCGTGTAGCAAATTCTCCAAACTCTTGTAAGGTGACACGAAGCGCATTGCGGGACTTGCAGTAACACGACTAATAGTGTCTTTAAAATTGCTCGCACGTGCAGTGAACCCTGAAGGTTTTGTAGTCAAATTCAATTTCTCAGACGCAGTTGGGACTGTTATAGGTGTGGTTGATTTAGTGGGCTGCTGTTGAATTGTTGGTCGCCCATTGCGCCAAACTCTTAATGGTGGCGCATATGTCGTAGGCACGATATTTGCAGAAGTTTCCGAATCAATAGTTGTTGACACAGGGGCTGATATTGTTGTAATTACATTAGTATATTCAGAAAATAATCCATTTTCTTTCTCTGGTTTTTTAGCATCAAGCCTGAATCCATATTGACCACTTTGTACACTTAGTTTATATGCATTATTAGTTCTCATGGTGCTTGAACTGTCGGATAATTCAATCGGTGTGTTTCTGTTTTTCGGTGCCTTAAAACTTTGCGGCGCTATATCAGACTGCACAAAGTTTTGTATGCGCTTTCCCGGCTTTACCACAGAAGTTGATTCGCTTGAATTTCTATCCCTTAGGCCATTCTTATAAGAATATTCCACATTTTCAGTAGGGGGTGGCACAAGGTTTCCTTTTGGGCTAGTACCATATGCTGCTGCATTGATAAAGTCCAAAAACCTGGGTGATGTGCTTGTTTCAAATAAACGACTTCGGCTAGTGGGAGCTTCGGCAGTCTGGACCTGCACGTTTTGGCTCTCATCAGATATTGTCTCCACGTTTTCCGTATTACTAATGCTTGTGTTGTTGACCGTTTTAACCAATTGCTCGTTTGTTGAGGGTAAGACTGAGGAAGAATTTACAAGTTCTGGCCTAGTTTGATTGTTTGACACAAAGTTGACCAACGATTTGGGCAAAGTTTGCAGTTTCGATTTAAGAAAGGGATTGGAGTCATAGGAAGTAGGAATAGATATAGTTGGTGTAATGTGTATTGGCATTGTTGTATTTGATGTACTGGGTCCAGGGGCGTTGGATGACTTTAATTTGTTTATGACATAATTTTTTTTTTCATGCGTTTTTGAGCTGTTGAAGAGATGTGTATTTGATAAAAGACAATAAAATAATTGTTAGTAACTTAACTGCAAGGTGTATTCTTTAATTTATGATTAAACAACATACACTTTTGGTTCTCATAATTTAAACCAGTCTTGCATTAAGAAATTTCTTTCAAACATTCATAAAAATTTCAGAAATTTTTCAATTATACTGGGTTCAATATATGTTCATTTAAAAGTAAGTATATATCAATTTTGGATAGCGCTTCAATAGATTAGTAACAGTAGTTAAACAATGAAAATATATTGTATTTTGGTTTTGATTTAGCCGTCTAAAGTGTGTAAAGATTCATGCTCATGCGTATTTTGAGAGACCTATTTCTTTTTCTTATAACTAATATCATGCAATGAATTTGCCTGACAACTTTAACTGAATCCTGCTATTAACTAATAAAATAGATTCTACAACATTGACACGCTGTTAATGTCAGTATTTAACTTCTTTTCAATAATTTACTGCAGTCTATCCGAAAATGTTTAAAGGGTGTTGCATCTGTGAGTGTGTGGGTGAGTGTTCATGTATGTGTATTCGTTTGTGTAATATTTAAGCCAAATTATCCAAAAACTGAACTAGGGACATTTATGTCTATTGACTGCTGACTTAATTTTGGTGTTCAGACTTACTCATAAGGTTATGTGACTGTGATTTAAAAATACCTTGGCAATTTGGATGTTGATGTTGGTGGCGGTGGTGTTGTGGTTGTGGTTGTTGTTGTTGTTGTTTTTGAAGGGGGGCGTGTAACCTTAACAGATTGTGAGACGATAGAACTCATTGTCGTACTGCTCCTTGCTACTGACGTTGATTGGGTAATTGTGGGAGGAGTCGTTTTTAACTTTCTTGTAGAACCTACTATGTTGGCAATTAGGTTGTCGTCATCCGTATCCGTAATTGGATTATTCTTAATTGGAGTACGCTCGGTCTGGTAATAGTCCTCAGACAACCCGTATACATACTCCTCAGAGCTAGGATAGCTATAATCAGCTTCCTTTAATCCCGCTGATGGATTTGAAGTGGTAAGCGTACTGTAGTAATTAAGAACACCATTATCTGGATGTTCCGTTGTTGTTGGCATTGTGCGTGCTTTTAATCTCTGTATGGTCACCTGTTTCGGTCTGATAAATAAACGTATTGCGGTTTGGTGTATTGTGTCGACAGAAGAAATTTTTGAAGCAGGTGTATAATGATGAAAGCTGATCTGAATTTTGATGCGTTATATATTGTGTATTTGTAAGAGTAAGCTGCGTCTGTGATGGTTTTTTAACTAGCCAACTAGCAATCTGTTTAGCTTTGGACTGATTTAAAATTTTATCTATCTGATATGTTCACTGATTTGATGGGATATGCTACATTTTGGCGAGCAATTCAACTTATGAAGTATGATTTTAAAACAGAAGCTTTTGCTAAACGTAAAGTTAATAATTATTCACTTACCTCTGCGTAGTACGCGTTGGCTGCTCATAGGTATTTTCATGTTCGATCTAAGAAATCAACAGTTATTATTGAAATGTGGAATTTGTGTTTTTAAAAGTATTAACCTGAGCATTAAGATCTTCATCGTAGTCCGTACTATATCTCAATGTAGGCTCGTTGTTGTACGACGGCTTTTGAGATGGCGTCGGTGAAGCAAATTGTTCCAACGGACGATAAGTTGACTGTGGCTGCTGTGGGCGTAGGGCAGGCTGATATGCGGGTAAGGGCGGTTGTTCTTTCTGCTGCTGCTGCTGATACTCAATATCCCTATATAAATCAATGCCGTCGTCATAAACAGAATAATATGATGGATCATAGGAATTTGGGACTGTTTGTGCTTGCTGTTCTGGTTGATGTTGTTTTTGTTGAGGTTGTTGAAATGGTGTTGGCTGCTGTTGGGGCTGTTGTAACTGGTAGCCGCTCCCTTGATTATATATGTTTGATGAGGCATTGTAGCTGTTACGGTTAGATGCTAACAGTGGGACATGGCCTTGTGGCGTTGGCTGTACAAATATATTAGCAGATGTTGGCGTCCCATGTGCCGATGACGGTGAAGATGATTCAACTCTGTACACATTTTGGTGATTGTGTGATTATTTACATTGAGAAATATGCATACACATATTTAATGAAACATTGAAATAGTAATAGTTTTCATAAAAATATTTAAAAAGTTTATAGTTATCAAGATATAATAAAGATAGTACAAGAGTTAAGATGAATTTAAAAGGAAAATTGTTAGTAAAGTGAAAAGATGAAAGGGTAAGAACAGATCAAACTGAAGTTAGCAAAGCCCAGTCTATAAAATAATTATTTAGTCATTTGTACATCACTGGCGAGTTCAATTCGTTAAAATCATTTTTTAAGAGTCAGAACGTAAACGTATAAAAAGTATCGCAGGACTGCCAGTGGGCGTGGGGTGTAAGTAAACAATAGGTAGAAATATTTATATTTATATACATGTGTAATGTAGCTGATGGGTATTCTGTTACTTATACTACTTCTTGTGTGGTTGTGTAGTGGCACAAAGAAATTTATCATCGTTTTATGGGGCACCTATTATTATAGCTACCTGGGTCTTTCGGCGCTCAAGTTAACATGGATTGAGTTTAATTGAAGACCGCCTAAGCTGCTTTGCTTTCCATTTCCTAGCAATAAGTTGCTTTCGTTCTTCAATCGTTCGGTTGTACTCTCTGTTACAGCTTCAGCCGAGGGGGTAACTGTCCACTTTTGCTGGCCACGATGTCTTTGCGGACGTACGGTGTATCGTATGTGGACCGACGCAGGCGTCGTACTTGTTATTGTTGTGTTTAAAATCTGTCTATTAATCTCCGAAATTGAGCTAGACGAAGTTAACGGTAGACGATGCTTAAGTTCTTGGAATATGTCGCTAGGAAAGGTAATAATGGGAGGCACACCAATTCCAGAACTTGAGTGATTTAACCTTGAGAAGTTATGAAAAGGACGTCTAGTTGTTGTAGCTTCCATAAAACCAGTTTGCAAACTGGGCCGTGAACTTTCAGGTTTTACTAATATAGGCGCTGCAGTAGGGAGTTGCTGGCGTGGTGGTGCCATAGTTTCCGACATGGGCATATAAGGGGGCATGTTCGATGGCGGTAATATTTCCACGTCTTCCTCGTAGTCCTCATCGTAGTAGTCATTACTTTTAAGAGTGGTTGTTTTAATTTTTGTTGGAAAAGGCTTAGTCGTTGGCATTGTAGTGGCTGATCGAGTGTTTTCTATGTCAATTTGTTTCTGAATACCTTTAATAAAGCTTTCATATCCTTTCAAAACATGTGTTGTGGTTGGTGTAGTTGACTTATTCTCTGTAGGCTTGGCTTTTAATAAAGCGGTTGATGAAGGCCCAATTTGTTTTGGTTTGGTATTTGTTGGCAGTGGTTGTGAAGATGAATTAGTACTGTTATTAAGTGGACGACGAATTACTAATGCATTTTTTAAATTCGCATTTCCTTCGATGCGTACTTGGTTAAAATACTTAATAAGAGGGTTGATAACAGGATTTGCACTGGCAAGATCGCTTGTTTTTAAATTTTTCATGAAGTCATTTATGTTGAATTGAAAATTTGTCGCCTTTGTTTTTGGAGTAGTCGTTGAAGATATAGGAATCGCTGTAGAGCTGATCGATTTTGTGAACGTCTGATAGGATTCAGGCAACGTAATATTGTCTGCGTAAGTTATTCCCACCGGTAACTGTGAAAATTCGCGGAACGGCAACTGCTGCAATGTATTGGGCTTATTATATGCCAAATTGGGAGCCGAGACAATATTTATATTTGGTGTAACCTGCAATGGTGTGACAGGTGGGCGCACCTTGACTGGAATGTGTCCTATTTGATTTGGTGTTGACGTAGTGTATACGCCCTTCATTTTTTGATTCGCTATAATATTGTATTGGAAGTAGCTACTTTCTGTTGTACTTTCTTTTTCAGCAGATGTACTGATGCTGTAGTGAGAGACGAGTTTTCCAGCTTGATTATTGTAAAAACCACCCATTGTGCTAAAATGAGCTTGACTGTTTGGATAGGTTGTGGATGTATAAAAATCGAAAGGTGTTTGGGTTGTTGTGGATGGTTTTGGTGCGGCGCGCTGATTGTCCAGATGAAAGTAGGCAAAGTTTTCTGTTTGCAAATGTTTGCGTCGTTCCTTCAACTCCCTTAATTGTTGTATTAGATAGGGTAGCAGATCACCTCTGTTGGCTTGGAGTGTTGGTGATCTCGGAGTGGTAGAGCCTAAGTTTGCCGCGCCGTAGTACTGGCCTGCAATTGGTCGAAAATCGTCTTCTAAGGGGGGCGGCGGTAAAGAGAGATTGTATCCTGTATATACCAACTTGGGCTTTTGATACAATGGCGGAATCTGATGTTGAGAATATCCTTGATAGCCAGTGTTTAGTTGATTATAGTTGTGAGTGGTGCTGGGAGGCGTGAGATAGGGATTAAAATGCCCAAAACTAAAAGCTGTTTGCTGTGGATAAGATTGCGGTTCTACTGAACGGTATTTATTTCGAGGAAGTTGCCCTGGCCAGTTTGCAGATTCATGCGCTTGTGGTCGCAATTGTCGGGGTTGTCGTTTTGACTCACCCGTAGCAACATCGCCTTCTTCCTTTACGTTATCGACCACGTCCTCGATCGAATCACCGTATTCAAATTCAATTGCTCTCTCATTGTTTATAAACGGTTGAGTGATTTTTGAAGAAAATTTCATAGGTTTTGTTTCTCTAGCCATAGTGTTGTCATACTGATCATCCTGGTTGATTGGGCTTTTTAAAGAGTTATCAGCATTCAAAAGTGAGTTGAGTCTTTTAGGATTCTTTAATTCTTTAGAGGAGTTTAAATCTCTAGACTCCAAAGTTTTGTTAACGCTATTAGGTGTAGTCACTTCTTTTGTTATGCTACTAACATCACGTCGTTTACGCAGTCGATTGTGGAAAAGTTTAAGTTTATTCGTCACGTCTTCGTTTGCGTTTTCGCTGTTTACGTACAGTTTTAGGCCAAAAGCGTTAAGTCGATTGGTGTTGTAAAAAGATTTAAAGATAGTGCAATATGCAATGTATGAGAGAAAAGAGTGTGTAATATGATAAGTTGCAAAACATTTGAAATACATTTTTTCAGAGATAAGATAGTATCAATTCTTACAAAATTAGTTCTGATGAAGGGAGAAAAGGTGAAAACTAAGTTAGCAGGTTGAAATGCTTACCGATAGGCAGTTCCAAAGGCGTAGGAACCAATCTTTCCTGATTGAGGTATGGCGTTTAAACTTGCTTGCTGCAGTATGCCGTCACGATCTCGGTGAACCTGGTTTACGGTACTCGGCTGACCGCGATAAACACGCTGCTGGCGATCCGTATCCTCTTCCTCAAGCGGGGGAAGAGTTTCTTGAGCCTCGGCGTATAACTAGTAAGGAAACCACATAAAAATAGACTCTTTCAAGTATGGTAATCTCTCATTAACAACAAGTGTCAAAATGAAGTTTAAAGACCTCATTTGACCTCATTAATATACCCTCTGCAAGAGTTTAAAATTTTTTGAATAAATAAGTCAGAATTACAACATTTATTCTATTTCTGTCAATTACCAAATCTATTAAACTATCTACTGGTATGTCCTTATAGGAATCGCTTGCAAAATATTAATCTAAAATTTCATTCCGACTGATCAGTTTTATTGCAGCCGTATGAAGAGTACTTTTAACGCACTCTTACTTGCAAGTTTATAGTAACATTTCTTACCTTTGCAATATCTTCCTGTGAGTCTAGCAATTTTGGCTGTCCCCGCGATGTTACGACTGGATTGGGTGGTACGCGAAGCTCTGGTGGTGGAGGAATATGCTCTACTTGAGCTTGTATAACTTGTGGTGGAGAGCGGTGGTATTGAGGTGGAATTGTAGGTGTTTTAGGGGAAGGGGCAACGGCAGGACTTGAGAAAGCAGCACCAAAGCGCACTCGACTGGGAACATGTTGTTGAGTTTGAGCGCGAGCGGTTCCGCGCTCAGTGGTGGTGTCTACCAGTTCACAACCTACGTTTCGAGGCCAATCGCACGTTTGGAGCTCGTGTGAATACATTAAGCCACCGGTGCAACTTTCAAGAAGAGCTCCACCGAAAACGCATACATAATATTGTGTGCAATCAGTTGGGTGCGGATAATAGCCAAATTCTTCTGGACAGTCAAAGCTGATTCCATTAGAGCTATTTGGCTTAACATTGGTACCAAAACTTCGGGAACTTGTGATTCGTGAGGAACGTTTAGCTTGAGCTGTTACGTCTCCTGTAAAACAAAAGAAAACAAAAACAGTTAGTATAGTTAAAACAAGTCTGATTAAAGTTGGTGTTTAGCCATATTAATTACAAGCTATTTCATTATCTCGCAAAACCCATACAAAATATTAACCTGCAAAGCATCCCCTAAGAAAAAAAGTTTATACGAAGTTTTCTAATCGTGAGTAAGATCCCAAATATGAGCCTATCACAAGTCTTTTTCTTGTAGGTCAATATATTTGTTAATATATTTGTGTACGTTTGTTTTAAAGAAAATCTAATAAATTGCGATTTGGCTTTGTTGACACTAGACAGCTTAGATTTTATTGTTTGCCGTATCCTATTCAGCTCAAAAAAAGGGTCCGTTTTGATATTTCTAGAAAACATATTTTCTAACATTTAGTTGACATTAATCGTGTCAAGGCTGTCTGATAAGATCTTGTTAACATGCAGTGGAGACCAGCACGCTCCACAAATTATGTAATTAACAGTGAGGTCTTCAACTGACAACTTCGTACTGCAATGACCGAGTCTGAGTGATATACTGCGGTGGTGGTGAACAATGAAAGCTAATCACGTGCCACCGGCGATTGGCCATGCAAAAGCCTACATTGGCCATCAGCAGTCCACCAGCTTGGATGACATTTGTATTTGTATTAGGCGGCGTCGCAGTTGCCTCGGCATATTTGCTGATTGTTTGTTACTGATTTTTTTTCTTGTTTTGTGCTTTCTGCTCCACTGAACAAACACTATGTATACCCTAGTCAATGTATTTATGCATGTACATAACTAACTACATACGTGTATGTAAGCCGTGCTGCTGTTATTTGGCAAAGCTAAAGCTTGTCTTGGTTATGCAACGCTCTGTAATTCGGCTAAAAGGCTGATTGGCTTTTTTGCAAGTTTGCATAGAGCTTGTCATTTGTTTTCGTTACTTTTTTTTATTGTTTAAAAAAGTCCAGCAGAACTCGATGTTATATATATATATATATATATATATATATATATTTGTACATACCCTAATAAATAAACGGCAAGTGGATAAATATAAACAACGGTGGTGTCAAAAGGTACTTAAAATTTAAATGATGCATGTGATTAACTTTTGTAGGCAATTGTAAATATATTTAAGACAAGAGATAAGCAGCATGACGCATTTTATTGTCGATTTATTTAAATGGAACCCTCTTCATGTTAAACAAAGGAAATCAATAAAGATGTCTTTATTTAAGTCGTTGAATATTTATAAGCGACCAGGCTTGGATAGTTACGGATTAGAAGCGCAGAAAAACTGATACAACTTACGTATATATATAACTAAATAAATAAGTTACAATTTCGATATCAAAGGTGTTAACTTGATCAATTTAATTTGTTTTCAGTGTTAAACATTTTGAGCGAACTCATGTTACAAAACTGATGACAAATTTGTTGTCAACTACTTTAAGCGTTTTCATTCCAATCTCGAAAAAAAACATGAATGTATTCAATCGCCAACATTGTGTATATATTATATACGTTGAAAGATAAAAATATTGTTGCTGGAGATTATTAAAGTTTTATCAATAACTCGTGCTTAAGTTTTCCTGGGCAGCTCGTAGAATATATCCTTTTAGATAACAAAACAAATTTATTTTGTTTTGCGGTTTTGAAGTTTTATTTTCATTAAATGGATAACTCCATAATCTTGTAGATTTCATTGTGATTTGCTGTGTGCTATTTGCAATTAAAAACACACGCTCATTTCCCTACCTGATAGGCGGAAGTAAAACCCATTGGTCAAACTTTAGTCTTGGTTTTATTTTTTACAAACTGTACAGTGAGAGGGTGGTGTAGCGTTGAACAATGAAACGCGGTGATGGTGAGCCAGACCCAATTATAGCCGTATTGCGCGCAATTATTTTTTTGTTTTGTTGTTTTTTTTTTATTTGTAAAATCATTGTCTATTTAGACAATCAACTCAACTGGATGCAATTGGCTAACAATGGATTGGCGCAGGAAGTGTTAGTCATCTTTTGAGTTTGTGTTTTCCTTTCAAAAAGACAGCAAAATAACCAAATTTTGTATCAATTTTATGTTTTCTATATTTACATAATTTAGGAAACTATAACAAGTTTTTATAGTTTTTAGCGACCATTCATTTATATATTTATTTTTTAGGAAACAGTATGTACTATGGTTATGTATTGTGAACTACAACAAATTTTGTTACCAATGTTACTAATCAAAGAGCAAGAAAAACCCTAAAATAAAACAAAGTCAATAAAATTGAGCAAAAGCAAACAGTTGTGTGAAAGTATCACAAAACAGGAACTATTCAGCACCTGACCATGGCTTGCTTTCTTTTTTGGTGAATGCTATACTCAATGTATTTCTGGCTCAAGCTGTAAGCGCTTTTGGCTATTATGTAAGAAGGCTGTTGCTAACTGGCTCAGCATTTGAACCAAATATGCATTATACAACACATAAAATACCAATACCTGCATATCTAATACAAATGCATTTGGCTCAAATGAATATGTATAAAAAGGCTCTTCAAAAATATTTTACGGACACATGTGTTCATAAATCCAAAAAGTAAAAGTATTTTAAACCTATAATTTCGCTCTTACTGCGATGTTGCCAAATTTTATATAACTTAACAAAATCATATTTTGATTGTTTGTCGATATCTAAAACTTACTTACACTACGAAGCCAAAATTACCTTAAGGAACAAAACTTCTTTTGCACGTAGATGATGCTGAATTGCAAAAGAATTTAACTTTAAATGTCAATTCTAGATAAATGTGGAGAAACATTCTATTCAAAACGCACAAATATTCAGGTGGTTCGAAAATATAAGCAAGTTCCACACGGTTTATTTGGACATGTCATGAAAGTATATTAGCAAAATAGGATCAGTGTGAATGTTGTTTAGACACAGCAACAACTAAAATTTGGCGACAAAAAAAATCGAAGTAACAAGCATGCAAAAGTGGGTCAGACTAAGAGAATGTTGCATAACAGACAACACTCACTAAGCCTCGCATTTCAATTTTTTCTAGTTGCAGCAGCTGGACCATGCGCCGTACCGTCGCCACAACTACAGCTTTGTGGCGCAAGGCCTCAAAGAGTGCATTTAAAATGCAGAGCGCAGCGCCACGCCTACTTCAAAATCGATCACTTTCGCTTACTTGAGTTGCAACTATATATATACAATGCACACTATAAATACATGTGTACGTGTCTATCTGCAATGCAATGCCTGAGCTTCGTGTGTCGCATTCACAATTCGGTCTTTGCATGCGAGAGAGTAAAAACGATAGGAATAGACATCTAACAAAACATAACGGTGTGATAAAAGGTCACATTCCAAACTTGTGCAAGGTATATCCGAGTCGGTAAGGCGACTTGCTTACTTTATTTCTTATGAGTGCCACACGCCATTCGAATGTGCTGCCGTGACAGTCACTTTTATTTGCGATCTAATTTAACGACGTGTCATGATTTTCTTCAATGGTGGTCTTGCCAAAAGATTCAAAGGCTGCATCGTAAAATTTCATTACCAGGTGCCAGGGGCAGAAGAAGCGCGGTTTGGTTTTATTGCACTTTAAGTAAACGGTAGTATAGAGGTGACTTTATCTACACCTCCTTGAGAGATTTAAATCGACGCAATGCTGTTCGTTGTTTTGTTAGGTACGCATGACACTATTATAAATAATTTACTTTAAATAGTTCGGAAAAGTAGGCTTACCAACTTGAATTCATATCAGTCAAACATAGTTCGTTTATCCGAGAAGCTTTAAGATGACAATATTATACATACTTTGCTTTCAATATTTCGAAAATGTCTTCTTACCAGCTTGAACTCATATCAGTCAAACTTAGCCCGTTTTTTGCGTCAAAAAAAAAACACTTCGCTATTACATATGCACAATTTTTTAAAAAGACACAAATATTTAGGTCTTCCGAATTGAAAGAAAATTACGTCCAATTATCGCAACACAATAAATATTTTTTTGCACATCTGCTTAGGCGATGGGAAATCCGTAACTGATTTATCTTTTTGGTTTTATTGCAAGATAACCAAAAATTGGGCCATCCGAAAGATTGGAGCAACATAGTCTTATCGGCCCACGGGCATATTTGAAATCGTGACTGCTGTCACAGCGTACAAAGCTTAGGGTTCCCATAACAGTGAAGTGCGTGGGGTTTTTGTGTCGTTGTTAAAGTAATTCTGTAAACTTTGGCTCACTGCACGTTTCAGACATTTTATTTGTCACATCGCAACTAGAAAGTCTGGGCATAAATCGATAATGACATAACAGCAAGTAAGCTCGCTAAGCTAGAGGTAATATACCCAAATGAAAGTAAGACAATAGTTGCCTTTACGTAAAGTTACGCGTTAAAAATTAATTTAACATAGTTTTGGCTTTCTTTAAAACTACCATAAAATTTTGCAGAAAAAGATGTGAGTTTGTTCGCAAAATTGAACTAATATTTCTTCCGTATTATTAGGTTTTGGCGGATTTATAATAATACTCTAGGAGTGTAAGGAAGGGCAACCAATTATTATAATAATCCAAAAATTGTATGTGATTGTCATTTTTTAGAATTGCTTGATTATAGCATAAGGTAATATGTTTTTCGCACTGTGTGCAATTTTTGTTTGGAGTATTTCAGACACTTTGAAACTTTGCACAGCGTCTCGTGGGAACATTAATAAAAAAATGCGGACTACCTTCTGTCTTTAAAGTTATTTTGCATAGATACATATGTAGCCTTTGCGTGCGTTCATTTGTGGAATGAGAACTCGTCAACTGTTAAAGCAAATCATGCATTTTTCTGATGGGATTAATTTTCGAAAATAAAACTAGCGGGAAAACTTGCTTTGTTAGTTGACTTTTAGATTAAACTATAAATCGAACTATCAAAAATCCATCAACGACCACCCACCCAACTAAGTCTGAAAGAAAAATACCTCCGAGCCCATGCCAACTTTGCTCTGTATAAAGAAGTTGGTGGAACCCACTTGCTTATACGCCCTTTTTATTAACATTGAAAAATTAACTTAAAAAGTACAAATAACATATGCATGTTTTTTAAACAAGAACAAATTTAGCCACAATTTGGAGTTTTCCCCATCTTGATTGTAATCATGTTTAACAGAGTCGCTTTGATCTATGTATATACGTACATTACAAAACTGACCAAACCCAAAAAACTTGTTGTATGTTGGCATAAAATAGAATCTAAAAGTGAATGGCTTGCAAATATGGAACCGCAATACAATTTGGGTGTGCCAACGATTGTGGCTTTGAACTGAAACCAACGAATATTCAAAATAATATGGTATACTGACTTGCATGTTTCTGGGTACAATGTCTTACTGATCCCTGTGCCCATTTTGGTTGACTTAATTAAATAAAGCACCCAAAAATTAGTCGTTCTGTCCGTCGTTCATTATGGATACAAATGAGATTTTTATAATGTTGTATCTATGTAGGTACTAAGTAGATTAAATATTTTTTGTTGCAGACCATTATTGAACAACGTTCTCAGACACAAGATTTAGAAACGATTTCAGGGTCAATCCAACGCCTCACCAAAGTACCGGCCTATAAATGGCGATAGTATCGCGAGTCGCGGCGATTGTGCAACAGAACGACGCCAACACACAGCAAAAGGCAGAAACAATTATTGTCTATACAAAAAACAGTCAACCAGTCCCAGTCTGAGTCGGCGTTAGCCAAGTTGAGGCTGCGGTAACGTACCTAAGAAAAAGTGCTATGACAAAAAGTCTTTAAAATAATTTGCGATAAACAAAGCAATAAAGGCGAAAAGAACCGAACCAAATCTTTTTTAAAGCGCTATTAATGCTGCCGTTTATTATAGAAAAAAATTTATATTTATTTCAGAAACAGATAAAATTTTTAAAGAAAACCTTACAAAGATTCTGATTTCTAGTTATTTAATTATTATTTATTTTGTATCCTTGTTACATTTTTTACAAACTAAAAACTGCCCAGAAACGCGAGAGCAACATATTGCAAATAGAGAAAAATATTATTATGTAATCTAAAGTGATTGCCATCGCCGCGACTGGTATGACTCACACCACTAAAAAACTAAACGCCTCAATTGACTATTGGTCTGCATGATTGCCAAACCCAGCAATTGAAACAAAATCGAAAGGTTGTCCGCCCTGGTGTCAATTGTAAGGTATAAAAAACTAAAGTATATAAAGTAACGGGAATTTGTTAATTATGGGTATTGTATGTATTTTAATTTTGCTTTTCGAAGGACTTTGAATCCAAATCAACCGCATCACCGTCAAAGTGATATATTTCAGCAGAAGCAAACTCTCTTTGATATTTCGTTTTGTACTAATACTTTTGTCAAAGTCTGGCAATGTCTGGAATGCATTAAATTCTAGCATGCAAATAATAAAGATGTATTGTTAAACAATGTTTGTTGCATGGACATGACGAAAAAAGCCCATACAAAATTTGGACACACTAACCTTACCAAACGGACCTTTACTTTTGATGTATTGATTATCGACAAAACTGCCGTGTAGCTGTTTGATCATTAAGATAAAATTAAGTTCGATGTGTGCTATACACAAAATAAATGAATTATGCTATTCTGCATGTGACTATATCTAGGTATATTTACCAGTTTGAAAACTGCAAGGCGAAGAAAGTTATCCGACAATATCCGGACTATATAGTTTTACTGCTGAACTTGAACTGTTGATGCCCGTGTTTAGTGGGAACAGGTAAAATCAGTCAACACCGTAACAATGACAAAATGAATAAAAAGCGAATGCCGAAAAAGCAAAAATAGCGTTTTCAAGATGCTGTGTCGCTTTTCAGGTTTGTCTGCAACTGGTTAAACCACTGTCAATTACAACTTCGACCATGATGCTTTCATTTGGGGTCATATACCTATAGCATCTGGGCGAACATTGTGTAGATAGTTGTATTTTAAAATAATGTAATCTGTTTTTTAGTTTGTGAATTTGAAAAAGCTTTTAACCACAGCAACTAAGAATTGTGCGACTTGTTAGTTGTGCCCTTATAAAACGAAGTAAAAACGCTTAAAGTACATGTACACACAAAGAAGTAAATACACCCTTTTGAAATTTCGCCGCATTTGGATTGATGAACAGATATTCGTTCAATAAATTCGTGTGTTCAAATCTACGACATTTATAACTTTTTATTCTGTTGTTTTATTAGCAAGGCAACGAAAAAATAAAACAGCACACTTATATATATGTATGTATGTACATACAATTGTAAATTAATCTGTATGTTTATGTAAATTTGTACAGATGAATGCGTATAAAAAAAGAAACCACAAAAAACTATACAGATAAACAAATATTGATGTTAATTTAACAAATTACTCAAATTGTGTTCCAATTTATTTGCTAACAAATACATGTAATGTTAGCTAAATGTATGGATTTTTGAATATTTGTAGTCGTATTAAACAACGTGTAAAAAACCAAAGTCAAGATCGAGAGCTGATGTCGGTAGTGATCAGTATGGTGAATTAAAGCTTGTATTATGAACTTGGAAATAGTGTGATTCAACCTTCTCCGTCTCTCTGCATTTTGCCCTTGAGAGACATGTTCTTTAGGCAGTGCACATGCCCAGTGCGGGCATACAATTTGCATCTTCGCGGTGCCATCCCAATCGGAAGAATTCATATCCGAAAGTGTTCACCTGTTTTGTTAAAAAATTTTTTGATTGTTGGCTTATAGAGAATTTGGATTTTTGTTTGGTTCGCATTATTTGGTGTTGTCTTTTAATAACTCGATGACTAACATGTGCCATGCGTTCATTTAAGCGGACAACAATTTTTTTTTAAGTTTTTTGCCTTTGGTCTTTTATCCGGTTTGCTTCATTGCGTTGTGTTGATCTAACATTTTCAAGACTTTTAGATTAAAAATTTTAAACAGCGATTTGGTGTAGAGCGGTAGTGTTAGCTCATAATAAATTGATATGACATGTGCCTAACAAAGCATTTCAAGGCTAGTTTTAGATCATCGGTTATTTTTTTTGTTTCTATCGGGCACTCAAATAATTCTGTCATGTTGAAGAAGGACGCTGTCGTCGAAAACAACATCAGCTTGCACTATATTGTTAAAGCCATGTCTTAAAATCAGCAAAACATGTACGTACACATGTAACGCATTATCGCTGTCACATCTGCCAAGTTGAACTATGGTATACCCGATTCACTGTGAAATGGCAGGACCTGAGTTAAAAAATTGAGGCGACCGTGGGTTGTTGTCAGATACGCGCATGTAAAAATTATGGTTTGCAAGCAATCAGGGCAATAGGATCACATAAACCAAGGCGGACTTTGCGTTGTCTACGAATGCCATTGCCAGTTTAAGTCCTACGCAGTCAGCAGTTATTCAACGGCCTACGACAGGGCAAAACTAATTTATAGTCTTTTCCCAATAGTAATATTGTTTATGTACTTATGTATGTGTCAGGGTATTATCCTGTTTCCACTTGGTAACATCGAGAATGCATGTCGATAATTTACTTTGAATTATAACACAATCATTAATTCAATGCCATTTCTGTCAGTTGGGTGTGATTCGTTTGACCGGCAAACACAAACAATTTTCCCACGCTACAAGTAGTTTGTGGGGACGTAGCCACGCCCAATCAGCTATTTAGAGGTGTTAAGGTAAATGTCTTGCCTACTGTCTAATGACAGATCATTGTCATCATCTACAATTTGGTAAATCTGAAAGTCAACTATATAGCTTGCGTAAGATCCATTTACACGTACATTACATGTATTACAAAAACAGAACCAAATTGAAAATAAGAACGTACTAGTACAATTATGTTCATAAAGAAAATATTAAGTAAAATAAATTGTAATTATTGTTTTATTATGTTATGCAATAATTGAAAACATCTAAACGAAGCCAAACTGCAACCTACACAAACGGGTTTGTTCGGCAAACTATTTTCAAGCTACGCACCCTATGTGTGCAAATAAATATTTGAAATAAAGTAGTTTTGGTCGATGGCTTCATTTAAGTAACCAATAGAGCACTCTTGATTCAATGAATAAATTTGTAACACTAGCCCAAGTCTCTAAAGAGTCACTTGTATGTTTCTATACATAATAGTATATAGTCCAAGCTGTCAAATTAACTGATTGACCAGTTACACTAATACTACATTAACAACAAAACAACGCCCTGCAAAGAAAAAACAACTATAACCAGCTTTTTAAGGTTGCGTTAAAAAAATGCAAAATACAGTTTAATTAAATATTAAGATGGCGGTTTTGATTTCAGGTATCACATTTATATATAGAATTTAAAAAGTCGAAAATTCTTTTGTCTGAAATTATATTTTAAATGCAGATACTGAATTAGCCTTCCCAATTTTTTTTTGTAATATCAATAAAGTTACCGTTTGGCTTTGCTTTTCGTTTTAAGTTGGCTGTGGACCTTGCCACATGCATATCTTACACGTCCAACAAACCATTAAGTACACGTTTACCTTTCTAATTTACTAAACTCTGTGCATATGCACTAACGACCTTGAAGTATTGCAGCTGTTCGAACAGCAAAACAGAAACCAAACTGTCTGTCCTACATATATATTGCCAAAGATCTGAACTTGAAAACAATGGTCGCTTTCATTCTACGACTTACGATTACAAAGTTATATAGTATAAAGGTATCTATACCATCGTAAATGTGAAATACGCATAAAATAATCATTAAAATGAAAAGACTTTTACGCAATCCACGTTTTGAGCGAGAGAAAGACTTTAATCTGTGGCAGAGGCAAGTGTGAGAGTGTTAAGTAGAGCAGCTGCTAAAGTATCGTCATGGTGTAATGCTATGGACGCGTCAAAAGCTTCATCCATAATACATTGGTTTTCTGAGAAGTCGAAATTAGACATCGTTTTTAATAGATTGCTCATTGCAAAATGAAAATAATTTGCTGTCATAATAATAATGCATGTGTGTATGCTTAGTTTAATGCATTTCAAGGTAAATCGGGGGTATTGGTGGCATGTGAGTGTGGGTGCTGTAATCCATTGTACCACAAACTATTTCCAAATTTGACGGAAATTAACTCTAGCCATTCCAGATTCACGGCTGTGAAAAAAATTTGCAAAATTTATTCACGCTCAAGTTCGTTGCCTAAGTCTTTTGTTTCACACCGTTTTTGGTGTAAAAACGAAAATGCACTACCTCTAGTTAGTTGCACTGAAGCCAAAGTTGCACCATAGCAACAGTTATATGTATGTGTGTGTATAACATATTTAAATTACAATTATTGTAGCCGGCTATTGTTGAAGTAGTAGCTGGTAACCAAGTAATTTAATGCCAGTCTTCCGCATGCGCCATTACTTTCACACGGTAGGCATTGACACCGCCACTAACAAATTACTTTTGTTATGAAAAAAAAAACCAATAATCGCTGCTTTGCCGATGCCCTTTTGTCACACAATTTCAGTTGACATTGACATACTGTGCTCAGAAGTAATGAGATCATTTTTAATAAATAAAAATTTGAGAATACTGTACCTATTTCCAATTAATATTAAACAGCAAGCGAAACATTTAAATAAATATTAAAATTTTGTTGTATAATTAAAGACATTTTAATTCTCAGTTGTACTTTCGCTTTGGTTTCACCATTACTGTCGGTTGGCCATAAGTTCATCTGGTTTACTTTACTGACTCGCATTTTCCATACACTATGAACATATTTTCTCTTCAAGACTAGTGCGTGAAAATATTTTCAACAGAGTCAAAGTCACAACGCTTTTTAGTTTTGTGCAGCAACCTGAAGTTAGCGAAGCAGCGTACCAACAGACCTTTCGTTAATTTGTAAAAATAACATTAAGCTTTATTTTACTCGACAAAATGGAAAGTATTGTCACTGTCCCACTCTACAGTATGTTTGATGGCTTTCTTTTTACCTTGCTTCATGCATATACTTGAAAATATTATAAAATTTACTGTGGCCTCATAATTTAAAAATTTGTTACGGCCCGGTTATTGCAATACGCTATTAAGCCATTTAGCCATTTCTAATTTGGAAGGCTAAGATATTTCATTAACAGATTCTTTCACATGCATATGTACAAATTCGCATTTCTACACATCCAGCCTTTTTGACGTGTTACACGGTTTCGTTGATATTATTCAACTATATTATAACTTAAATATATTTATTTCTAAATCAATTTCATTTTTGTTTTGCATAAATTTCTCTATCTCTGCACCAGACTGTAAAAATTGATTAGAATCGCAAGTATTATAAGGTTTTTTACTTCTTAACTGTGAAAGTGTCAAAAGATCCACTGCTATAGAATAAATACGTTCACATTAGCAAATTTCGATGGATTTGATTAAACACTTCGAATAAACAAAAAAATTAATGTTTGCTAATCGGTATATCTTTATTTATTAGACGAACAGTATGTGAAATAATTGATAGCTATCTTCAAGTACATTATTTCTATTTGTATTGATAGCTTGTTTATGCGTTGGTTAAGCTTGTTCAAACTGAATACATCTGTCACTTTTTCTATATACGAAAAATGGTTTTTAAGTCAAAAACTATTGGACTCACCTGCTTGCTTTTGGCATATTTAAATACACAGAAACAATTAAGTGAGCTGTTTGTAAATTATTAACAGTTATTTTAACCCCAATTTGCGCGGTTATATATATAAAGCTATAGTCACACTTACATTCGAAAGCACTTATTCAACTCATTCAAGCCAATCCAGTCAATGTAAATTTATCTTTGCATATATACCAACATTTATATATATATGTATACATATTGTGTATGCAATTAATACTTGTGCCATAAGCTGGTTGACTGATTGGCATAACTTACATAAGTCTGCTACCATTACCCAGCATAAAAAGAAACACATAAATAAGCCGTCGCTTCGACTTAAAGGTACCCTTCACCAAGTATCACAAGTGCTTTTTGGAGCAATGCTATATCCCAATATAATTAGACAACTCAAATTTGGAAACAATGGCTATCTATCAGCAAACTCAATATACATAATGTTCACATATACATACATACAAATACCTCCAGTCTAGCATATTCTACTGGCTTCGATATAAAACCCAATCAAATGCGTATAAACTATTTAACGTATTTGGCTTGTTACATACATTTCGTGGAATTTAACATACGCTTTATATTACATGGGTACAAGTGACATTGGCTTGTTTGTCTTGTTGTGGATACTAATCTTATTGCACTTATTGTTAAGTAAATAGAGCAGGTGAACAATTTATTGCATTTACATTTATATATGGTATGTTACTCTATGGTATACACTTGTATGTATACATACTTGTCTAAGCTTTAATCATTTTATACCCTTGCAGAAGGTACTTATTATAAAATTCGACGTTTCTGACCTCATTAATTATATTCTTGATCACCATGAGAAGCCGAGTCGATATACTCTTGTCCATCTCTCCGTCTGAATCAGGTACTTGGTAAACTTGGTATATAAGCTTTTTATTACCGTAGCTAGGTTATGTTTTTAGGGTATCCGGATGGCTTAGTGAGAAAAACTTTTTGTGTTTTAAGTTTTTCAAACCATACTAGCCACTAATGTTCAAAAATGTTTTTGCTAAATTTTGTAAGGATCGGACTACTATAGCATAGTAGCACTAAAATAGATAAAGACTGCAATGGCATAGCCGAATTTAGCTTCGTTGATATTTTTAAGCTATTCCATCTCTTCGACAATCGATTAATCATGGCCAATTTCATTACTATTCAAAGTTCCCTTAATCGACTTTTTTTAAAATCTTTTTATGTTTCTGCTGGCCAAATCGGTACCAACACAACCACTAAAAAAATACACAAGATATTTCTGGACAATATTTGGCAATGAACATGTTTATAACGTGAAAAAGAGAATACAAAAGATAAAAAGATGTCTGGTGGAACTTCAGATATGTAGATATTGTTATCGCTGTTCATACTGAAGTTTCACTAAAACCCAAACAAGTTTGTCTTCTGAGTTCTTTATATCCGTAATAAAGAAAATATTTCCATAATAAAGAACATGTTAGAGCTAAAATATAATCTAAGGGAGAGCAACAAAAAAGTGGATATTAATCTCATGAGTAACAATTGATTAATGTATGCATATAAGATCAATGCTTCTGTTTTCATTTCTCTCAACAAACATAAATGAATACAACAAAATCGCGTGTGTTTGGCTGTACTATATTCAAAAGATATAAAACAATTTCAGGTAAATGAACAACTCCTATGTATACGTGTGTTGTGGTACTACAGCTTTGCAGAAAATGTTCAAAACGTAAGTCTTAACGAAATGAAATTTTAACCAGATTACAAAAAACATCAGACTTCTTCAAGCAGTTGCAAGTTCGTTGACCAAGCGACCACTGCAAATTACGATTGCAACAAACACCTAAGCTGATTTGATTGTTGTTTGTTGGGTAAATTGAACAACATCCGTCAAGTGCTTGCCTAAGCCTGGGGCATTGTATGTAAGAATTGTAAGAATAAATTTTACACAATTTTTTCTGGGTGGTCTGTTCTCGAGTGCTATTAGAATTTTTCTCAAGTTTTTGTCCATGTTTGCATATGGTGAGTCAGCTCTTTCTCCTATAGGCACAACTTAGCCCTGCTCATATTGTTGTTTTAACTTACCCGTTTTCAATAACAATAAACATAGTCCCACCATCCAAAATAAACCCAGTCGATGTGTTAGAAACTCCATGTTGGTGCTATTGTAGATGTAGCGCGTCGTCGTAACTGTAACTGTAAATTTAATTGATGTTGGTGGTTGGTTACTGCACTTGCTTTTTGAGATTAGTTCACAAAATGTAAAATACCAGAGCGACAATGTACTGCCGTACCTGAGAAAAGCTCAGTTGCAATCGCATATAAAGCTAAATAAAACTCAGAAAGAAGACAATGTTGCAATCTCGCATTAGAGATTTTTTGCAGTTTTTTCAAGCTTTTGTGTTACAATTTTTGTAAGCTGTTGACTTTGTTTCTGCTGTGCCTGCTGCTGCACTTTATTTTTATTTATTCGGCTGCAGTGACTGGCCCTATTATTGGGGCTTTCATTTGCGGTTTAAGACACAACGGTGATGGCGGCGGCGAAGTTCACACACATTGATTACATTTGGCCTTTTGCTTTGTTATTCTTGCATACAAAGTTGTACTTAATTCCAGTTTTGAACATTGGAACATTGGAATAGCCGATAAATGCAGCGTAAGAAAGCAATAAGGCCAACACAACACACATGTACATATATAAAGATCAATTATCAATTTAGTACATATTTATTGAAATTTAGATTTTCCAAAGACACAGATTCGTCTATTAACTCGCAGCCAATGGCAATTCATAAACGGATAACTATGCGTGAGCGGGTCTGGTATATTCCACATATATCAAATACAAACACTTTTACATTGGCTAGTGTAGATGAAGAAAATACGCAGCCAAATAAAAACAAACTTGCACGTTTTTTTTTTTCGTTTTAGTTTAGCCTGTTGCTGATTTTACATTGAGCAAAACTTTCTTTTCGATTTGAAGCGAGTCTACCCAACGTTTGCTTTTAACCACTAAATGCAGTTGGTGCTTTCTTTATGCACGATAAAAAAGACGAATGCAATAGTCGCGTTTTAGTTTAAATTACCAGACAACAGAGTTCTGGACTTTTGCGGAGCACCACTAGGTAATTTTTATTTGGCCATTCTTTAAACTTTGCGTAAGACTTGTATGGTGGCACAATGCAAGATTTTATTTAATTCGCGGTAACCGTTTCTTACCATGCGCAAAAGCTACTACACGTCCTTATCGGAGCAACTACAAAACACGACTGTGCTGGTGCAAGTGTTTGGGTGCCAAGCCAGGCCTGAGCTAAGGCCAAATGTGAGTTAACAGAGCTGAGTTTTGCTTCGTGTTCAACTTCGGCTTCAACGGTGTCTCTTAAGCTTTTGAAAGTAAGAGTAAAACGAGTTTTATTACAAAGCAAAAGCTTTGTGACTGAGTTATGTGGCTATGTTTAAAGATTCGTGCAGAGAATGGGTAGGAGTGTACGTTGCTCTTTGTAAAAAAATTGTATATTGTATATACCATGGGTATTATTGTTTATAAAAATATATACCTATGGATCTTTAACATACGTAGCCAAGCAAATTTGTATTTCACAAAAATGGTCTCGTATATTTAATGGTGAAGTCGATTTTAAACGAATTCCATTTACATTTACTTTGGATGATATGCAATTGCATTATTCTTTTTCCACTTTGAGCTGTGTGTTCTTTGTACTCAGTCTTGTCACTCCCGTATAAGTTTCGACCTACCGTTACCGTTTTGAATCAATGAAATATTTTAACAAATTAATAGAGTATACCTTGGCCGGTTGCTTGGGGGTTTTTCTTTAGCACAAACGAAAACCAGCACAAGCACACCTGCCACCAGCCCGCCTGCCCGACAACTGCCGGGCGCCTGGTATTTTCTATGGTGATTGTGAAATGTTGTTACAATTTAAACATTTTGCTTTTGAATTTAAATTGCAGCTTACTGTTCGAGTGTGCTTATGACAAAAAGGTAGTCGACAATTCGATTTTTTTAGTGAACTAAATAACATTAATATTTTGAAGAAGGTATTATGTATTTGGAAAATATTACACGTGGAAAGTAGTTTTAAAGTTACACAATTGAACGGCAAGCAAAGTTCAGGTAGTTTTGAAAGTGAAACCGCGGTCAATATGACGCTAACGGCCAAGAACTGGGCCAAATCAGTCGACCAAGACAGAAAACAACAACAAGCGCTGCTTAACAAAGCGAATAAGTAAAAGTCGATTTGGTTGGTGAACGGCAGCCTAGACGCTGTGATTTTTACGAAGCACAATAGAAAATTCTAATTAATTTATTTATTAACCGGCTAACTAAGTTTCACACTATACTAGCAAATTAATTTTGAGCAAACTAATATGGGATATGTGTGTGTGAACTTTCAATATGTATATTTTCTTTGCATTGTTTCAAAAATTGCCTTATTTTCACAGTTGAGGTGATATGAGGTCAACGTAGGACCTTCACAACAGCTCCAATAATTTTCTTACACTAGAATATCATGTACAGATTTAAAGTAAGTTGGCCTGGTTTGTTTTGTAGGAATTTGTATTGCACACATGTTTCCATTTGTTTTCTGCTTCTTACAGTTGCAACCAAACCTATATGAACCTATTACAGTCAACAATTTTATGAACCTGTTACAGTCAACAATTGTTGTTCATTAACACGGTCTCCCTGTTCCGAATGTACTAAAATATTTGTCGTAGTTTTAAGCAGGTAGTTATAACGTATAATGGACAGTTTCACAAACGAATTATTATATTGCCGCTTAATGTCTTAATTATGAAATTTCAGGCAACGACAGTTGAAATCTTTATGAGTGGTTTACAAATGTCTTAGTCGTTTTCGTTTTCGATCTTGGTTCCGCGAAAAATTGCGAAAACTTTGACAACGCCCCTTTAAACATTCCCATTCACTTTATACCTAATTAGGCGATAAAAATTTATCAGCGAATAAATATTCTGTTTCCGATTAACATTGTTTTAATCTTTTTCAATTTGAACAACAATATAATATCCTTTGACTCTTTTATACATTCTACACCTTTTCACTACCGAAGTACAAGAATATTCAAATTTAAAACTCTAATTTAAATTTCTATTTGATAACCATATAAAGCTTGACTTCTTTAATTTGCAGTTGAAAAGTGAATGCAAATGTAAATATTCGTCTTTTATGTGGCGTAGCAAATATTTTAAACAAACAGTAGCCCCTTAACTGTACTGTAGTGTATAAAGGAAGTACTATGAAATAAAAATGGTAATAAAATATAATTTTTTATGCATTCGATTGGCTATAATGCCTTTGATGTGAGTGACAAATCAATCAAATTTGGTTAGTCAGCTTTTTTTTAGCGTGCTGGAATTGAATTGGTATTATTGAAAATTATATATACTTCCCACTAAATTTTTAAAAGACAGTTAAAAATGGTTTCCAAGTTTTCGCGATATTTGACTTTGAAACTTACAATCGAATACCACATACCAAATGCTAATTAAGTTGCCCTTGTCAATACAAATTGTTTGACTTTGACCACTTGTATTTCAATTTATTGCACCCGTTATTGTGGTAGTAATACAAATAGTCCACTCACAAACTTTGAGGCGTGAATTTAATGAAATCCACCACATATAAACATAATGCTATGTTGGAGAACAATCAAAGTAATTTTCGGTATTTGCCTTTCTAATCTAAATAAAATTAATGATGTCGACTTTATTCACAGTAACGACAGGAAGTAACCATAGACTTAAACACTTTTATATACATGTGTAGAATGTAGGATTTTGTGATAAAATATGAATTAGAGCCGTCTAGGCTTAATTTGTTTACGTATTTTTGTTTTTGGTTAGTAAAGCTAGCTGGGATTTTAAGGCATTATCAGACGAAAACAAGAACTGCAACTGCAAAACAACAATAATAAAAACGGTAACCGTTGTGAATGCAGCAATGCCAAACAAAGGTAGCTAAAAGCAACTTGCTGACCTTCTCCTTCTTCTTTACAATGTGGCGTGACAGTGTCGCAATCGGCAAAAAGTCAGAACTGGAGGCACTGCAATTCACGTTTCGAAAAAAGCAAAAGTGGAGCGGTGCGGTGGAGGATCCGTGTGGTAAGGCTCGTGCACTCATACCACACGATTGTATATTTATGTATACATATAATTTTAAATTATTTTATATCTATATACGACTATGAGTATGTATATGTAAATAACACAGACATGCACATAACAAGCTGGTGCGCCATTTAAATGGAAGCAACTAGAACTAACAATAACCGGCTGGGAACGGCAGTGAATACAACTGGTTTAGTTTACCACGCCTTGTTGTATTATTTGAATAAGTTTTGTGCAGAAACTAACTTTTACTTTTCCTTACTTGGTACCATTTGTTTTTTCTTTTACAAGAAAAAGGATCGTCCTTATTTATGTTTGAAGACAACGTTTTTAGTTTTTATTTGTCCCGACAAAAATTCAATAAGCATTTACTTTGTATTCAAACTTTCGGCTTTAATAATATTGTCATACTGTCTCGTTTGTGGTTAAAAAAACAGAGCAATACAGTGGGTTGAAAAAACCGGATTCCATTAACACAACTGTAGCAATTTTCAACTACATTATACAACAACAACCATAGCCATTTCAAAATTAAGAAGCAAAAGCTTATTACGTACCCAAGGTCGTTTGCCCAACCTGGAAATTAGCTTGGGTAACGGGCCAGACCCTCTGTAGTAACAAACAGGATCTTATTCTGTTCCGCCAGAGCTCGAACGCCATTCGATAAGGAAATGAATTTACCTTCTACATTACCGAGGGTAATACTTCCTTAACCAGCGACAAGGGCAGCAGGGTAAGCCCCATGAAACCTAATTGGTTAAATTCAACTACAAAGATATATACATAAGCCGGGCAAGGCTATCATACTGCCCATTATAGTTAAATTAAAGAGAACACAATATGGTCAGCAATGGCGATGGCAAGCGTGATTTTAATCCGGTTTGGGAGGCGAATTTGTTTTGCTTTCGTAATTAAACAAAACATAGTTGTAGGGCTCATAGTCAATGCATGTTAACTCTTTTTACCAAAAACGTGCTGTCCACGCTCGAATCATGGCTATAACGAATAAGTGTTATTTTTATAAAAAAAGCGAGCTCCACCCACAATTAGCCGTTGTCGGGTCTACATTCTGATTCAAAAAATTCCCCATTATTGAACGGCACAGCAAACAGCTTTTTGTTTTATTGTGAGCTTGTGGTTGCTGATGTTTTAACTGCGTTTGGGCTTGCATTTCGTTAAGCCGTTCATTTCATTGCTGGAACTCGTAACTGTAACAAATTGTAAACCAAATTGCTGAAATGTTTTGTTGCGCTCTGTGTGTGGCAATACCGAACCGCTTTAATTTAACCAGGAGCATTTGGAAGGGTCACGGTGTCTCCATCTTTCTTTGTTTGTCCCTGTTTGTCCAGGCAATTGAACAAGAACCAAAAGTTGAATTTTTTGTGACGAAACACAAACACATAAACCGAATTCGTTTGGGTTCCTTGCGACCGTTTTAGCTTATTCACATAATCCTCTCTACAAAGCGATAGCAAGGCCCACAGCCAAAAACTCCACGCCTCATCTTGTTTTCAATGGATCACCACCGCCGCGCTACATTTAGAGCAAATTCGTGAAGCTGGCCTCAGCAGTCGCGAAACGTACGCTCACGTTTCCCAAGCCATAATTTAGTATCGAGTCGGTCTCTAAGCCGCCAAACACTCACAATTGTAAGAAGTATTTGTAAATGTTGTTAGTGTAATTACTAAAACCCAATGAATAGGCCTAACGATTAAGTAAATATAACATAAAAATAAACCACGATAAATGGAAAAACAATTTCTCTCATTGAGCAATTGTCAGCAAATTTGGTAGTTTATTAATTAAATAATATTTCTGCCAAAACTGTGAAAATCGGATGGATGTATCAAAAACAAAATTGCGTGCGTGAGTGGATACATATACCATTGTTTAAGCCTTTAAAGTGGTGCTTATCTAGATATTAAATATTTTTTATACTAAAAGATTGCTCAGACTTGTGCTCTAATGTGGTGTGGCTTATCTACGTAGATAATAACAATTTTGTTATACTTATCAAATGCTTAAAAGTCATTATGCAAAAAATTTATAAACAAGCTTAGAAATATTACAGAGCTGCCCTGGCTTTTTGTTTTAAAATAACTTTCAGCTAAAAACAACTGTGTGATTTGTCTGCACTGCTGCACGTTCCTTTATTTTTGCATCTGTTTGTTAGTACATAAGACAAGCTGTAACACAAGGCGGATTGTTTGTCTTCCATGACTCGTGTCATATTCCCGAAATTGGAAAACCAGCTCAACGTATCAAAGGTTTAGGCTCAGTAATAATAATAAATTCAAAACAATTGTTAATGATTTCATATGATAAATTGTGAAGCATTGACTGCCTTCATTAATGGCGTGGCTATCTTTTAATAAAGGTAAACTATAGAACCATTATCCATTAGACCACAATCTTTGACCTAACTTTTACATTTAATTGTAATACAAATAAAGAAAATATACTGTATAATGTTTACTATTTCTGACATAAAACTTTTAACTGTTATAAAACTTTCAAACTAATATCATACATTGCACAGTGGGCTAGATGCAGATTTTCTTGGCATAAACTACCGTTTCAGTGCTAGTGGATTTACATTTTTTAGGTAGAAAAAAAACCTTTTTTTTATTGGACCATGGTTTTACCGCGATACGGCCAAATTAAAAAGTTGGCCTGATTTTATACTTTTAAAGGAGCATTTCTATCTATTTGAAAAATATTTTTAGTACCCAATTGTTATCAACACAATATGCTTAAAAAATTATCTTAAAAATAGTAAAATAAGTTCAAATTATATTCCAATTAAATGACATTGTCTTTTTCTAGCTCAATATTTATAATATCCTCATAAGAATCAGAGTCAAAATTAAACTGTGAGTCCGTTTTGTATCCACACAACCCTTTCTCTTGAGTAGACTATAATTTTAACAGACTTATTATTTTTTTGAAAACGTTTTTCTCATAAATAATAAATAATAATTTTAACCAGTTTTTCACACAACCTGCTATACAAAATAACACTTTGAAGTTAATGATTTTTTTTCACTTTGCAAATGTAAAAAAGGGCTGAGTACATGTCTGACCCTGAAGCTACAGAAGCAGGGCGGCAAGCAAAAGTTTTTCGATTATCTTTATTTTATGATTAGGGTAGTATAATCTGCCAAACTGCCAAATATAAAAATACATTAAAACCACCGAAACACAAAAGATTTGGACGTATTGCTAAAAAAAAAATCGGCATCTGGACCACTGTGTATGGTATGTAAATCAAGTTTTGCGTTGAAAAGTTTAAAAATGTTTTGCATACTTTTAGACTTTAACAAAAAAAAATTGTATTTTTGTCCCTAACGAATAAAAAAATGCATCTATTATTCTTTTTTTTTGATTCAATTTTCAAAACATGAAACAAGTTAACTTGCTTAATAGGTGTAACAAAACACAACAAACAGAAATAAAGCAGTTTCATTTGCATTTATATACAATTCCGTGTTTTCTCCTTTCAATTTTTTTTTTTTTTATAACTTTGGCTTGTCACAAATCCAGTGGTTTAAAACACTAACAATATTATATCTACGATTATTAAAATCGTACAGTTACAATGCTACACTTATATAAATGTTGCTGTGTTTCATAATTAAGTACGCGAAATGATAACAATTGATGTGAATTTAACAAAATGTCTTATGTACTGATTGCTAATTCATTTAAAATGTAAATCTAAGAGACGTGGTGCAGTTAAATGAGAAAGTTTGGTTTAGCTGCCAAAAGTTATTTAAAAACAAGACGACAGTTAGGTTTGGAGTTTTTTGCACTTGAAGATATTGTTTCGCATGACGGCTTCTAAGAAATATATTAATGCTACAGAACTCTTTCTATCTACATAGGCCAAACAATGGTCTAAAGTTTAGTGTCTAACAGTCTAGGACCACGCACGTATTCAAATTTTTTATAAATGGTTGTATATTTATATTATTTGATTCTCACAAGTTTGGCAAAAATTTTAATGATTTAATAAATAATTAACAAATTTGATGACAAGCGCTTGAGCAAAAAAGTTTAGCTAACTAAAGCTATTTTTAAATTGCTCGTTTCTAATAGAGCTTTATCTTAACGGATCTAGTTTGTTGCAGGATGTCTTCGCCGGAACCAAATTTGTATACTTTTGAATTTCAAACTGAAAATTAAATTTTTATGTTGCGTCTTTTAGGCATATTAAAAAATGCGATAATTCGATATGAATTTGGAATAACATTGTTTGGAAATTTCGTGACCATTTATATTTTACAAAGTGCGAGTTGAGGATATTGTTAATCAGATGGTCAGCGTCTAATTAAAAACAATGAATCTTCGAATAAATTAATCACAATAATAATAGTTGAACTTAACAAAAAGGAAAAGTTCTTGGCCTGTTAAATACCCAAGTTAAGACTAATAAAATATCATTAAACGCTGATTAATCAACCTGAGTAAAAAGTTTCAGCATACCTTTTGCGGTCTAACAAGCTGCAACGTCGACTACTATGTATGCATTACGCATACATACGTACATATATACTTGTATATGTATGTGAAAATAAAAATCTTTGGGCACATATGTACATACATACATATTATGCAAAGAGTCCCCGAAACACATATGCACTGCAGATAGATAAATTTTAAATTAAATACACATTTAAAACACAAAAAACATTGCATACTTTTTATTTTCATAATATTTTCAAATGTATGGATGTACGTTTGTATATACATACATACATACAAATGTATTTATGAATGTACATACATACTTGTACAAGTGCTAAGTAAGATAAAACTGTGAAAGAGAAGCAAATCTTTATACCGTTTTGTAATAATATTACGAAATGTTTTACAATATGAAAAAGGTAAATAATAATGCTTATGTACCTATATAAATACATACATAGATGTATGTTTAAATGTATCTGTATGTATTTATGTACGTTTGCCTGCGCCCTGGCAAACCAACACACAGAAAATCATTGGGGCCACACGGACAGAAAACTGGCTGGTCGCCATGAAAGCAACAGAGAAACAGTCGCTTACGCACACTAATGCAAAAGGCAAAACATCATGAATAGGAAGAATGCGAAGTTAGGTGAAAAATAAAATGAGTAAAAAACACGCACACATTTAAACTACAAGTAAAGGCCAAAGCAGTCGAGCCGAGGGAGTATTTGTGCGGGAGAGGTGAGGTGAGAGAGTATTCGTGCGAGAGAGTGCATTTGCGAGCGCTTGTGTGTTTTCGTGTGGATGTGTGAGTGAGTATGCGTATGTGAATGTAACAACGGCGTTTTTTCAGTTTCAGTTTTCTTTGGTACGTTTGTGCAAACGCAAGTGCGGTGAAATCGCTACGTAAAAGTTGTGGCAAATTAAGAACATTTTAAATAACAAATTAAACCAATATATAATAAAAATATACAATTTTTAATTATTTTATTAAAAGAGATACAAATAATGATCGTAACCAAGAAACCGAGAGCAGAAAACGTTGAAGAAAGCAAAATCTGAGGGTGAGAGCCAGAGAGATAGAGAGAAGCGATCGGACGCGCGTTCTCTCTTTTTTACTGCTTCACATTTTTCAATCCAGTTTGTTATTATTTTCTCTCTTTGAGCTGAGCGCGCGCAACTTTCACGAAATTGTAAATGTAAAGTTAGGTTTTTACTCAGTTAAAATAAAGGAAAAACCATGACAACAACGAAGCGCGTGTGAAAGAGTGGCTGACAATTGCAATTCTAAATTAATTTTAGCAACAAGAAATCTGAAAATAGATATAACGTCTGGAAATGGATGCCCAATTTGAGAACTTGTGCCGCATTTGTGCGGCCAACACAAAAAAAAGGGACAATTCGGTGGTCGAAAGCGTTTTTATTTTCAAAACAACCGGCTTAAAGGATAAAATATCTCGACATTTGTATTTAAATGTAAGTCTAATTTAAAGACAAATGTTTTTAAAAGTGTATTATTATCGTAAACAATTACGTAAAAGCAATAGCAACAAGAAAGCGTCAAAGCTTCTAAATATAAAAACGACTTACAAAAGTCACAACTACAGGCACAAAGAGCACACATTTATGCATACATACATACAGTATATAATGTGGGTGGAATATGCGGATACATATGTATGTATTTATATATATATATATATAACAATGCGGCAGCCATGTGGCTGAATACATACAAGCCTCTGTATGTGTGACGGTTGAACAAAGTAGGCAAAGAAAAATTTCAACAAGCGGCGGGCGTCGAATCTCCAGTTATATATGTATGTATGTACATATATGCACATACATGTGCATGTACTTATGTATGCATAAATATAAACTTTAAGGCAAAATTAGTTAAAGACTGAGACTAACAGGTCGAAAGCACTATAACTTTCTGCAAAGTTTTTTTTAGAAATTTCAAAAAACTCTGCACACACATATGTACATATGTGTTTATGTGCACATACATATATATGTAAATCTTTATATTTACTTTTGGACATGCCTTAATTTTTTCTTTAACAAATCTTGTAAATAACTGTGTAAATACTAAAATAAAGATTGCAAATCAGTATGTATAAATTTATCTAAGTGTAGGTGATTTAATTAAAAACCTGTATTGATTTGGTTCGCCTAAAAGCATACTTCAGCTTTCTTTATTATTATGCACGGAATATATCTTTAGGTGATCGGTTCATAACAAAAGCTCTTACCATTTCAGGTCGCCGAGGATGATCTATTACCAAAAGTGCTCTGTAAATCCTGTTATCGACAAGTGGAGGCCACTGCGTCATTGTCCAACATAGCTAAGCACACGCAGCTTGTTTTTCGTGACTTTCTACTCAGCACGGTGGTAACTAGTTTAAAGCATGTACACTTTTACCAAATAATTGTATTACCATGCTTATATTTTTAGCCGAAAAATGTACGGGAACCTGGAGTATCACAAGTAACTCTGGAGGAAAGCCAAGGTGATAGTGCTAACAACGTCAATAATGATCGCACCAATACAGGAAATGATGAATTTCGTCCTATTTTGTTGTCACGTGGTCCAGATGCTAGCATTTCTTTGACAGCTACACAAAAACAAAAAGAATTTCTCAGTTCTAAGGAGCAGCGATCGGTGACAGGAGCTCAAACTGGTCTGAGCTCAAGCTCAAAAACTGATAATGTGAAGCTGCCAGGACGTCGCAATAGTGTTTTTGTGGACTCACGCTATGGATCAACACCAATGTCAATAGCACAGAGATCAATGCAGCAGATTCCATCTGTCTTGGCCCCATATCAGCCAGAAGTCAACCTTTTAAAAGCAACGAATAAAGGCAGTCCAGAAAAAAAACATTCACCTGCGGGCGTCATAAACTTTATACAAACTCATGGTCGCATCACAGGCAATGCTACACCGTCTATTAGTTGCGGAAATCCATGTGAAACCATCCAATCTTTACGACATGAAAGAAATCTTCCATCTACAAGTCGCAACCTGTCGAATCTCTCTAACAACGTTCTGCAACAGAAACGTCGAAATCTCAAAAATGCCTTAAACAATATCAAGGCCAAGCACAGTGGACAGGTGTCGCTATTAAAGTCTTCGCAACCGAATTCCAGCAGCATCGGTCAGGGAGTTAGAGATAGCATTCAACCTTTGGTTACAACGACGGTCGTTCCACATCCATCTTTGTACGGCTGTGAGACATCTGTAGAGGAAGCTCTGCCTGAGCACATTATTATAGCGGCACCAAAAAAAAAGAAAGAAGAATCCGAACAGTGTCAAATTCACAGAACACCGCAAAAAGCACAAATTGATCCAACTCCAGCAAAATCAACACCATCGACAACAGCAGTACCTGTGACTATCGATGTGAGTCCTTCAACGACCAAAACGTCACCTAATGTAAATAGCCTTACAGATGCAATTTCTTTGGGAAATGTGATACGGGATCCAGATCTTCTAAAGCTCATTCTCAAAGCGCTTAAATGGCCAGTTTCGTCTGGCAACTGCGAGGAGCAAATGACACGCCTAAAGAATTCAAAATTTGCTGTAATTATGTCTGACCGAAATCTTTTGCAGGACACCGATTTAACACAGCTGCTTGGACCTTACTTGGGGCCTATGTTGGCAGTAGCTCAGCAAAACAAGCAGCAAAAGCAATCAAATCCGCGTGTTGTTGTCACAGCTCCCACTAGTCCGCCTAAAACGATAACAAAAGATGCTGTATCAGACTTATCTTGCACTATGCCATATAAGTTGCCCCCGGAGACTTCATTACAATTAGTCCCGTCCAGCCCCACAGAGCAGGAGCCGTCTCAACAACAAGTACTGCCTGTGAAGCCTACAGTTAAACGGACACACAGGAGGCCACGTAACCGTGAACCACCATTGGCAAACGAAGAGTTGGGCTCAAATACATCGAATGCAGCGCGTGTAGCTAATGAACTACTCAACATTAACGCCATGCTATTGTCACAGTTTGGATCCAATCCGGCCGATGCTTTAAATGAGGCACTAGTCTCCATGCTTAAGCAGCAGCAACAAGAAACAACAAAAATTCAAAGTAACACTTCCCGCCGTCGTAGTGCTTCGAGTGCAAGTACTGCAGCTATAAATTTAGAAGATATTGTCCTTGTTGAGCCACAGCCGGCGTTTGAAGTCCTGGAAACACATACTGTTCAAGATATGCGGCAGTCTTCTGATACTGCGTTGGTAGAACAGGATTCGGCATTAATACCATCTCGACCCATCATAAAGCGACGAAAAACCGTACAAACATCAAAACAAGTAAAAACAGTTCTATTAAATAAGGATTGCCTACCGTCTAATTGTCAAATCCAACCTCGGAATGAGTCTACAAAACCTGAACGTCATACGTCTAACGAACCGCCAGATATGGAAGAAAAAAGTAGAACAACTCAGGTTGCGGAACTAGGCTTTGAAACACCGCAAGCACCAACAAGTACTGTGTTAGAGAGCACAAGTTCTCAAACGGAACAAGAAAGGGATGGTACTAATGGCGAGGCAACGGTTACAAGTGGCAATGGTGAAACCAAAGCGAGTCGCAAGTCTGATGTGAAGTCTGCATTGGGACAAAAACTCCTGGAAGCCATAGGCTTACCACAACAAGGCAAGGATGTGCCACCTGAAACTTCAAGAGATTCTTTGCGAAGTGCGTTAAAACGTTCGCTTAAGCAAGCCCAAGAGCAACAGCAGCAGTTAAAACGCGTAAAGCAAGAGCCAGTTAAACAAATGGCCGATTCAACCACTAAACCCAGTCTTGCCGAATCTGCTGCCGAGGAACATAAAAAGGCCATAGCCGAGCGTGAGCTGGCACTTCTGAAACGCAAGTCAAAAGTTTCGGACCAAAATAAAGTGTCGGTTAAAGAGTGAGTATCTCTCCCATTTCAATTAGCTCTATTTTTTTTTTAATTTGCAATATTAATATTTTAGCGAAAAAACCGAGCGCGCAGATGTTAGTTCATCGTCTTCGCGTCACCGTCGAAATCGCAAACTGAAAGGCGATACCAATGAGGAAGACTCAGGCGCTGAGGACAAAAAATCGAACGAGCGTTGGGATGAGGACGATGACTTGCCATTAAAAACAGATGGAGAAAAATTAAACCGACCCTCGCGGACCAGCAAAACCATGTCAAAGTATTATAAAGGGCCTGCAATGACGACCCGTTCAACTAGGCGCTGAAAACGCACAGAACTAAATTTGCGTTCATATTTCTCTAGTATGTACATATGAGAGATATGGCTTAACAATTTTCCGTTACCTTCTTAGTCTCATGGCAAAACCAATTACAATTATAAATCCATGTACTTAGAAGCTGGCACTATTGAAACTTGATTTTAACGTCGAGAAAGGATTATGTTTGTTCACGAATAGTAAAACTATTTTATTGAGCAATAGAATTAAAAATTTGTTTTGTTTTTGGTATAATGGTACTAAATAAAATGGAACAACATAAAATTGTTTGGCAAAATTTGTAAATGCTACCTTAAATTATAACTTACACAGGTTTAGATTTATTTTAAGGTGCACACTTTGATACACATGTATGAAACATTGTTACATACTTTGTTTATAAGACAATTTAATAATCAACTTATTGAAGACTTTAGTATATTGAAACTTTTCGAAAAATATGTAACAAATTTATTGAAACCATATTCTAAAGTAAAATAGGTTGCATGTTATATATATTTTCTTTCTGTACACAAAATAAATTTGCAACTATAAATTTTAAAGACAAAAACATTACTGCTAAAAAATTAGCCCCACCCAAAAAGAAAAGACCTACTCAATTATTCAAAAAAAAAAAAATAATGGACAAGGTTTCTGCTAAAAAATTTTTAAAGCAAAACATCAGTTGAAAAGTGCTAGCGACGTGCGACGGTTGGATCGAGCACAGTTGTATGTATTTTTAGCTCCAAATTGTCTTACCAGACCCTGCACGTATAAACAATTCTCATCGTTTTGTCTCTAAGTTGACTTAAATGAGTTTTCGGTTCTAATGAGTTGTTGTATTTAAACCATAAAAAAACAAACGCATTAGCTGATATCAGTATTGATAAATTTGTGGAACTGAAAATATCATTTCTTTGAACAACATACATACATATACAGATTGGACTAATAATGACATGCTGTTGTGGAAAAGGAAAGGGGGACTCTCGTGCAGAAGGAGAACATCGGCTACATATTGTCACGGATAATGTGAGTAAAAAAAAAATTAAACCATTGCTTGCTAAAACAATACCTAACAAACTTATAAATTCATTAAAAATTAAAAAATTTTTGCAAAGGTGCAATGTGTTCTCATATCTATGTACATATATGTGGCATTATCTATGTATGTATATCTATGCATGTCTTTTATGTACATATGTAAGTATATTTGTATGAGAGTATATATACAAACATATGTACATACATGTATACAACACTGATAAAAGCTTAGTACTGTTCACTTTTGGTCGATTAACAGTTTTAGCATGTGTCATCAGTAGTTCGGGCTCTTCACGCGAAGAAAATTATTGCGTGTTCATCTCCATACTGTAATACCTACATACATATGTTTTGAATCACAAACTTATTTACATAATTGTCAGCAAGTTTCCTCGGCGAGAGTAATCCCGCGTGCTGAATTCAAATATACATATGTACAAAAAAAGAGAACACGGCAGAGTGAGAGAAGAGTCAAGCTCCCCTTATTACGTGGTATCGGCATCGTGAGCAGAGAAGTGCCGCTGTCAATTAACCCGTTTGGGGCTCTCGTTAGTATGACGGTAATATTAACGCTGGTCTGCCACTCTATTCGCGAATTTTTAGATCTGTCGGATGCATTTTTACGGAACTCGTTTAACATAAAACGCAGTTTGAGATACTACAGCAACAGACGCCGATTGCAACTGTTTGCATTTCATTGTAGAAATCACTGGCTGCGTCAGTCTATTGAACAAATCGACAACATGCAGCGTAAAGAACTAGACATCGATTTTGCCGCAGTTGAGGCCCACGCAGAATCATTCCAGGCAATTGATGAATTCGATGGTAGCGGTAGACAGTATCACTCAAAATTTCTGGATACCGAAAGTCAGCAACTTGGTCAAATGAATAACTGGGACATCGAAGTCATTGACGGGAATAAATTTAATGTACGTAATATCCATTATACACGTTTAAGTCTGTACATATGTATGTAGTTGCAATTTTATCAATTGTGTGTATGTGTGGGTGAATTTTTTGACGTTAAGTGTGCTGGTTTCAACCTCTCGCTCTCGGCGAAAAAGCTTTTATCAGCTGTTTTACTAGTACAAAAAGTCCATGTACATATGTACATACATACATATGTGCATTAGTGATGGGATCGAGAAAGAAATTGCTGTACATATGTACGCTTTTTCTGTGTAAAATCGTAAAAATTCGCTTCATATAATCACTAGAAAATAAACAAACCAAATCGTCTGGTACAAACAACCTCGTAACAAGGTTCATTTAAAAGTGCATCAGCATACTTTTTTTTACATCAATTATGAGCTCAAGCTTTTGAGCTTTGTTAAATCGTTGTTATTGTTAGTCTCTTTGTACAAAGCAAAAGTTACAAAGCCACAGAGAATAACAAACAATTATCCGCGAATCATATATTGGAGCTAGTGTAAATAAATAAAATAGAAATAAAGATACACGCAATTGAAAACAAATCAATGTGATTGTCAAAATAGATCTGTAATATCTGGTGAGAAGTATTTATTGCCAACGAAGTAGTAAAAAGCCAAACCAACAAATAAACCTTATTCAAATATTTTCTTTTTAATTTGGCAATCAATTTCAAAGACACTAAAGAACAAATTGCGTTCGTATTTTCGTTCCCACAACACTTATTATATTTATTAAGTGTTTTGCCAAAAATGTGTTTATGTTCGTATGCTAAACTTAATGCATTTGATGCATAATACCTTTAGCACTTCTAGCATTGCCTCCCAACAAAAAAAAAAATGTGTTTTAAGGTTTTGGGTAGAAATCTGTGCTGCTGTTGTTGTCACCAACCAAAGAAGGGAGGACTGAATGAGGTAAGCATTTAGGGTCAGAAGTAAATACGAGTTATTGATTTTTTAAAAACAAAGTGCGTTGGAGTAAAAAAAACGTATGGAAATTTTATCGCTTTGTTTTGAAAAATTTCGAGGTGTATAATGTTTTAAATAGTGTTTTCCCCCATATTTAAATATTAAAGTTTTTTAATAAATCATCACGATCACGGAAACAATCTTAAAAAAGCTGCTACTCAAAAAGATGTTTACGGATATATTTACAGATGAACAACAAAAAATTAGGAAGTTAAAAACCATTTCTACTACTTTACGAGCTTTCATACATATGTGCATTCTTGATTGCATATGTATACACACATTTGTACATATACACAACATGAACATGGTTTCGAAAAAATAACAGATAATATATGTACATACATATGTATGTATGAATCTCTATTACTTTGAAATTTCAATTTTAGGCGTCTTTTTACGAATATACGGATCCACTGCCTAAATACTGCAACAACGAAATTGGCAACTTAGGCGAAGGTGTGAGCTTTACGTTCACTGGAAAAATACCTATTAATTGCGAGAGGTAAGTGATCCGAAATTATCCTATGTGAAGAAACAGCTGATCTTTAGTTATTTTTATATTTTACAGGTTCTCCATAAACTTTGTGCTAAACAATGAATCAAAGGATATCGCTTTGCACATTAATCCACGACTACCTCAAAACTACATTGTTCGTAATACAAAGGTCTATAAAGTTTGGGGGGCTGAGGAGGTCTCTTCAGCTCTTCCTTTTTTGTTGACTAGGGGCGAACGATTTTCCATACAAGTTCTTGTAACGAACGCTTGCTATATGATTTCGGTAAATGGTCATCACTTTGCAGAGTATGGCCATCGAATACCTTATAACGAAGTAAAAATCATCGAAGTTAAAGGCGACGTGGAAGAAGTGGAAATGTTACGCACTTTAGTTCAAAGTTATCCGAAACGTTTGCACGAATCAAAGGCCAGAAACATAGAAATTCTTTTGAATGGATGTGCGTCTGATGAAGTTGATGCCAGCGCTGAGGAGGAGATGATTAACATACCTGCAGAATGGTGCCTTATCAGCGCACCGACCAAACAGATTGATCCGATTTCTGCAAAAAGTGCACAAAGCTTACTGTCCCTACAATCGGGCCCGGATGATGAGCTTACGTTGCCGTATTATGGATCCCTGCCGCTGGCATCATTAAGAGAGGGCAGGTGCCTAAAAATTGAAGGCCGAGTTCGCCTACTACCTCACTCGTTTTACATAAACTTGCAGCAGGGCCAGAATATTTGGCCACATCCTACAATTGCATTCCATTTAAATCCACGATTTTCGCAGGCGAGCAGTGGTCCGATGGGAAAGGCTATCGTCTGCCGGAATTCCTGGTCAGCTGGCAGTTGGGGTGAGGAAGAGCGCTCCGAGCTTGATACAAATTTTCGGCCAGGTCGGAGATTTAGTTTGGTCATTGTTTGCTCGAAGGATTCATTTGAAGTGTATGTTAACAAGAAGTTTATTACGGAGTATAAATACAAAGTGACACCGGATTTGGTGGATACTATTTACATCCAAGGAGATGTGAAATTATGGAATGTCACTCTTGAACATAATGCGATGATTAGGGGCAAGAACGTTCGCATCTACCATAATCCCACATGTACGGATGAATATTAGCATTAGTTTTTTTTTGGATTCAGAACCTGCATTGCCTTTACTATTTAGCGACAATAAAAAATGTTAACCTCTTTTTTTCGTTAGAATGGTTCAAGTTTTTAACTTAAGCTTTTCACTTTTAACCAATTAAATTTTTAGAGATTTTGTATCTCCCGCATTCGTTGTAGATACGTCGAACATGTATATATGTACATGTAGATAGAAAATCGCAGGGGTGTATTTAACAGACTGTTATCTGGCTCGCTTGCCGGTAAAACTGAAAATTTAAAAAGTTGTTGCATTCGAAAAGTAGTATATTGAATTTTTATTTTTAACAATTAATAGTGAAATAAAAACCAGGCGGCCTTGCAATTTATAAAAAAAAAAACGATTTAAACGAAAAATGTTTCAATCAAAAATGAATTTTTTGTTTCTAAATCAAAAGTATGGATGTTTTGTGTTATGTGGAGAATGCTTTGTCTGCCTGCTAGGTGTATTTTGACAAACATTAACTTTCAATGTCCTGTTTCAACTTAGTTATTCGTGTTTGATTAAATTAATATGAACAAAGATGTGCATGAACATTTTTCCCGGAGCCCGCACTATCGCTCTGCGCCGTGATTTGGACGCCATGTCAGTTTTCTATGAAGCACGGAGTGCCGCCAACCGCCGCAAACATTTTAAACTAATGGAGGCGCCAACGCCGGGTCTGAGCTTCTTTCTCCATGGGATTATACTAAGTGCGTGTGAGCACTTTACCATTGACTTCACAAGGGGAGAAGAACTAAGCCAAGTCAGTGCTGTTAATGGGGAAGGGGATGTACTGTTGCAAATCGCAGCGCGTCTGCCACAAAATTATATTGTCCGGAATTCTCGTCTGATGGGTAAGTGGGGAATCGAGGAGAATTCGTCAAACCTTTCCTTCCAGTTGGTGCGTGGCAAGTCTTTTTGGATGCAGGTCCTCCTTACAGAGGAATCCTTTTACATTTCAGTAAACGGCTTTCATTTTGCGCAGTACGATCACCGCATGCCCTACAGGTGGATGATGGCCATAGAGGTGCATGGAGATGTGTCAGAACTTGTGGTAGATAATTTCCACGTAAACGAGTACCCGATTCGCCTGTCCGAATCATTAGCGCGTCCATTACCCTGTGTCTATGACTCACCAGTAATTCAATGGGTTCAAGGCGGGCGTATCCTGCCGCGTGAATGGCTGCAAACTGATGCGTGTGTTAAGTTGGGAAAACTTAACAAAATATATCGATCACAGCTTAAGCTTCCATTTTACGGACGAATACCTGAAAATGTAAAGCTTATTGAAGGGCGCGCAGTCCGCATTGAGGGCAGAGTGCGATTAATGCCACAGAGTTTTAGCGTGACCCTTCAGCAGGGTCAAGAGATTTGGCCTCAGCCCACAGCATCATTCTACTTCAGTCCCAGTTTCCAACGCAACAGCCGCGACAAATTGGGAAAGGCCATAATAACTCGAAGTGCTTTTTTGAGTGGGTGTTGGTTAAATCGCGAAGTATCCCGTATGCATACGAATTTAAGGCCGGGTAGTGCATTCGTCATTATCATTGCATGTCGTCAAAGCTGCTATGAGATGTTCGTGAATAGTGAAAAACTTTTAAAGTTCAGGCATCAAATGAATCCTGACATCGTTGACATTGTAAATATCCGTGGAGATATTAGGCTATGGGATGTGGTGATCGAGAGTACCAAGCTTTCACAAAGTCCAGGTAAGACTCACCGCTGCAGTTTTAACGAACGCGGTCACTTATTTCTTTTTCGTTGCAGCCCGCTTGATTCTTACGCGCGCCCTTCCTACCCTTCGATAAATATATAAACAATTATAATTTGCACTCAACTGCAACTTGTCGAAATTCGTGTTGAACAAATTTATGAGAAACGTCGAATTACCGCATGCACTGCGAACATAATAAATAAAATGGAATATGCTTGTATTTAAAATGCAATTAATTATTTATTCTCAAGCCGTTATGGCCGATGAATTCGAAGTCGTTGGATTCTCTAAGTGTACCTTTTTGGAGTATATAGTCGTTTTTTAAAAACGCCACGTACGTTTTAAGTAGATTTATGATTTCATCTTACCCAACATAGGATTCTGCAATTAAAATAGCGCATCCTCATAGGGTATGGTCTGTGGTCTGTGCGCTCTTCCACGGCGCTTCCTCTCCACTCATAAATGTCAATGTGCTCTTGCTGTCAACTTCAACTGGGTAACTGCCTTATGCAGCAGCAACATACCAGACCCGACCCAATCGGTCGTCAGAAGGCCCTCTGAAATTGATTATTAAAAATGATAATCGATTAAGGACGTAGCGCTCCAGCGGCCCAGCAGGCTGACGTTTATGTCTACATATGTTTAGCAAGACAGTTGACATTGTTTTGGAATGGCCAATAAAAAAAGCTAAATAAATAAAAATGCAGCGGCAGTGTCAGCGAAATGGCAAAGCCGAAAACGTTCAAGTGGACAGTAAATGTTTCCCAAGGCTTGCAGAAGGAAGTTGAAGACAGCTTGCCAAGGAGCAAAAAAATATTATTTATGTTCCGAGCTGGGACGTGCTACGCATGCCTTGGTCCATTTTTACTAATGAAGTGGATCATTGATTGCCTGCTATTGTCCCATTCCCATTTCTAAAGTTTACTCTTACAGATCCTAATATAGATGTAATTCAATGATTTATAATTAAAATAAACTAAAAAATCATTTTGATTTGCTTGGCTCGATCCTTTTACCACAAAGATTTTCAACTAGTATCTATACATACATATTTTTATTTGATTTCCTGACAAGAGTTTAAGGTTCTTAGCGATGGCCAACTGCGTGTAAAAATGCCGATCAGGACTCGTCTGGCTGATGCCTCTGCTGGTTAGCTGACTGCACCCATTTGCTTTAATTAATCAAATTCGAAAATAATTATGCGCATATGAGAGGCAACAGTGATTGGCCTCAAATTCATTCGCGTTGCCAGCAGTGCAATTAAAATGTCGTAGCACCCGAAAAAAATTCAATTCCACCGTTCATGTCGGATCTTTAACAGCACAAATGCCTGCTGCATCACTCAGCTCCAACTGATGGTCGTCTCATGCGTGCGGTAATTATCTCAGGTACTCGTATCAATTCGCCAGATATTGTCTTGGACAGCTACTGCTGATGATGGTGCTTTTGTTTTTGTAGTTTCGAACTGTTATTAATTATTGATTTCATATTTTGTTGGTAGCTCGTGCTGAGACTGCATTATTTTGTCTTTGGTGCGCCTCATTTTTATCCGAATGCGCATTTTATTTTACACATCTCGGTCAGTGTTGCAATTTGTCAGGACTGATTATGTCATTAACTTGAGTGTTACTTATTTTTTTTGCCTTTTTTTATCGAACACACGTTTTAATTTACTCATATGGCGGATGAAAAGCATCTCTTCTTAACCCTATATTATTTAGTGTTAGAATTGTATTTAGTATTACCAAGGCTACACAGATCTGAATGTTCCATTTTAAAACTTTGAATGGAATCAGCAATAAGAATCACTTAAAATAAGCTGATTAAATTACAGTCCAAAGCAAGTAACGTGAAAAATGGTAACAAATGCATTCGCACCAGCTTACAACAGCCTCCGCCTTGAATGTCTCAGATTAGCCGACTACCGATCGGTAAGACAGAGCTTATCAATATTCCAGCAGTGTGCACAGAACGCGGTCCAATCGGCAATCAATGCCGTGGTAGTAAGGCACCAAGCACATACCAAATTAAACCCCAATTGAGGCAGACGCAAAGCAATTGCAATTTTTTGAAATGGTCAACGGAATGCAACCCGTTTTCTTGCTTGTCGCCCGAATTACGAACCGTCACCAACTCCAAAAACAAGTTAACGAAATATTCTTAAACTATAATGGCGTGTATGTGTATATAAATACAACATGTGTACAACATGTAGGTGTATATACATCATCAGTATATGTATTTAAGTGTGTTTGTATAGCCATATGTAATAAGAGTATCAACTACTAGTGGCAAAAACTCACAAAGTCAATCACTTCTTAGCCACTGCGTCCTGTGCATGTGTTAATCCCATGCATTTAGAAGACTGGGATGGCGGCTGAGACCAAACCAGCGTTGTCACAAACAATTACGCTGTTATAAGGTGACAACACTCTTCAGTATCCACTGTATTCTTCACAAGGACGTTCTTTTGGTGCTTGATTTCATAATTCTTCCGATAAAATTAAATACAAATCTAACCATTTTGTTTCTATTTATAAAACAGTTAATAACGGTGCTTCACTAACGACAAAATTACAAATAATATAAAAGGAAAGAAAGTTCTTAGTTTAATAGATGTATTCACACAGGAAGTTCACGACTTGCCACGACTATGGTTGCTATCGAAAGTTCGCCAAAATCGAATGCGGCTTCTTCACTTGCAAACTGATCCTCCGCACTTTAACAATCGTGTTTATACCTGTGTAAGCATACATACATACAAACGAGTGTAAATATTGCTGCATGGGTTTGCTCCTGCCAACTAAGGGACGAGTTAGCTAACCAGACACAAGATTTTGGTTTCTCGGAATATCGCCCAAGATCAATCTTACACCCGTCTGATTGCATATTTTTATATGGTAGTTGGGCACATCGTTCGTCTGCTGCCTTTTTCGGTGTTGTTGTCGCCAGCCGTCAGCCGTCGGCGTCTCTTTTTTCCTTTTGTTTTGTAGTCATTTTTTAACTTATTCTTTTGCTTATATTTGGTGTCCGATACATCTCAAATATTTCAATAATTTCATTGCGACCACATTGTTTGGTGGTTCTGTCTTTTCATTCGTTTTCTTAGGTCCTAACTTTAAAACCTTGTCGAACTTGAGTCGTTTTATTCTATCGAAGTTTGAAGACGGGTTTTCACAAAAACTACCAATTAAAATATGAATTGGGACAACGGGTATATCATATTTCTCCTTAAATTGGCGAATTGAATTTGAATCTGTTGGTATATATCTGTTATTATAGGTACATATAATCCAGGAACTGCACGAACAGATGGGAGACAAGAAACAATCTTCATACGTAGCTTTTTTTGTTTGACTATTTATCCATATTGGTACTGGTCAGATGTTATACTTGCACATACATTCAGCTAATCCTACACATTAATTTATATTCGACTGCAAGTTCCCACAGACATTGATATCTTCGTGACTGATGGCTAATGACTATGAATGGCCTTATTAAATTTGGTTTGCTAACACTTATTGTATTTATGCATTAGCAGCTTTATAACTTACAAAAAAGTTCCAATAATGTTGGTAAGACGTTGATCAGCACAACAAGACGAGTTGATAAAGCCCAGTCCATCCGTCTGTCCATCCTAAATGTCAGCTTGATCGGATACGGGTCCGATAAAGGTCCCACAGGCACCTTAATAAATTTTAGATCAAAAGCTTTGCTAGTTTTGAACCGATTATCTTAAAAATTCAAATTTAATTAACAAATTGAAAATACATTTTATCAAAACCAAAAACTTTTGTTGGGATTATTTTCTTTGCGATTCGCAAAAATTCAAATAAATAAAGAACCCGCAGGTCTAGCTTAAGCAAGAGAACTCACCGTTTATCAGGTGAGTGCTCTTTACTATGGTTTTAAAAATGTAATTAGACTAGAAACGCAAAGGACTAACTTAAACTAGTAGAGCTCATGTTGGGACTATGTTTTAACAAATTTCTATATAAATTGTCCAATATTAGCACACTGGGTTTTTAGGCATTCGAACTACATTCTTTATATACATATTTACAATGCATTTAGTATTTTTTGTGTTTTTTTTGTGTGCAGGATATAAACCTTTATTTTAGCGTGTTTTTATCCAATAAAATCCGTTTGTTAAACAAGTGTGTGTATATGTACAAGTTTGCTACGCAAAAATTAGTTTAAAATACTCTCACGCACGGAAATTTACTGTTTGGAGTAGATAATTTTGGGGGCGTAGACAATTTTAGCGAAATTCTGAAAAACGATGGCAAGGATAAGGCATTTTAAGGAATGCGGTCACCTAACATAAACAAGGAAGATTAATTTATGAGTGATCAATGAGTGATAAATCATATTTCTTTTACGAATATAAGTCAACCATAAGAACAAAAAAACTAATTTTGCTAGAATCACAGTATATTTGACTTATAGTTTTTATAAAGAAGAAAACCCAAAATATTGATTTATTTGTAGATATTCTCAATTAGTTAGTACACCAAGAAAACAGTTCAAGAAAATAAGTCACTTAAGTGCGTTTAAAACTGGTCTACTTGATATAAACTATTACTCCTTTCACACTAGACTTATTCTTTATTTCCATTTAAGGATTGTTAAATGGCGACTTCGAATCAAATATGTGAGGTTAGAAAAACCGTATTACATGCATGTATGTACATACATAAGTTTATTTAATTTCATTATTTTCTTGATTTAATAGATGTACAATACAAATATTTAAAGGAAACATTAAAAAAAGAAGGTGCTACAAAATGCTCACTGTAGAAACCAAAAACATGCGTCATCTATTTTTAGCCTTTTTAATTCAATGAGTTTGCGATAGTAATACATTTTTGGTTAATTATCAGATTGATCCAGTCAGAAACACTTGTGTTAATTTAAAAACGCTTGGCTTATGAATAGATCACGTTCGGGTCTGTTCCTCGGCATGTGATATCGAGATGTTGGCATGTATTTTGCTCTCTGGCCATGACTTGTTTTCACCCCCGCTTGTCTAATGACGGCCAACACACGCGCAAGTGTGCCGGTGCCCCGAAATGTCGTTTGAAAGAATCACCTGTACCAGGTGCGGTTATATTTGAAATAAACGTCTGCTGTTATTTCAATTTAATTTTAAACAGCAAGTACAATTGGTTGGGCTAGATATATTTTTAGACACCTTTTAAATCAACATTTGTACAATAATTTCTCGGCTTGCTACCACTAAATCAACATCTTTATGACATGTGATCTTCCGGCTTGCCATGTTTGGTTTTTATACCCTTCACACAGTGGCGGCTCTACGACAATAAAATAATGCTTCATAACGACGCCGTAGCTGCGTTCATTTCGGTGGGTTTGTCATTATTTTCTATTTCCTTTTTCTCTTGTTCCAATTTCATGTTTATTTATTGTCCTTAAAAAAACCGGACGAAATGATTAAGTTTCGAATTTCGCCATAGATTACACTATGCAAGAATGAAGATTCAAAAGGACATAAAATTATAATATGAGAATAAATTAAATTAATACCAAGGAGCCTCGTTCGAGATAGTAGCATTCTACCACGATCGTTTGCTATGCTTTTCGTTTCATTTGATGCGTTTTTGCGATTTGTTGCGTTGACGGAATACGAAATTAGCTCGTTTTGTTGCATTTTAAATGCGGTCGCAAAATTTATTTCATTAATTTTTGATGATCTTTTGATGATTGCATCAATTATTTTACTTATGCGTACACCCAAACAAATAATCACTGCGTATATCAATCGGGATAAATATCTTTAAAAGTCTTTGGACTAGGTGTGGTTGAAGAGTTCTACCGATACCAAACTCGACTCAACTTGTCTCGTCCATTGACTGTTGCGCATACCGATTTTAGCATATATGTTGACAATCTACTAAATATATCGAATCATCACAAGTGTGCTGCCATATGGCTAACGAACGGGCAGTAGTACCAGTCAATGAACTCGCTTATTGCACACTGAGCAAAAAATTATTGCATTATAACTAAAGTTACTTCAAAAGACTTTAAGAGATAATTCATGAATATGTTGTTGGTTGTTTTGAATAAAAAGTCGTAGATTACCATTTTTAGTCGTAACTGTTGGAAAAAAACGTATAGAAAAAACAATATTCAATAGAGAACAAATAGAGAACTTGTTATGGCAGTTACATTACAAAGAAAAACGTACGACGTATTGGCCATGTGTTGTACCCGCAATATAATGGCCTAATTACATCAGCTAAACTTAGTTTATGCTAAGTTCCTTGGTGAACGCTTAGATATGTAAAACCAAAGTGAGCCAATTAGAAGAAATTGGTTGCAGTCAAGTAAAGGAAGTAATTACCTATGGTTTATCAATTCGAGTATTCCAACATGCCGTAAGCATATGTACATATGCAACGTTAGCAGAAATAATAAAGTAAGGAAGTCGCCTTACCGACTCGGATATACCGTGTACCAGCCCCCATATCACTTTGTGTTATATTTTGTTAGATTTTTAGATTACATTAGATTTTTTCCTCTCGCATGCAAAGCCCAAACACATACCAATCGCATGCCATCTCACTTACTCACCCGGCTGCCACCCCTTGACATTACCTGTAATAAGTTTTTGCGTATAAATAAGCTATTTTATAAACGATTCTTACATATTATTAGCAAATAAATGTTTACCACATTTCATTAAGATATTTATAATATTGCGCAAAGCGAAATACAGGGCGGGAAGGAGCGTGGTAAAAATTGGAAATAAACTTGTTCTAAAATAAATTTGAAATAAACTTCCTGCTGTCTGTTACAAACATGTTGGCAACATTAATATATCTTTTTTACCCTATTGGTACAGGGTATAAAAACGATTCTACTCCCGTAACGGCAAGTTTTTGATGCTTTTAGTCTGTAAGAGCTGTTGTATGCTTAATAGAACATAATCGAAATACGCATTTTAGTTTTTTTTTTTTTCGAGAAACATTATAATTTGAGCTTTGTTTTCTAACTTATTTCTGATCTTAGGAATATGAATATTAAATTCGTAGGAGTAGAACTCAAAACATTAATTTTAAATTTTTTGCATTTCTTTGCATTTAAACTTTTTCAACGTTTTCAAATTGATTAGCTTGCTCTTTCTCGGTTTTTATATTCAAAAATGCAATTCATTAGACGTTCATCGTTTGACCGATAACCTGTCAGTATGAATACTTTCAGACCAATATGTTTACATGTACATACACATACATGCACATGCACATGAAAATAAATATATATATACTAGAAATCTGAAAAATGTACCTATTTTGGTACGTAAGTGTCAAGTTGCTGAATCATTGGTGCTGCGATTTGCACAAAAACTGTTTTATTGAGTCGATTTTCCATTGTGTTAAAGTCAAATTAGCAATATTTGCGAAAACATGGAGCAAAAAATCAACGATTTGTTAAAGTTGAAGTCAAATTAGCAATATTTGCAAAAACATGGATTTGTTATTGTGATATGAACGAACATAACACCTGTCTTGAATAGTTTAAGGGTTGCTTTATAAGTAGTGGCACCAATATTTCAAATCAGAGATGGCAGCTTCTACCATTCAATAAATAACCTGTTTACAATCGCATTTACAGAAGCTGATGTAATTTGAGCCAGCTATTACACTGGGTCATCGTGATGGTACTTACAAACTTAAGAATGGGAGCACGGATTGAATCAAATTAATGGGTGCACTTGCACTACACCAAGCAACTGTGTGACAACGATATCGTAACACTTTTTACCTGTTCAGCTAGATTAGCTGACAAATTTATTTTTGAACCTGATAAGTGGGCGTTAGTATGCTCTATGGTGTGCCAAAACGCGTTTATGACAACTACAGCTCTCGGTGCATTTGAACCGGGCCCGTATGCCGTCTGTTGTTATATCGTTATGTGCGCACCTGTTGAGTTTCGATTGGGTTCTTGCGCCCTCCTCCCTACTCCCTACTTACTCTCACAGTATTGTAGCACCAAATGGCTTGTTTCAAACCGATAAGATTATTTAACGTATAAACATAAATTACCCCTACACGTCGTCGTCGTGGCTTTCGTACCTGATGACAGTCGATGTACAATTGAGTACGCTCGCACCCAGATGACTAATGGTCTGTCCCATTCCTTTAGAAGGTGCTTTAAAAAGAAACCATAGAAAAGACTTATTTTTCATGTTACAGTCAAAATTGTATTGTTACTTTCTGCTTTTATGGCACTTAAATTTTATGCCTACAAACAATGAGATTATAATTATAGCACAAAGGACAATTTATCTTAAAAAGACTAAAAGATTGAAAACCCTTGTTATTATATATTTTCCATCTTTCATGATTTCTGTAGTAGTATACGTATACATATATATTTTTAAATCTTTGATTTAATCTAAGTGACTTGTGGGAATTCCTGGCTTTGACTTTTCAATAGAATATCTATCTATTACTCTTATATATATGTATTTATTCTTATATATATTGTACATCCATACATACATAGTGACTATGTTGTGTGTAAATAAAAATGGGTAATATTGTCAGTTTCATGATAGTGTAGTGCAAGATTTATTCTTATCGTAACAGGTATTGTCTTTTAAAAAATTGCATATCTAGTGGTATTTGGCATTTCTCAATTTGTACTGCCCAAAGACATTGCGCTACTCCATAATCAATAGGAATCTTAAACATTAATTTGTGTTGTATTAAAAAGCGAGTTTAATTTAAGATCACATCGCTGGATTTACATTCTAAGCAATATCATTTTTTCATCAATGCGCATCGTTATTTCCCCTTTAATTTAATTACCAAATGTACATATATTTTTTTTTTAATATTTACAAGGGATCCTTTGAAAACCTATAAAGCTTTTCGGCCACACTGATCTTAACTGACTGCTACCTTTGTACAATAAAACTCAACACCTTATAGTAACAGTAACTCAGTCATGTTAAAAGTCTTTAAAACGCACAAAACACGAGCATCTAATCGTCTTTCTTCCTCTTAACCTTTCCCTCAGTTTGAATCGTCGACGTAACAGATTCAATGCACTCTGCAATGGATGGCTCCGATTGATCCGCACTGTAGTCCTGGCCAGCCATGCGACTAAGTGTTAATATGTAGGAACAGGCCACACGCAATACAGATAGCTTTGATAGCTTTTGGGAACTAGCATATGCAGGAACGGCATGCCGCAAAGTTTCGTACGCCGCGGAAATAGTGTGAACTCTAGTACGCTCCCTAGCATTGGCCTCAATACGGCGTTCCCTGGTCATATTCTTATAGTTACGTTGCTGAGGGCGGGATGTGGAAATATCCGAGCCGGAACCAATTTTGCAGATATCCTCCTCATCGAATTCTTTAATAGGCGAGTTGGGCAGCTTTTTAAATGAAGTTTTTTTGGAAGTCTCGGAGTCACTGTTACCAAGTGTGGCAATATCAGATTGCGACGATGTTTTCTTTGCCACTAGGGCCAGCGGTTCCTGTTGTTCGTCAGTTTGATTCTCTTGTTCCAATGAACGATGAAGTGTGGTAACACCGGGATGACGGAGGAAAATGTGCGCAGGATTTGGCATCATTTCATGGGATACGGAAAGACTGGGATTAGAGCTTGCATTCCACGCAATTGAAGATGGCAGACTACTACTGCTGCTGCTAGGGCTGGGCTGCGGAGAAGCTAGTACACGAGGCGTTAGCACTACCGCTGAGTCTGCTGAAGAAGTATAACGTATGCGTTTTTTTAAAGGACCCGTAGCAGCACTGCATGCAGATTGATTTGTGGGTATTGATGCATCTACAAATTTTGAGGGCTCCGTGCTTTTGCGTTTATTGCGCACTAAGAGTGCCATTGGTTTAAGCTCCATCGATTCTGTTTGGTCCATATCCAATAGACCTAAACTTGAGCCACGCTCACCTATCAGGTCGTCTCCGCCTTCGCTTTCGGAACTGGCGGAACAAAAACCCGCATCACGATCGTTCGAATTGGGTGAATCTGAAAAATACAGTAAAAGATAAACCATTAAAAATCTTCTTCATATTTAGAAAAACCGGTTTCTTTGTGTTTTTGTTTTTTTGCAATTTTTACTTTGGCAATATAAAAAAAATCCCCGTTTTCGCGGAACCACCGTCAAACCCTTTTGGCAGACTGTTATTATAATACATATGTAGGTATTTGTTTAAAATGAATGTTCAATGTTTAAAAATTAAATATTCCGAAAAGCAAAAACATCTCATCGGCTCCCATTGACAGCTCGATATCAAGTTTATTTGTGTTCGCATCGGAACTATTTAAACAAAAATGAAAGTTGATAATAAACATCCTTGGGCATTGCCTATTTCCACTTTTACTCCAAATGTAAAAGGCAAGCAATTGTGTCATATTTCAGTACAAATAAATGATTCCCAACAATCCAAATTAAAATTATGTACCACGGATCATGACAATGAAACCTGTTTCCAGCCTTGCTCCACCAACCACTGACCTCCAGAGGTATTTAAAAAACGTTTAACCGCAGCTTACTTGCTGAATATACGTAATTTATGTATTTCGAGTCTGGAATAACGTCAGTTCAAGTTCACAAGAAGCCACTGCACCAGAAGCAGAAGCCAACAACCCGGTCAGTAATTATGAGAAATCTAAACGAAATATACAGGTGTATACATATTAAACATATGTTTCCAAATGGACAGACTTTGTGTAACAGAAGTTTCGAAAAAGGGCAACAAAGCAAATTTAAATCGTGTGTGTGTAAAATAATATAGAATGTGCGGATTGCACTAAATAGGGAGACAAATACCTTTTTTCTATGTTAATCTAGATACAATGCTTACTCCCGATTTACACCTTCATACATGCTGAATATTAGCAAATAGTCAGTAACAGCAGTTTATTTTACCCGCTCGCACACAGACACATGTGACTGATGGTACACTTGGTAGGTTTTGCATGTTGACACAACTATTTATAAGCATATTACTTTGCTATCTTTGCTAATTTTAGACAGACAAACAACGAAACGAAATTCAGCAACTGACTGACATTGCAGCGTTTCGAAATCAGGCTGTACAAATACAAATAGCTCCAGCAGCAGCACTAGCTCTAGCCCTCGTACTCCGCTTTATAATTTATATTTAGACAAATGTTTGCTTTAACGTCGACGTCGGTATCGTCTAAGCCAAAACACCTGTGAACGCGTCGTCGACAGCTACAATTGCCACAAAGACCTATAAATTATAAGACGCTGTGTGTGTGTGACACCGATATATAATGGAGTGTGGGATCCAGGAAAGGAAACGAAGTTGTCCTACCCCTAACGTTAAGTAAGGTTAAGGAAAGATATCCATACCTATACAATTTGTTTGCTTGTTTCAAACGTCGACTTGATTATGTGAGGATTATTGAATTTATTCTCTTTTTCAAGTGCATAGCTCTTTGGGTATATCTACGATGTGTAAAATCGCTCAGATTAGAATGGGAAATTTGGCGTTTAACCTATCTGAAGCATCTTTGACTCATAAATCGTTTGGTGATGTTTTCAAATAAAAATTCGAAGCGGTTTGCCTGTTATGGACTTTTCTTTCCAAGAATGAATACCCTAATGAAAAAATCAGCTAAAACCTACTTAAAAGCGGCACACACCAACTGTCCGAGACAGTAGAAAATCCCGTATTCACGCCAAAAGTCAGCCGAGAGGTTATCAGTGGTCCACTGGGAAAAAAGTCAGTGTTCCGTGTGTGGGAAGTGAGCACTTATCACCAAACATACATATACAAATACAAATATGATCAGTGTAAGGCATTAGACTGCGATCTTGTGTATAATTGTAGTAAAATGACGAGACATATTTATGAATGAATCGCTAAAATAATAATGAAGACTTTAATTATTTGAAATCAGGGTATATCAGGTAAGAAATATACTTTTATTCGGGTCTATATTAACAGCATCATTAAGTTGTCCTTAACTACCGCGATCTTCAGTCATTTAGCTACAGTTTACAAGTTATCAATCAACTCATTTTATTTTTGCCATCTCAATTGGATTAAGTGCAATACCTACAGCAACTATAAAGGTATCAGGACATCGGTAAAGTACTTGCCAAATTACACCGAGTCTCTATGACTTTAGTATACTTACACTGTAAAACTATCTTGCGTAAGTTTTTCCACCGATAGTGCCAGGCTAATTGGTGGCGCCAGTAGCTAAGTTTTAATTTGAAAATTTATATTTTCCCTAACAGCAATACAGAAACACTTGCATTTGTGCAAACATATGTGTCAATATGTAGACTTGTATATGCATGTACTATAATGATAATGTGTATATATGTATGTATGTTTGTACATATGTACATGGATACAGCTGCTGTTGTTGTTTGTCGAATAGAAAAACGATTTGCTTTGTCTGACTTTAGATTGGTACACTAGTACGCTTTCGCCTTTTGCTGATTATCCTTTTGCTTTCTGCGGTCATAAATTTGAGTGCTTTCTAACTGAATCCATCGCGTTGTGGGTGGGGTTGGCTGTGAATGGGCGCAGGGGTCCAATGATGTATCCGATACTCCTTGTTTGCACGCTCTCGAGGGCAAATGGCGTCCAACTATGGCAGGACAAACAAAACGCACAAATTGCCAATATGTCTGGCGACATTGTCTCTGCCTCATGTTACTCCCCGATGCCATCGGTCTGGGGGGATGTGGGTGTTTTGACATATGCGTCACAAAACCGACGCAGATGTAACAGCACATAGCAGGGGCGCCGCAAAGCCTCCACTGGCAGACATTTGCTTCTCCCATACCCTCCATGTGATTCTAACGGTATTTCTGTTTATGATGAAACTGCTGCTATTGGGAACTGAGACAGACTGGAACGGGGTGTGAGTAAGAGTAGCGTGTGCTACCATAAAATCTGTTGTCATCAGTTAGGACTAATTTATAAGATTTTTCAGTTAAAGTTTGTAGACAGCTGTTTTGCTTTTTTTAATAGAATTGTTTGTGACCCAAATGTTTCAGTACAGCCATTTCAATTTTAGAGATTTGTTGTTACTGGGCCCTGTAACAGGAGAAAAACCACAGTGATAGGCAAGCTTCATGTTATATTAAAGGGGTATCTATGGCCAATGTACCTTAAAAACCATTTCAAGTATACGTTGGATATATAGCACACAAAAGTTATTTCAGTCCTTATTTTTACATAAGATGGAAAGTGTTTTATATGACTGAATTTCTATGAAATGAAACGTATAAAGGAAAAGAAAGAAATACCAACTGAAAAGCAATAGCACCAGCAAAAAATCGATTGGTGTCGGAACAAAGCCACCCACAGAATTATTTTATACAAAGTTCTCTCGATGAACAAAATATGGGCGAAGGCGTCAGAAACAAATTTCCGTCAATAAGTTCAAACAGCATCTGAATTTTTGAGTTCTGAAGAAAATGGCAAATGCCAAACTATTCAGATAACCCATATTGCCCACATACTTTTAGTGTTCCACGTCGGCTGAGCATAAATACATATTTCCCCCCGAACAACAGGTGGGCTAAAGCTGCTTACCCAACCTATCCATCCAATAACTCTAAACGCAACTCACCTTTCATAATTATGGCTGCTAGCTCCGCTGCATTAAGTTGCATGTAGAGTTTGTTCGTTTCCATATTCTATCCTTGAAATACGCGTAATCCAAAAAGTTCGATTGAAGAGTTTTTTTGCTTTTCTTTTTTCTATTTTTTGTTATGTTTTTTTGAGTGATTTCATTTGCGAAACTGATAAGATATCACAGCCTAATTGATATCTACTAATTTGTATACACACTTATATTTTGAGAGGGCAAATGCACTAGGAGCTCTTAATCACTTTCCTCAATTAGGCACACACATTTATTTTAATATTTTCTTATTTCCGAATTTTTGAATTAATTCACTTTTGGTCTGCTCCTAATACAAGGGGCAGCACGTCCGTTCAGAACGAAAGTATCTTGCGATTTAAAAGTATCTTGCGGCCGGCTTCATGCTAAAAACAACACGCGGTCGAACCGGGTTGTGTCACGGTGCTTCGGAACTGGCGTTCGTTTAAGGTTCGGAAAGTGCTCGAGTCGGCAGCAACAAATTCGTGTTGAGATACAGCTGCACAGATGCAGATACAAACTAGAGAGCTAACCTCGGGTATTCCGACGTTTGTATACCCTTTCACTACTAGGTACTAAGGAAACAAATCTCCAGAAGCCTGAAGTAGATACAAATTTTCGTTTTACTGGAAAATCGAACCAAGAATTCAATATGAGTAAGGGGAACGAGAATATTCACAACAAATTTAATGAAAAAATGTATTTTCAAGTTTTCAAACGAATTTCAGAATTCTTATTCGGGTCGAGTCCACTACTTACACAGAATTTATTAGTGAATATAAATTAAACTTTGGAAGGTTGTGTGATATGCTGGTAACATTTTTTATATAGTTGGGATTTGGTTTTTTATCCTGTCTTCTAACTAAAATAAATTTACCCTCATGGCAAGGGTACATTAACGATTTCCAACTACGTTCGAACATGTTCGATTAGCGTATCATAAATTTTATGAATGAATTGTCTACAGTAGAACCATGCGATAATACATCTTACAAATTGTAACTCCAAATAATACTTACTTGCCCAAATGTATCTACTTGTTAGGTCTCAGTGTTACATACATACGTATGAATAAAGTAGCGTATACACAGTTTAAATTTGCGATTTGCAAATTGCTGAATAGACGTCCAGTCTCATGAAGAGTCGGCGGCAATGCGGCGATGGCACCACATCACTTGATTTGAGACCAATGCATACTCAGAATCCAAGTCAGATGTTGATGGGAAGGGTAAACACGGAGCAACCGCTTTGTCTGCTGATGCTGCTGCTGCGGCGCCAGTAGTGTCACATTTTTCCCCCCACTGCGTTTGGGTGTGTGCTCCACTCTTTCATGTCCACAGCAAATAGACGCCAGGGACAGACAGACGAAAGACGTGCAGATTTTAAGGCACAACTGGCACTGGCAAGATGTCTGGAATCGGTTTCGGTCTGGGGTCTGGCCCATGCAAACGAGTTTGAGTTTCAGTTGTTGTTGGGCCTTCATTGTTGTAGTCTGTTGGTTGTTCACACAAGTGAAATGAATTCCGCATGCAATAGACGTCGTTCTTGAAAAGAAAGGAATAAAGATTGAATTGAGCGGAATTCTGCACTCCCACGAAACCACAATGATCCAAACGATCGATCCGAATATAAAAACAATGCGATAGCACTGTCTGCAGCTGGTATGCATTAATCAAAAATGACCATGGCCATGGATAATAGGTTTTGTAGAGTAAATTAATGCAATAATGCAAAGTTTACAAATGGCACATATCTATCTTAATAACTGTAAAATTAGCAAAATTTCCCCAATAATGACAATGGCCAAAAGGTACCAAATATAGGTCATATATACGAAGAAATTTACACATATACTTTTTATACAAAAATTTCACTTAAAGGTCATCATTTGATGTAAATTGGGTCTACAATTTATTCTTGTACTATCAAAGGTGGTATTTGAATTTTTTCTTGCTTTAAAAATCGACAAGGATTCAATCCATACGTTTATCGGTAAACAAAGTCAAAAAAAAGGTAAATTAAGTGACAAGAGACCAATTTGCCGTTCATTTCCAAGATTCTAAAGAGGACGCGTTCTCAGTCCGTCCCTAAAGTCTATGCCACTGCCTGGTCTTGAAACCGGCTATTTATTAACATTTTACCAATCCCAATAAACGAGGTGCAACAACACGAGTGAAAGAAGGAAACAACCAAAGGTATCAAAGGTAGCGGTCGGATCTGGTGCTTTGGTTTGTGGCCAGTTTTCAGTGGCGACACAATCGCCATAACTTGCTCCACTCGTGATAAGCGTACCGTACATGCAACAAGTCAGGTATATTGCATTTTCATGATGAGGACCAAGCAGATATGAGCTACGCCGAAATTCGTATACGCTTTCTTGGCATAATATTTGAAATGAAAATTACATGAAAAGGAGTACACAGTTGATAAGGTGTCCTATGCGTACGTATATAGTTTATTTTGCAGCTTAAGGGTGCCTCTTATATTCAACGATGGACTGTTAAACGCTTTTTGAAAGGCTCATAATGTTAAAAACTTTATGAAAATGCAATATGGTACATGCTTTAGCCCTATATGCTCAGATCTTCATGAATTCTAGGTATAAAGGGAATTTCTAGGAAAATGTTTAAATTTCGCATGATCATGCCTTCTTAAGCAGCGGCAGAAAAAGCAAAAGAAAACCTGTCTAAGTTTGGGACCGCGACAGAAGCGGACTTGAAGACGGAGACCGGGTCGAAACCACTAAAATCGTTTGAGCTCTCCCTACATTTGTGTGCTCTCTCGTTGCCGTCTGACCAATTCTTCGGCAAAACAGTTTTTAGCAGATGTCTGTGGATGCAATACTTTTTGAATGATGACTACGTTTTAGGGCCTGCGATTGGACTGCTGGTTGGTTGGTTAACCTGTTTACGCAACCCGCACATGCCATCGCCAACTTACAGTCCTTTGCGTTCGTTTTTTCTTTTCTTTAAATTTTTGTCAAACCCCAAGTTCAAGGATAACCCAGTCAGCAGGTCTGGCGTGGGGCTTCAGCAAGTTATTTCGTTTCGTCGAACGTGTCGGCGAAATTTGATCGGTCGTTTTAAAAAATCAACAGGTTTTTTTTTTGTGCTATCGCCATCCCAGCTAGAATTACTCAAAACTTCTTTGATTTAGTGCTTTTGGCAGTAGCTAAAGTTACCCTAATTGATTTGGCTTCCTTATGCATCGGTTGCCTAATTTAATACCAAGTTACCATAGATGCTTTGGCACATCTATCGTTGATGTGCGCAGATTCAGTTTTTCGCAACGCAGTTCCCAACTTATATTTTCTACCTGTTATATTCACATAGACAGAACGTCGCTGGTTTGTTTGTCTACGCTGCAAACGCTAATTGTTTTTAGTCTGCTTTGACTAATTGCCAGCATATTTCCAGCAGTTCGATTGATCGATTTTTCAGAGTTACCCATTTTGCCAGGTAACGCTCACTTCTTAGAATTACCACAGTCAATTTTACAAAAACCAATTGAACGGTTATTACTGCATAGCCTTCGCATACTTGACTAAATTCTGCCTGGCCAATTAAAACTGTCAGCGTAAGTTCTCGACTCCTCTCTCTTATATGCTACAATAGTGCTTATGTCGACCACAGTTAATTCGAATTAGGTAAATTAGCTGCAACCACCTGATACTGGTAAATAAAAAAGGGCACAATACTTTTGCTTTACTTTTTATATTTGTATAAACTTCCATCAAGAGATGGACCTTTTACATCATTCAAAATATACATACCTATGTATGTATGTACATATATATGTTCTCTGTATTTCGTCACAACCAAATTCTGTCCGATGTCTGAATAAGCTGCTCTTATTGTTACTTTGGTAAGGACCTACGCAATCCATATTCGTATTCACGAAGTTGATTGTCGTAATGCGCACATGTTTTATCCATGTGACGTCACATTGAAAAAATATGCGATGTTAAAACAGCAGAATCACCCAAGGATGTCATATGCTGTATAGCATATGTATTTTGTCACGTGTTTGATATGACTCTCCATTCAAACACACGTTCCAAATAGAGAGAGACTAACGATTGTCAAGCGATACTTTACCACCAGCTTGGGATATAATTAGTGAAAACTTACGTCACCTTGGCACAATAAACTTTAAGAGTGTTTTTTATTATGCCGGTAACAACGTTTTCAATTCCAACTTTCCACTACAGTGTTAATGATTTGGCAACCAATTAGTTTCAAGACATTTCCAAATGTCTTTTCAAATACAAATATACATACACACGTACTGATTTTGGTTCACTAGAAAGGATTGCTGCTGTTAGCAGCAGACATCAAGTGTGACTTCCAACAGGAAGTGGTTGCGATGGAAATCGAACACATGGCTCACTTGAGCCATGCCAACACATGGGCGTCCGGAGCCGACCTTCAACGGCGTCAGCCTGACTCTTGCGATTTTTCATAGAAATTGCACAGTCGGCAGCGGCGGCGACGACTAATGGCACATATGGTGACCAGAAGAAGAGAAGGACGTAGCCATCCTCCATGTTCGTTGTGTGTGAAATTTACACCCAAGTTGGCGACACGGTGTCTTTGTTGAGTTTTTCTGTTATACGCGTGAGAATATTTTTGGAAAATTTCAATATGGCATTTTGGGTTTAAGAAATAGGAAATACATCTGCTTGGTAGGGAGAAAGACCAGTCTAGCCACATGTGTCGTGGCCAATGTAAATTTGCAAATGAGACTTAACTCGAAATTGTCTGCCTTAAAACGAAGTCCAACACCAATCAAGTAATTTAATTATGTATATGAGATGAAAAGTTCCAAGCTCTAGTGCGTCGAATAGTGTACTTAAAATTAGGGAATTTATATGAAGCTCAAACTACCTTAAACAACAACGTGACAGCCGCAAGCGAAACGTAATCAAATGCATGCGAGCAATTATCTGCTATATGCTACATAAATGTATATACATTTTTCAGAAGTAAGCAAAGATTGGGATAGAAGGCAGAGAATACATGGCCACAAAACAAAATTAAATAAGAAAATTCACGCTATTAATGTCAAGAAATGCACAAAATCAAAGCCGTCGAGACAGTGTGTAGACGAAGACGTCCCCTACAAATTAAATTTTTTGAAAAAGTTGCTGGCACGCAATGCTTTGGCAAGAATCAGAGAACTTTCCATAAAGGCTTTGAATTCCCACGCCTCTTAGTATGAGAAACACCCGCAAACGGAGCGAATATCAGAAAAAAATCAGAAAAAATGTTGTACTTTTCAGTCTTTGGAGGACTATGGCTACCGTTCGCCCCCAAGTATCACATAATGAAATTACACAGTAGCAAATTGTTAATACGAAAAACGAGATCGCTTTGGGCTTGAACAAGAAAGATAGGTTGGAAGCAATCAGTTTCAGTACCTTAGTTCAAATGTATACATATATTTATATAATATTAAAGTTATAAAAGAAAGGAAGACCAAACAAGAAATATGCTGATCATCATAAATCGTTATGATCGTGTTAGACTATACCTTTTTGTTATTTAATTTATAACAATTAAAAACATGCACCGCGATCGCTGGGGCTGGATGCGATGTGTTGGTCTTAGCATGTGGCAGCAAAATTCATCTTATGTCTATTTCTGTGCACATGTATCTCTCAAACTTGCTAGTTGTGCGGCCACACTTGGTTTGCTTGGTTTTAATGTTTTGTACGTTTAGGTTAGGCTATTTATGTAGTCCATTGTTCAAGTATTTGCAACTTAAACGGTAGAAGGGATTTTTAAATTAAAAATAAAATGGGAGCAAGCCATACTTGATGTTAACAGGAAACTTTAAAAAAGACTTCGTAGTAGGTTGACGCTATTAGTTAGTATTTCTGCTGTAGTCCGAAACTTAATTTGACAAGTGCAGTCAGTCCCAAAATTAAACTGCATGTTTTAGCAAGTAAAAAATTCAATTTATTTTAGGCCTGTGAATCTGATTTATAACCTTATGCTTCGCAAATATACATACATATGTATGTATGTAAATGTCAAGTGTACCTGCAAGAGAGTGTCCGTTAAGATGTTGACCTGCTGATGTACCTTCTGCCAGGCCATTAGCTGTTTCGTTATAGTCAAAGACGATATCCCTGCCATAAAACATCATTGTTCAAAGGTCTTTTGTTGTATAGACATTTTCTTACACAAAGATCCAGACAGTAGAATGAGTCGAGAAAGGTTTCCCGTCATTTTTCGACTGGCGCCAGATGCACGGTTGGTTGTCTCGAAAGAGTTGCAATAACAGTAAAAGTATAAAATTTTTGTATGTGCATCTATTCAAGTCTATATTATTAAAGCAACAATTAAGCCAATAGGACAGGTTGGTGAAATTGTGGCAATGACAGACACTATACACCAGACACAAGACAAGATAAATTTTTGCGCCAAATGCCAAAATAAAGCCCTAAAAAACCACCACTGAATCAGGCTAACTAAAAAAGCCCGCCAGCCAGATGCGTTTTCTGTTGTCGCGCGTTGACGTTGACACATGCCACGCACAGACCAAAGAGGAGAGGAGACGGGTAGCTGCTGGGGTATTGGTCACTCATTTGCCACTTGTCGCCGTCGCTTCAACTGGTTTGAATTCTTCATTTGCGTGCCGATTGAAAGGATATATGTACATATACATTTACACTCTACATCTGTGTGCAGCATGCATACGTGGTGTTAGAGTTGGCAAAACATCTCTCATATTGCTGAAATTGATCAGTTACTTAATTATAAATGAATAAAAAAAATTCCCTTTGCTTAGTGTCTTTTGGCTCATTTGCTAACTCACGTTGGTTAAATAAGTTTAGTGTTTGCTCCCATATCGGTTCTTTATACATGTTTGTGAAGAAAAGAAACCACTGCGAACAAAAAAACATTAGTAGTACAAATTTTCGCTCACTCACTAAAGTGATCATCTTTTTTTTGCTCACTTACTCATGAGCGACCCATCACTACTTTGGATGTCTTTTGTTATTTCGAGGGTCCAAGCAGACGCCACAGAGCACCGCCACAGTCCGCCATTTCAAAGGTGCATGAACAACTGCTGCTAGTGTTTCTTTTGCTACCACGAACCGATATGCTGCCGGGCATGTCGTCTTGTCCTTTCCTAAATTAATAACTACTGCGTGCGGTGTGGCTTTTGGGATGGCTTGACTTTGCGTCTGCCTCTGTCAGGTGCTTTTGCAAAAGTTCATTCAGTAAAAAACGGCTGCAGGTAAAATGACCCTGACAAAGCAGACAGAGAGAAGGGGAAGCAGTGCCACATTCTGCAAACTTCCACGAAAATGAAATGCAAAAATTTTTATTGACATTTGGTGCAGCTGTGATGCATTGCAAGCAAATTATGAAATTCAATTCAATATCGACATTTACACACACACGGAACATAGATGTAGTAGAGTTCAGCTTAGTCATAGCACAGGTTGTTAGCGCTGGCGCCAGACTCTCAGCGGGTGGTGCTCTTAAGCCGTCTGGCACTTGCCTGGAAATAGCCAGTCTCTCTACGCAGATCAGGCAAGTGTCAAGGGTCAAGAGCAGCAGGAGAAAGGTTAAGCTTGGTAACCTTGGATGGGAAATCTATAAGATACAATAATTAGTAACTCCGTAGAGCTACTTTTATAAAAATAGAGTAAGTCAGTAAAAAAATTTTGTTGACTACCGATTTTGAGACCCTGATACTCCCTTTGGCAACTATTGCTGACGTTGTCGAAGACAGGTCTAAAAGCACCGTAGTTTTTTAACTTCTGCTTAAATTTGTTTACTTAAGTGCGCATCGGCACATGCTCATACTTCGCACCTTTGCTCGTGTACTCCACCCAATTCTATTGCCGATTCCAAGCCCGACACCTCAAAAGGTGCTAGACAGACAATTAAAATGGTTTTTTATGCGTCGTCGGTGCTCACAGCAAACTCCTGTTCCCCAGTTGTCTATAAATAAAGCAATACAAAATAAAATAGAGTGCGATTTACACCCATACACCAAACATATAATTTCGTATAATTTAATTTACACTTTACCGCAACATTTGGTACTTGTCAAGGGGACGTCGGAAGATAAAAATTTTAAATTTAAATTTATCGCGCAAATACGGCGACGATGATTCCGAAAATAGTTTCGAATCTAAATATGTATGTATTAAATAACCCTAATTTTTATTGTTATTTCCCACATTTTTATTTGTTTGCAAAATGTCTGTAAATTTTAAAGATGCTAATTGCCAGCCACAGCCACGAGAGTCAGTGGCAATTGTTACTTGAGTGAATCAGTAGATGATCAATGGGTATATTCTACAGGTTTGGTTGAGCTAAAATAGTTTATAAAATCCCTTTTATTAAACTTCTAGAGTTACATCTTCCATTCAAGTTATGGTAGTTATAGTCGTACTTACTCACTTCAATGTTTGAATTGTACCATATCAGCACAGCTGTTATTTATTACTATTAAGAATGGGAACTGTTGATTTAGGTTTCAGCAACGTTTGGTTTTTAACTGCTGTGCAAATAAGCCCAATCAGCCGGTCGCTAACGCATGCAAATGTCGAACTTACTCTTCCGATGTTATACGTACGATGTTGGAAAAATCAATATTTGCTGATTTACAAACAACCAAACACAACAATTATAGTTGCCAAGTCTTACAACTTTCTTGTTTGGTTCAGGTTTCTGGTAAGGTGAGAAAAAACAAACATCGGCATACAAAGTTCTCAGACCCTATACTTCTTTTTTGGTGTCTTTCAAATCTTTTAAAATTTAATATTTTCAATCAAATTTCTTAATTTTAAAACATTAAATTTATTGATTTGAATTCTCATTATTGAAGTGTATTGAAATTTCTCTAGGATGGCGCTGATGAATATTAAAGCCTAGGAAGAAACATTCAATTAAGTTGTGCCAAGAAATCAAATAAAAATTTAACTAAAAATTCATTCACAAACCACAAAAAAAAAATGGGAAAAATAAAACAAAAGAATTTGATGCAGAATCAGAATCAACTGCAAAAGAAAATGCAAATGTCATTCCCATTTCTCGTGGCGAGAAGAAAATTGGCGCCAGCCGTGAAAAATATGTAGACAATTAGACAAAGTTTTCCGCTTTGTTTTCCCCTTTACATAAATGATGCATACATACATACGCCTGCCTGTGAATAAATATATGTATGCAACAGCTTGTCAGATTGTCACTAATTGGACTTTGTACGCAGCCAATATTTTTGGCAACACGCTTTCTATGTGGAGGCATCTGTCGCTCAAGTGGTGGCCAAATGAACGTCTTGAGTTTCTGCTTCGTTTTTGTTTCTGGCACAAAAGTTCAAACGAATTGCGAGAAGGTGTGTCTGAGGCAGTACAATGATCTTCTGAATTACAGTATGCAAAAAAATTAAGTTTGTTCATTATTGGTAGGGAAGGCTTTCAAAAATGGAGTTATGTCTAAAGAAACTGTAAGACTGTTTTTTTTTTTTTAATTCGTTTACGTTTGGTGGAACAAGGGGCTTATTTAAACGAAAGCATTTCCACTGTTGCTATAACTTTAAATTTCTTCACTTTTCCTATAAAAGTGGAGCTAAGGTAACAGCTAAGGTAACAATGCGTCAATGGCGGACATGCTTCTTATGAAGCTTCTAATTAAGCCAAGTCTGCAAAAAAAAAAACCTGTGAAAAACCTAAAATCGAAGCTTTTCGAGTAAGAACCATTTATTTGACAACTCACTCACATTAGGGTGATCAAAATGAAGAATTGAAAAGAATTTATGAGCTCCTTCGTTTAAATGGCCCCAACCCAAAAGCGAAACGAACCGTAATGGCCAATAAGAGGCAACCCTGGGTTAAAAAGCGCATAAACAAAAGAGCGCTGGCGTCGCAGCTGTCCGTGTATGTAGATATGTGTATATACATTCAAATGAAAATTATGGCCCACAGTTTTGTCATAATTTGTCGTCCAAGGTGCCACGATTTGGTCACATATAAAAATGGATTAAGCACAATTAATAAATACTTATAATGCGTATTTAAGAACTCATTAAAATTGTCGTCGCAAAAAACCAGAGGTAAAAAAACAAGCAATTTAAATCGCATAAAGCGATTCAATTTTTGTGGCACCTCCTTGGTGTCTGTTGTTGCTCAAACTGCTACTTTTGCATTAAGAGACTCTTTTGCGGTGACAACTTAAATTGAATTTGCTGTCGTTGTAAATTCTGTAAAAAGAAAACGTAAAGTTTGTCTGTGCTTTAAATAGCTTTTGTGATAGGATTAGCGGACAGTTTCGGTCACGAAATAGATCATAGCCCATAATTTGTTCAACACCCACAGTGCGAACGCTAACAGCTGTCAGGGAAGTTTCCCCTATGCCATCCCGCCCACTACTCGGGGAGATCGCAGAAGTGTAGCATTCTCCGGGCATGCCGGAAAATCAGAGGAATTCTCGAGACGTGTTCTAAATCTATAAAAATCTCATTCCTATTCTCATGCCTTAGTCCGTCCCTGCTCCTGTCCATTCGGTTGCTGAATGTGCAGCTGCTGCCGCCTATGGATGTGGTTGTTGCTTATATGGGGTTGGGGCTGCTTGTTGTTGTGGGTGAAAGTGAAAACTTGCACCACATGTCGGTTAGCCGGAAACGCATGCAAATTGAAATAAACTGCCATGTGGCTTCGCTTCTTGATGATGAGTTCATATCACTTGGACCAAATGTAAATCGAAAAAAAAATCACGGAAAAAAAAGTAAGGCTGTTGGCGGCTCATTAGATTAATGCGTACACAGATGCCCCTTCTTTGGCCGGATGTTTTGGTGACACAGGTTTTTGGTGATTCTTATACCCTTGCAAAGGGTATTATAAAATTGGTCAAATGAAAACGTTTCCCCACAAAGTATATATATTTTTGATGAACATGAGAAGCCGAGTCGATATACCCATGTCCGTCTGTCAGCGCGCTAAAAACCCTTTTGCTAAAGAGCTATTGAGATGAAACTTCGTATAAGCTTTCTATTACCAAAGATAAGTTAAGTTCTTGCGGTATCCGGACCGAGCTACTATATCATATAGCTGCCATAGAAACGATTGGTTGAAAAAGAAGTCTTAGTAAGAAAAACTTCTTTGTTTTTAAAGTTCCTCAAGCCATATTCGCCACACATTTACAAACAGAATGAATTGTGACTGTATGTGTGCGAGGAAAAGACTTTTGAACATAATAATTTAAGATAGACAAAGTCTGCAAGGGTATATAAACTTCGGGGAAGCCGAAGTTAGCTTCTTTGATATTTTAATTAAAATTTTCAACTTTTGGTGGAACGGAAATTCGTGGGTTGAGCAGACAAATTTATGGGCAGAATAAACAGTTAAGGTCAATATTTAGTACACTACCACAATTGGATAATATAATTTAAAAAACTTTCAATTTACATATATTAAAATTTTAATAAAAAAAAATGTCATCTGATTAGGAAATTTCACGTTTGCGTTTAATGTTTTTAACCCAAAACATTGTTTATTTATTAGTTAAATTTAAAACACCATGAAATAGTCTAATATAGCAGAAGTTTACAAAACCGGCACTGTTAGCCTGACGAAGTTTAAGTTCCGTTGTGCGTAATCGCAACATATCGTTATTTTTCGTTTGAAAAGTCCTTCGACTCTTTTCACGTTTGTGTTTAATGTTACTTTCTTCAAGTTATGTCTTTCTTTAAATAAAATGAAGAACATCAATGTTGGCAATCATTTGTTTAATATTTTTAAGACTTATTAGAACCCTCTGTCAGCTAACAGAGTCTTAAAAATCAACTGTTATTCAACAGTGGTTCCAAAAAAAAACTGCTGAAAAGTTTTAGTGTGCCCAGGAGTAAAGAGAACGATAACGAGCATAAGACAGCGGAAAATAGAGAAACAACAAAGAAAACAAACGCACAATTGAAAGAAAAACAGAGTGAAACAGATTTTTTATTTTCAATTAAAAAGTGTTTTTGTTTATCTATTATTTGGTTTTAAAGTTTCAATTTGGCATTAGTTTTGGGCACGATGTCTAATGCACAGCGCTCTTTTGCGCAAAGAGTATCTAAGTAAGTGAAATCAATAAGTAGCTCCTCATAGCCAATCCCATCCGTCTAACGCTGTACAAGCTACACCCACCCTTCTGTAAAATCGTTTAATTTTAATATATTTGGTTTTAAATTAGACAACCCGCAGCTGACATACGCAAAAATGTCATTACCTGCCATATGCAATCAAAGGCAATTGAGTCTGGATCTTTGATGTGTTTATCCACGGTATGTAAAGAAATGCTACAACTACACATGAACAAGCAAATTAATAAATATATGAACCCCTTCCCATTAGCTTTCTCTTACAGATCCCATCGACTATGAAGAGTTTCTGGGTCAGCACATGAACTTAATCAATCGCGATCCTCTCAAGAATATTTTAGATTTTCCCCCCGCGGATGTGACTGTGAAAATTATACCAAGAAAAATTCGCACTGTAGATCACATTGTTCCCAAAGAAAATATGTAAATGACTTTATAGCTAAATTTTTAAAGGGTAATTATTAAATCGTTCATCATTTACAGACACGATTTGCCACAGCACGTGCAGGAGTGTATAAGCGCCTATACGCGTCCTTGGAAAATTGTTGAATACGCCCAGCGACATTATTCCAGCTCGTGCAGTACTCGGGAACGTATTGATCGGGGTACCATCAGCCCTACTGCCTACCAGCAGGAATTTGAAATTGACAAAGATTTGGCAGCCTCTTTTGATGAGACCCTCACAATAGGAGAAAGCTGTACTCCCAGCTCTCGACAATCGATGGCCAGCTTGGCTTCAGTAAGCGGCCTCAGCTCGTGCTGTACGGACACCCTAACACCGACACCGCGCGGATCTTGGGCCAGCTTTGATTTGAGGCGATCGGTTAATGATCCGTTGATACCCAATTTGCTGGACAACGTCCCCCCAGAGCAGATTGATCAAACAAATGAAATACGGAGGCAAGAAGATCGTCAGGACACATTGTTTTCTCTCTATCCATGTGCAGTGACCGGTTCCGAAGCCGATGTGCAGGGATGTCACCCGATCGAACGACGACTGCCTGCTGAGTTGCCAATGGAACACATGGGTCATCGTATCCAGGTAAAATGTCTTCAATTACGCCTGGAGCTCGAGGTGGAACCAATTTTTGCCTCGATGGCCATCTATGATGCTCGGGAGAGACAAAAGGTGTCAGAAAACTTCTACTTTGATATGAACTCTGAAAAGTTGCGCAGAATGCTGGCGGGGCATGTTGGCTGTCCAGACATAAGCACACAGAGCCATGCCGCAATCTTTGAGATTTCACAGCCCAGCAATGATCTATTTCTAGTAATAAGACTGGAAAAGGTGTTGCAGGGCGACATTAACAACTCGGTGGAACCGTATCTCAAGGATGATAAGGAGAAGTACAGGGAAAAAGTTAAATCAAACGCTGCGGACTATTGTGAAAGGTTGGGCAAATATCGTATGCCGTTTGCGTGGACGGGCGTGTACTTGACGAATGTTTTCAATGGAGAAAATTTCGAGAGCAAAGATTTGTTGTCGCAGGACCCGGGCCAACAATCTAGCCTTGGCACAGCGCCAACAGCCAGTTCCAATAGTCTGGATCGAAAATCATCGACCAGTAGCTTTGATCAGTTACGTCGAAAAGCCAACGACATGGGTGGCACATTGACATTGACTAGACGCGGTTCACTGGAACGCAACAAAGACACTAAACGGCGCCGCTCTTGGTCTCCGGACGATTTTGGCAATGTCGTTGAAACTTTTCGACCCATTACATTGACTATTTCGAGCTTCTTTAAGCAAGAAGCCGATAAAATGAAGGACGAAGATTTGTATAAGATTCTGCCCGAATTGAAGCGACCTAGCACCTCGTTGATGAAAAAATACAAGTGTATACCAGGATCAATAAAATTAGAAATTTCGCCCTGCGAGGAATTGGTGAAGAATTCGCTTTCCCCCGAGTTAGCAAAAATTGAGCCACAGACAAACTCCAGCAGCGAAGTTGTGCGTCCCGTTAAAGAGATATTAGAATTTCCTACTGTGGCTATATATAACCCACACTACTCTTATCGCAATCTACTGTTCGTCTCGCCCAAGGAACTGAATTTTTCGGCTCGAGCTGGGTCTGCCCGAAACATAGCCGTCCGAGTACAATTGATGGCCGGCGAGGATCAGAGTGAGGCTGTGTGTGCCATTTTTGGTAAATCCTCGTGTCCTGAGTATTCGACGGAAGCTTTTACGGCTGTCAACTATCACAACAAGTGCCCCTCCTTCTACGATGAGATTAAAATGGCCCTCCCGGCTGCAATCAAGCAGAACCATCATTTGTTCTTTACCATTTACCATGTCTCCTGTCAGAAAAAGCCACAGCATCACGAAATGCAACAACCGGTGGCCGTAGAAACTCCAGTCGGCTACACGTGGCTCCCACTACTCGAGGATGGAAAATTGCGGGTGGGAGAGTTCAATTTGCCCGTTATGGTGGAGGCACCACCTGAAAATTACTCCTTTATTCCTCCAAACGTTCACTTGCCTGGCATTAAGTGGTTGGACAATCATCGGGCTGTGTTCACTTTACAGGTGGATGCTGTTACGGCTATCCATACATTGGATCCCCACCTCGATCGCTTCTTTTTAATTTGTGAATACTTGGCCTCCCGGAACATACCCTCGCACATTGGAGAAGCGAATCTTGAAGGCGAAATGAAGAAATGCCTGCTTGAGATCGAGCACACAGACCGGGAGTCGTTGGTGAAACATTTACCGCTAGTGCTAGACAAACTTATAGAGCTGCTTACTACCACTCACAAACTTAATTGTGGTCAGACTTTGTCAATTCAATCTACAGTTTTTGAGGTCCTATGTCTAGTTTCGCAACACCTAGCTATACTGCAACAGGATGATGAACACATGGTTCTAGATCAGTACGGGCGCCAGAGTTTACTTTCGACCTATGTGCAGTTTCAAAGTAAAATACCTGGTCCTGGCAATCAGCGTCAGGTGCGTCTTCTGCATGAGGAATTAGCCTTGCATTGGGTGGTAGCCAGCGGCAAGGCCGCAGATCTTGCTATGACTAATTCCTGGTTTCTATTTGAACTGATGGTAAAGTCAATGATTGAACATTTGCACAACACAAATACTTTGAGTTCATCTACTCCGAGAAAGCAGCGCTTTCCCCATCAGTTTAATGATGATCTCTCGACGTTGGTTCATCTAGTTACAACTAAGGTTGTTGGCTATCACAGTACGAGCAATGAACCAAAGCTGGCCCAATCGTTAAACGCCAGTCTTGGATTTTTCATTTTTGACATATTGAGCATTATGGATCGAGGATTTGTTTTTGGCCTTATAAAAACCTATACAAAAGTGCTTGTCTCAAAAAACGCCTCAATTCCAGATTTAATGAACTACAAAATTGATTTTCTTCGCATAGTATGCAGTCATGAGCATTTCGTGGCCTTAAATTTACCATTTGCAACACCATACATGACCATTTCCAGTTCCCATTCGGCCCCATGTAGCCCCACGCCAAGCACCACATCATGTAATAGCCAAACTTCATTTGGATCAGGATCGGGATCTATTGAACGCCCCTTGCACGCTGAGCTTAGCCAGGAATTTCGTCAACAGCATTTTCTTGTGGGCCTCGTCCTTAGTGACTTGGCTACCGTAATGGAGGTACCGAATCCTCCAATTCACGGTAAGGCCATTCGCTGCATTCGCAACTTAATGACCTCACATGATCTGGATGCCAGATATGACAAGGATGCCCGGGCCAGAGTAGCCTCGTTGTATATCCCGCTAATCTCTATAGTCATGGATAACATTCCGCAACTGCATCCGATCGATCACGATCAGGTGCACGATCGCCTCCAACAAATAGGACATCTCGAAGACTACCAAGGACCGCATCAGTCAATTACCACTACAACTATTAGCCCCGAGGTTGCATATGCTATTTCCGGAAGTCAGCAGTACAGCTACCTTTCCGAGCAAGTGAAGCACAAATCACCACTAAACACCGAGAACTCGCGCCACTTGCTTGCTTGCTTTTTATGGGTTTTAAAAAATGTAGAGCGCTCTATTATGTACCGTTGGTTATTGGGTCTGAGTCCACATCGCGTTCATCAAATGCTGCAAGTACTTAACGTCTGTCTAAGAACTTTTGAGTACACCGGTCATCAGCAGAAGCGCTTGCCCACTCTGAAGCGAACTAATACTCAGAGTTTTCGAAAAACTGCTCCGCCTTCTGACGTTAAGGAAAAACTTGAGGAGTGCATTCGAGGCACGAACTCGGCACGATATGATCTGATTAACCGACGCAAAGATCGCAATTCAACTGAAAAACTACGCTGGCGCAAGGATTACATGCCCCCATATCGCTCACACTACGCAACTGGTGGGATAGGAGTAAAGAACACCGATCCAGAGCTTGAGTTGAGTCACTTCATTGAAGGCTCGTTGGCTACTGAAATTTCACTTGTCATTCTGGATACTCTGGAAACTATTGTCCATGTTGCAACCAATCTTCATCACAATTTACTTGGCACTGTACTTAAGGTCTTGCTTCATGCCCTCTCCCGAAACCAGTCCACTTTAGCGTTAAAAAATTTATTTGCATCTCAACGTGCATTAATCTTCAAATTTCCAAATCTTTTGTTCGATGAAGAGACGGACATTTGTGCGGATCTTTGTTTGATTCTTCTAAAGCATTGCGGATCCCTTTTACCCGGCATACGGTCTCAGGCAGCTGCATCTTTATATCTCTTGATGCGACAAAATTTCGAGATTGGTAATGTAAGTAAAATAGAATTATCCATAAAAATGCAAATGTATTTTTGGTTTCCTATTGTGCAAACATGGATTGAAAATTTAAATATCTCATATTTAAAAAAAAAATTCTAAATTTTCTGGAATCGCAAAAGTCCTGGCATTGTGCCGATTTTAAAAAAAAAATTGAGAGAGATGGTTATTTACAATTTGCTCCATGTGGTTAACGGTTAATAGACTGGCACATGCACATATACATACATATATTAAGCATTCATTGTTAAATTTACTTGTCGTTTTTGCCTTCGCAGAATTTCGCTCGAGTTAAAATGCAGGTAATTATTTTATAACATAATTGTACATAATGCTCGATGTTTTATTAATGTTTGGTTTGTTATTTCAATAGGTGACTATGTCCTTGAGTTCTTTGGTAGGGACTAGTTCCGCTTTCAGTGAACAGTCCTTGCGTCGCGCTTTGAAAACCGTGTTGGTATATGCTGAACAGGATGCCGAGCTTCAAGACACAACCTTTCCCGAACAGGTGCAGGATTTACTGTTCAACCTGCACATGATACTCTCAGACACGGTCAAAATGAAGGAGTACCAAGAGGATCCGGAAATGTTGTTGGATCTGATGCACCGCATAGCCAAAGGATATCAAAATAATCCCGATCTGCGGTTGACCTGGTTGGAAAATATGGCTAAGAAGCACCGAGAGCGAGCCAACCATACCGAGGCAGCTATGTGTTATGTTCACGCAGCTGCATTGGTATCCGAATATCTCAGTATGCTCGAGTCGCAGACATATTTGCCCGTTGGTGCCGTGACTTTTCAAAGGATATCTCCAAATACTCTTATGGAATCCGCCGTTTCTGATGATGTTTTAAGCCCAGGCGAAGATGGTATATGCCTGGGAAACCATTTCACGGAGACTGGCTTAAAACTTTTGCTGGAGGAGGCATCCAACTCCTTCCAAGTGTCTGGCATGTATGAGGCCATGAATGAAGTCTACAAGATATTGATTCCCATCTGTGAGGCCAACCGAGAATTTCAAAAGCTTAGTAAAGTACACGGAAAACTACAGGAAGCATTTAATCGTATAGCACAATTACAGGTAAGAGATGAGTAATGAACATCAGCCAACAAAATTAAGGTTTTTTTTATTTCGTTTTTACATAGGGTAAACGTGTATTTGGCACTTACTTCCGTGTAGGCTTTTATGGAGCTAAGTTTGGAGACTTGGATCAACAAGAATTTATATACAAGGAGCCCACATTAACCAAACTGCCAGAAATATTTAGTCGTCTTCAGGTATGGGACAATGCGCTCTGTAATTTGCAAAATTCATCTCGTTTTGTTTATACACTTTTATCTTTTAGAATTTCTATACAGAACGATTCGGGCCAGACTGTGTACACATTATAAAGGACTCCAATACCGTTGACATCAATTCGTTAGATCCAGAAAAGGCCTACATTCAAATTACTTATGTGGAGCCGTATTTTGAAACCTATGAGATGAGAAATCGAGAGACTTACTTTGAGCGTAATTTTAACATCCGTAAGAGAATATCTTCCAAGCAGTAATATTTATCAGTGATTTTGTTGTAAAACATGCACATTTATAATTTTTCGTTTAGAACGCTTCATATATGCCACACCTTTCACTAAGACTGGCAAGGCTCATGGAGAACTTCCAGAGCAGTGCAAGCGGAAGACAATATTGACGACTGCTAATCATTTTCCTTATGTTAAGACTCGCATAATGGTGATTAGTCGGCAACAGATTGTACTGGAACCTATTGAAGTCGCTATTGAAGTAGGTAAAACCTAATTAAATATGGTTGTAATATATTAAAATTTTTTTTCCTTTAGGATATTCAAAAGAAAACTATAGAATTGGCCGCCGCTACAAATCAGGAACCAGCTGATCCTAAAATCTTGCAAATGGTTCTTCAGGGCTGCATTGGGACAACTGTCAATCAAGGACCTATGGAAATGGCTACTGTTTTTCTCTCAAACCTGTCTGACGGTGTTACTATTCCCACAAAACATCAGAATAAACTGCGTTTATGCTTTCGAGAATTTTCGAAACGTTGTGCTGATGCTTTGAAAAAAAATCGCAATTTGATACTTTCGGATCAAAAAGACTATCAGCGAGAACTGGAACGCAATAATGAGCGCTTTATAGAACGCCTAACGCCTTTAATAACACTAAGTGCAGCACAAAACCAGGGCGTTGTCAAGTAAGTTCGAGTTGGGGCTTCTTTCGATGTTCATCCTTAAACATATAAATATTTTTATAGAGCCAACGCATACAACAATAAGAGCACTCCCTTGAAATGGTAATTTTTGGATGTCGATCATGTTGGTCATTTGTATTATGTTCTTTCCTTCTACATTTCATGTCTAGCGTTGCGGATTATTTTAAGTAAGTTTATTCTATCTTCTATCACACGCAGCATCGCGACACATACACACATATATAATGTGTAACCCTATAAAGTTTGAACAAAGAATTAATCGGTAGCATAGGTAAACGCACCAAGCGTTTAAATCGTCATACACTTACATATTTACATACATGTATCATTATTTAAATAACCAAAATATTTATATTTATATTTTAAATAAACGCATAAACTTCATGACTATTAACCTTTTTTATTGTGGAAGTTTTCATGGGTTTCTAAACAAAAGCCGCCCATTTCGACTTAAAACCAAATAACCAAAATTTAGTAAAATGTTCATTTGAATTCCATGAATTTTATGGGTGTTTATGTTTCACAGCTTAACAAATAAATTTTTTTCATTCAAAAACGTAATTCTCCATTTCATTTATCTCAATGAAAAATTCATCGATGTTTAACATGTTGTCCATTATTTTAGGCGGCGTCGATGTGTCCTCTGTAGTGTATGTAATGTGATTCCATTCAGTTAAATCCAATTCAGAATTCTTCACATTGGCTTCTAAAATTAATGGTTTTAACATAAAATGACAAAGTTCCAGCTGGCGTAGAAACCGACCTAAAAAAATTTGGTATTTGAAACCAAACTTAAGTAAACCAAGTGTAGACTTACGATGAATGCCCAGAAATCCCAAACATCTTTCATGCTCTTTCCACCAACTGCATATTAAACTCAAATAGTGCTTGGTTGTCTCCTCTGAGTCCCTAAACAGACAGGTAAGATAATTTTCCCTGAAGATCAGCTTAAGTAAATGCACAGCTGTTTGTGAAATTTTTCCAACCTCTTCGGTGTCTGCATTTGGAATAAATACAAATCCTTATTGGATAAGATCGGTATGTTTATACCATATTTCGTAGAAGACTTACCCGTTTTTTGTTCACTTAAAATCCACTGATGCATTAGTTGGAAGACGAGAGTTACCACACTTAGGCAGAGTTTTACATAGCACTCGCAGCTACATTCTTCCATTGTCGCAGCACTTTTCTCAGCCTGATCCGAAGTGGAGTTGCTATCAGCGGCAGTCGAGTCTATCACTGTACTTGTGTTTGAAGGAACTGCATTAACCGCCGAATCAACCACCTCATCATCATCTTCTTCTGCATCACCCAGAGATGGTAACATCTTAACTATAAAGTCTGGCGGATTTTGAAAGCATTGGTAAACAAAGTCCACATGATTTCTACATGTGGACAACAACAATTGGAAATGGCTCGGTGCCAGAGGCAATTCACTGAAAAAGCAAAGCTCGATTAGACCAGCATAGACTTGCAGAAGGCATGAGTCGGGGCCAAACCGATAAATCGATCGCACGCGATCAGAAATAAAGCAATCTCTTGGACTATTGACGCACATTTGGGCCATTAAATGGGGCCATGCCGCGTTTTGAGAGCAGGCCAACATACATGAACTTAACTGCCCAAACACCCATGAACTGGGACGGGTGAATATCAATTGTTTAAGCAAGTCAAACAAAGGATCTACCACTTCAGGACTAAACGCATCCAAGGTACTTTTTAGCAAGCTACTTAAAAACGCAGCAAATGCCTCTAGTAGGCCAAAATGTTCTGGAAGGTCATGGGAGAACCCCAAAATTTGTATAGAATCGCTGGCTATTTGAAGTAAACTCAATTCACCATGCTTTATTTGAAGTAAGGCCTTAGCTATGGCACTGTTGTGGCTGCATATCAGAGACAGTATGGCAACATAACGACGTAAAAAAATAAGGCGTTCACCAGGAAACAGAGGCAGCGGTTGGTATAGATCATGTAAAGATTGCAAGTCCCCGTCTGTCAAAGGGTACGATTGATACGGATAAACCTGCCGATTCGGTAATGTTTCCAAATTGTGTGCATATGACCAAAATTCAGCAAAAACTTTGCAAACCGAACTAAGGATTCCCAAATGCGCATATTCATGTCCTGATTGCTTCTCTAGCTGTGCATAATTGAGCAACAGCTGCTCAAAATCAGTTTCAAATAAAGCTCCAACTCGTGTTCTCATGCATTTTTTGCTTTTCTCTATGCTTCGAAAATGGTCCTGCCTGTAGATGTGGTAATTGTCAAAAAATTTTAGCACCTCCCTCGCAGGTTTGTCCTGTATTTCTAATTTTCGCATGGCAAGAAAATGTCGCGGCAAACTCCTGCCTTCTTGCTTGTAGTAGTTTTTGATGTCAATCGCAGATTTAGCCAAATTTAGCCTTTGATTTGTGTTTCTGGCATTTTTCAAATGTAAAACTGCCTCTTTAGTTGTGATATGTTTGGCTTCTTCCATCGCCTTTTGTTCGGCCAAAGCAAGCTTCTCCATTTTAGTGGCCTGCAGCTGCTGACGTACATGCTTTAATTCATCACGAAGCAGACTGACCTAAAACGGAGTGGTATAATTGCGTTATCTCCAACTATGGTACCACTCACCTCACCACCTTTTATCTCAGTAAGATCGTTGCTGTCGCTTAGTTCCTTTCTCAGTTTTAAATTATCGTTCTTCATTAGATCAAGGCGCTCCATTAAGAATTTGATTTGACGCTCCTGGGCCAGCTGACGGCGAGCTTCAGCAGTTGTTTTTTGACTGTAGTTGCTAGTTCCAGGATCTTTAGGGCCGGGGGTGGCTATACCTGTTGCCATTGCCGCTTCAAACTCAATGGTTTCACTATTTGAAAGCAAGTAATTCTTCTTAATCGCAAGAGAAGGTGGAGGCGCCGGAGCCTGTGTGCTCGTTCCGCTCTGTGGAGCAAACTGAGTAAACGTTATTATCTGTTCGTCTGTTTTGCGCACGGCCTCGGCAGCCTCGGCCAGTTGGGTGGCCAAGAGGATAACATCATCGTCGTCATCATCCCAGAAATCAACATCAATATCATTTTTGCATAAACCGCCAGGGGCTTGACTAAGTAAAACGAAATGGATAGACAATTTGTCTTGCTTTTTTTGTAATTAAAATTACATACGTGCTGTTCCCAGTGTCTGTTTCCCTCTTCGGGCTTTCAGGACGACGACCTACGCTGATGTCAAGCTTGGGTTTTTTAGCCCGTGCATAGGTCTTCATCGCAGTGTAGCGTTTTGAAGACATTTTTAGGGGCTCCAGACTAAATTCAGTAATTCAAATACAATATTTAAGTCACATCAAGCCGGTTTATATTAAGAACAAAGTGATTCCGTCAGACAGCTAACACACAGGCACACACCCGCGCTCTTTTTTTTACTTTTCAACATCGATAACAACACGAAACTAGTAGACGATGGGTAACGGTTCACGTAACTCAGCGAGCATTTAATTTATTTCATCGCCTCCTACTGCCATTCTAATGCGTGCCACGCAGACCCACGAATCTTTAATGGGAAAGACCGGCCCGGGGTTTTTAATCATAAAAATAAAAATCATCAAAATTGAATGCATAAAAAATGCAAGTAATTTTTGTTTAATTTGTGTTAGAAAATTTCGCTGTATTTTAATTTGAACTGCCTCCGAAATATTGACTCCGATAGACCGTCGACTCCATAGCTATCCATTCATCATCGATAAAACATTGTTTCCAGCACTAGCATAAACGAATGACTGGATCAAAAGGAGGTAACAATTTATACAACATTTTTGCAAATCTAAAACAAATCGGTTAGCCCGTGGTGCAAAAGACTTACAAGTTGGCCATTTGGGGGCAACCCGATACCAAAGAAGGAAAAATGGTAAATGTTATGAAAGGAGTCCTTGTAAAATGGTGAGTGTATTTTTTCTCAGGTCTTTGAACAATTAACACTGATACTTGAAGTTTGCCTTCTCCAGTGACCCGGCTATGAAACAATTTCTGCTGCACCTGGATGAAAAGCTTAGTCTGGGACGCAAGTTCATCATACAAGACCTCGACGAGAATCATCTATTTATTTCGACCGATATTGTAGAAGTTTTGCAAGTGCGTGTCGACGAGTTAATGGATCGCATTAGTTTTCCGTTGCACGATAAGAACGCCTAAAAATACAGTTAACCTACAAAACTTCCTCCACAAACCACCAAAAACAAATCCTTTTAGACCGCTGTAGATCCAAAATGACGGGCCGGGAATCAAATCGCATTAAAGACGCAGAGAAGAAACGTGTTCTGGATTCAGCTGCCCGACAGAGACGCGCACGTAAAGCTCTTGAGGCCTTAGAACAGGACAATTTCCATGATGATCCTCATGCCGACTTGGTTATGTCAAAGAAAGTACCCAAATTTCAGGAGAGCATTAAGAACTTCAAAGAGAAAAAAGGCAAACGTAAAGGAGCTGAATACTTTCGTGCCAAATATCGCAAAAACTTCCAACAATTACTTGAGGAGGATAAACAAAAACCAAATTATGACAGTGCCGCTGCTCCAGCTCCCAAGAAGCCACTACGCCACTTTTGCGCCGTTTGTGGAAACTTTTCAAATTATTCCTGCACAGCTTGCGGGACACGGTACTGTCGCATACGTTGCCTGCAAACACATCAAGATACACGCTGCTTGAAATGGACAGCCTGACATGTTAACATTCTTCCACGGTTGTAATTTAACTAGCTTATGAATATAATTAATCTCTCTAAATTAGCTGAAATAGTAATTTATTAAAATTGATTTATTTGGATAAAACTTGATTTGCCGATATCCATGATATAAACGAGGAGACCTGCACATAGACCGATGGGGAATTAGCCTGTCCACATGGCAATTTACCCCATGAAACAATACCAATGAGGACGTTGTTTTGAACCAAAGGGCCGCCAGAATCGGAGGTACAAATGCTAACTCCACCTGTAAGAGGTCCTGTACATAAATTTGTGGAATGGACATCGCTTCCCTTAGTGCCAAGAGCACTTTCACAAGAACTTAAAGTGATAATGGGTATATTGGCGGCCACTTGTAGGGTGCTGGGATAGGAAGCGGTATTTGTGATGCTGGTGCTACCCCAACCATACAAATTCGCCGTTCCAGTAGGAACTACCCCGGATGCGGGTAGAGTCACAGGAGCCACCGCTGCAGACCAAACAAACGCTGTGGGCGTATATAAGAGACCTATATCATAAGGAACTGATCCTCCAGTGTAGAGATCATTGATTACAAAATAGGTAATGCTGCGCTTCTGCGTAGTAGTTGCAGTCCCAGCCACTGCAATGGAGCCTGCCACCAGAGTAGATCCTAATACTTGGGCACTGTTCATAAGGCAATGTGCGGCCGTCACCAACCAGTTAGAATTGAGGATGCTTGCAGCGCAATAATGTGTTCCGCCGTATTGCATAGAAACGGCATATGGAGCACTGTTGGCCGTTGCCGCAACTCCGCCGACAACTCTTCCATTTGGCAAGGGATCGGCGGCGTGATTGGTTTTTGTAATTGCTGCCGATACTTGACAAAGAGACAATATGAGGTAACACGCGACTAGAACGAATTTTCCGAGTGTCATTATTTGTCCGTCAATAGTTTCCGTAGAACTGTTTACTTATTCTTTTATCGAGGGCTGTTTAAATTAAATCGTCGTACGAAATTATTTCGCTCGCCTGATAAGGAATTCCAATTTGCGCCTCATGTATTCCAGATAAGCGTTTATTTTAATTTAGATTAATTTTGCTTTTGCTGCCGCTGAAGGGGACATTTCTTATACATCTTGACTTTTATTTGCAAAATGAAAAAAAAAGAAAGAAAACAAAACTTCTTTGTATAGTTACTAGGTACTGCTTAGATAAGGAAGCTAAGGGTGGCTCGTCATTTTTGAAGAACCCTCAAGAGTCAAGATAATAAAGACGTTATTTTTTAAATTAAATGCATTGTCGTTAACAACGATAAACGATTCCTATCAGGGCTGGCAAGCCGCTTATTGTATTTCGATTCTTTATCGATTTGTCCTTTAAATCTTCTGGAATCACTGGAACCAAATAATGCTCATCTCTACTTCTGACTCACAAGACACGAAACGTTACGAATTTTGCCACAAAACTGTGTAATATACGTATTTGTTTAAATAGAGACACTTCGCCAAAGAAATTTACGCGAGCAGTTTATTGTACGCAGTTAAAAAGAAAAAATAAATATAAACGGATTGGGATAAAAAACCGCAAAAGACCCAGCCCCAGAGCAAGAGAAGTATCAACAGAGAGAGAGAGTGAGAGAGAGAGGGTGTGAGCAGCAGCGGGGCGAAGAGAGTAAGCAGAAGTGAGCGAGCGAGAGAGAGAAGAGAGGTCAGCAAACCCGCAACTAAGAAAAAGTAGACACGTACAAAAAAAGAGTGGAACAAGAAGAAAACAGCCCACGACTCCAACTCCAGCATCATGTCATCCGGCGATTTTGGCAATCCTTTAAGGAAATTCAAATTGGTCTTTCTGGGCGAGCAGAGCGTAGGCAAAACGTCGCTAATTACACGCTTCATGTATGACAGCTTCGACAACACCTATCAAGCGACCATCGGTATTGATTTTCTCTCCAAGACGATGTACCTGGAGGATCGCACAGTTCGTTTACAATTGTGGGATACGGCGGGGCAGGAGCGATTCCGTTCGCTCATACCCTCATATATAAGGGACTCTACAGTGGCTGTGGTGGTATATGACATTACCAATACGAACTCATTCCACCAGACATCTAAGTGGATCGATGATGTGCGTACGGAGCGTGGCAGTGATGTCATTATAATGCTGGTTGGGAACAAAACGGATCTCTCTGACAAACGGCAGGTATCCACTGAGGAGGGCGAACGGAAGGCGAAAGAGCTAAATGTGATGTTTATCGAGACGAGTGCCAAGGCCGGGTACAATGTGAAACAATTGTTTAGGCGTGTTGCAGCAGCGTTGCCAGGCATGGATTCGACCGAGAACAAACCCTCCGAGGATATGCAAGAGGTTGTGCTTAAAGACTCGCCTAACGAGAGCAAAGATCCTGAAGGCGGTTGTGCGTGCTAGAAGTAGGATGTACCCTTCTACTTCAGGTATTTCTACAGCTCCGCTATAACCTCGACGATGACTAAGATAAATATGATGGTGATGATAACGATGAACAGCATATATTAACCCACGCTGGCTACGGGTGTTCGTAGGTGTATGTTTAGGGTGACATGAGATTGAACATACATACACACAATTCTAAGTTTAAGTTTATTTATAAAGTAAAACAAATGATAGCAAACGAAAAAGAAAATAGACTAAACAATTAACGAAATCGGCTAATTTAATATGTTAATTGAAATAATGCAATATTAAAATGAGCTAATCTTAAACAAAACAAAAATGCATCCAAGCTAATAGATATGTGTATAACCAGATTTACACGAGATCAAAATTATTAAAATTAATCTCTTTTAAATTCATTTTTTCATGTTTCTTTCAAGACAAAAGAAATTCATATCGAGAATACAGTAATTTAGTTTGAAAGTGATCGAAAAGTACTGTATTCACAGTTGCGAAAATTATGTTTGACGATCTCCGTGTAAACTAAATATCTATGTCAGATGCCGTAGTGTTGTGCATTTTTCACATTTTTGTACTTAGCCTAAAAGTGATCGTTAATCCTTTCACATTCCACTTGCCAATTCCCTGTTACAATATTGGTTTCTTGCTTATTCCCAATCCCCACTCCCTCATATATACTATTTAGGAAGGCGGTGTTCTTTAAGTCCCCACCTCTCTGAAAAATAATAATAAGAAAAAGGCAAAAGCACATTTAAGCAAATAGTAAAAAAAAATTTTATAGCCTGGTTCTGTTTCGTGGCTTTTTGTTTCAACCCATTTCCTACAGAACAGCAAACTATAAAAATACCTTTTTTTTGCCCTTTTCTCGGTCATGTACATCTTATATACAAATATAATGTATTTTTGTGAAACCAGAAAACAAACAAATGCGAAGTAAACTTTATACAATTTTTTGGCTTCAATTTGCGAGAGTAGTTTGTTCATTTTTGTACGTGAAGCTTTCAAAATTAAGATTTAAAAAACGAAAAGATAGATCATCAAAAAAAGTAAATAAATAAAACACGAATGCAATTTTTAATAATTCAAAGACAAAAGCCCTAAACATAATATCAATAATAAACTCAACAAAATCTTTTAATCGCCACCTTTATGAATCACGAAATGAACATGCCCATATCATCGTAAGTTTCAAATGGGTCTGGCTGCTGTTTAATTAGGGGCAAACCTTATCGAATCCAAATATGACGTATGACGCTAAAAAGTGCATGACGAAATGAAATAAATTGATTCATCGTGGTTAGAAAATTTCAGCGGCATTCGCTAACGGGAATGCTATGACCAGCTCGTTTTTAATTTATTATAAATGCCTAAATATCAAGTTTTATGACAAAGCCCCTTGATACAGTAGGAGCTCACAAAAAAAAAAAAAAACATGGTTGAATTGATTTATTTAGAAGGGTATATATGTATATATATATGTATACAACATCCATTTGACATTTATGTTAAAGAAGATGTAACATTGTTTTCTTTAATTCATTTTCTTTCTAAATATGGATTTTTAAGCATAAATACATCAAGATCGAAAATTCAAAAGCCGGCCGTCGTTGCTGTTTGCCTTGCAAATATTAAGTTTTAAACTAACTTATAGCAGACATAAATATAATCAAAAGGCAGAGGAATTCATCCTTTCAACTAGAAATTATCCTCGTTGGTAATATACTCATCGCGAATCTTTTGCAATTTGATAATAAGTTCAGCAACAGAGACTTCGCCATGGACCTTGTTGTCGCGTGTGCGCACATTAACCGTATTAGAGGATCGCTCTTTGTCACCCACCACCAGAATAAAGTTAAACTGCGCCAATTGAGCATTACGTATCTTCTTGTTCATCGTGTCGCCAGCATCGCAATCAGCTTCACTCATAAAGCCAGCGGTATGCAGCTTTTCACGCACCGATTGTGCATACTCATCGTAGGCAGGACCCACAGGGACGACCATAACTTGACGAGGTGAAAGCCAGAAGGGCCATTTGCCAGCATAGTTCTCGGTAAGAATGGCAATCATGCGCTCCACAGAGCCTAAAATGGCTCGATGAATAATCACAGGACGTTTTTTCTCACCATCATCTGCAATATAGTTAAGATTGAAGCGTATTGGCAGCTGGAAATCCAATTGAATAGTGGCACATTGGTGAGCCCGCTTCAAAGCATCCATAATAGTAATATCAATTTTCGGACCATAGAAGGCACCATCACCAGGATTTTCTTTCCATGGGGTGCCAAATTCATCCAGAGATTCGGCCAAAGCTTTTTCCGCGTCATTCCATTGTTCCAGTTCGCCCAAATATTTTTCGGGACGAGTGGATAATACCAGTTGGAAAGAGAATCCAAAAATGTTATAAACATGATGCAAAAAGTCCAGGCAACCCTTCATCTCGCTCTTGATCTGATCAGGAGTGCAGAATATATGGGCATCATCCTGTTGGAAGCGACGCACCCGAGTTAAGCCGGTGAGAGCTCCAGACAGTTCATTACGATGCAAAACCCCAAAGTCAGCCATTCGCAACGGTAATTCTCTCCAGGACCTATTGCGATTATCAAAAATCAAGCAATGACCTGGACAATTCATTGGCTTTAGTGCAAACTTCTCCTTTTCCACTTCGAAAGAAAACATATTTTCAGCGTAGTGTTGCCAATGACCCGAGGTCATCCACAATTTAGCATTGTAGATGTTAGGCGAAATGACCTCCTGGAAGCCACGTTTTCTATACTCCCCCTTCATGAAGTTCATTAGCGTGTTGTAGATGTGGGCTCCACGCGGCTGAAAAAAGCATGATCCTGGTGACAATTCGTGAAAAAAGAAAAGCTCCTGTTCCCGTCCAATCTTACGATGATCACGTTTCGCTGCCTCCTCCTGCAGTTTTTCCCATTCTTTTAGTTGCTTTGGATCTGGGAACGAAATGCCATAGACACGTTGCAGACTTTCCGCATCTGCCTTGCCCTCCCAATAAGTCGATGAGTTTTTAGTAATCTTTAAAGCCTTCACTTTTCCCGTGTTTCGCACATGGGGACCGCGGCAGAGATCAATTAATGACCCACACTTATATACTGTGGTGCGGTCGGTGGTCACCTTCTCGTTGAGAATGCGAACCTTAAACTCATTGTACTTAAACATTTCCAGTAAATCAGACTTCTTCATTTCCAAACGCTCAAAGTTCTGTTTCTCTTTGACGATTTGCTTAACCAGTGACTCCATCGCACCATAGTCGTTAGTGGAGATGCCCTCGCCCTCCAAATGCATATCATAATAGAAGCCACCGTCAATTGGCGGACCATAACATAAATGTCCTCCATATAAACGCTCCATTGCTTCGCCCATAATATGAGCCGAGCTATGCCAGAAAACGGCCTGAGCCTCGGGATCATCGAATTTGAGCAGTTGCAGCGTGCAATTGCCCTCCAGCACACGATCTAAGTCCCAGACTTCCCCATTCACTTTCGATATGACAGTGTTGTCGGCCAATCCTTTGCTAATACCGCTAGCAACATCATAGGGCGTAGTTTTCCAGGAGATGGCATCTACTTGTTTGCCATCAGGCAAAGTTACTTTAATCGCCTCGCGCTTTTTGGCAGCCAATTCAGTTTCATATTCAGCCTTGCACTTCTCCCAAAAAACATTGCGCTCCTCAATATACTTCGGCCAGGGATTGAGCTCTGGAAAATTAAGAAAAAATAGTTTTTATTATTCTTAAATATAATTTATAGCAATTTTATATATTTTATAATTTTATTAGATTAATTTTTTGTTACTCACCTTTACGACTTTCACCTCCGCCTGCAGCAGGTTTCTCTTTCTTCTCCTTCTTCATTTTGGCTGCCTACAAGGTAAGAAGACGAAAAATCAATAAGAGCTTTATTTAAAATGTAGCACATTTTGTCTACGTAGACAGGCAATTGCGTTTAACGCTCTTGTACGTTATCTTCTATTAACCAATTGCTGATGTAGTTGTTTACACAATTTTTAGCGAGACAAGGCAACAACAAAAAACATTTTTCGGCACTTTATCTTTTCAAATGTTCTCTTTTCTTGTGAATCTTGAAACAAAACAAACTGATGCAATGGCCAACGATATTAAATCAGTTGTCAAAATGAATAAGCCGAATGAAGTTAGTGACGTCACAGAGAACTGCCGAATGTCAATAGCCGAGGCAGTTGGAACTGCCGCTAGTTTGCGGATTGCAGTGATTCATTTTTATTGAAAATACAAACAAACACGTGCAGTTTGTGTATAGAGTTGGGAAAACTTTTTGACTTAGGACACAAAGGGGTACAAAAAAACACCAACCAAAGTTGCGTAGCACCGATAGGTTCCTGGAAATTCTTTAACTGTTTGTTGAAGCTGTCTTTGGCAGGGATGCTGCTGTTGGTCTTTGCTGTTGTAGTTGCTGCTTGCGGCTCTGTCGGCTCTGTCAATGTGATTTAGGCAATTTAACGATATTCGTTTTCTGTAATAGCCTACTTGATTCAACAATTTCAACATCACTCACTAAAAATTGTTCTTTTTTGTCACTTTTTCTAGGACTGAGAACTTAATTAACATGCCTTTTGGTTATTTAGATCCAAATTATTTAATTCCGGCACCACGTTGTCAACCATTATTACGATTTGCAAATTTCGATAGTCAATAAAATCGATGATAAATACTTAAGGTAACTGTTTAGTATTGCTGCTCCACCTACAAATCAGCGTCAAACTTAATGATTTTGGTATCAAATGAATGATAAAAATGTCACAAGAGCAGTCCTGGGTACGATTCGTGGATTCATAGCGTACTTTGGCACATATATGAAAAACTATATTTTGATTCTTATCGATAAGAATCGATTTAACAAAAAAAAAAAAAAGCCAAAAAAGGCTGCTAGATGGAATAATGCGTTTCGCGGTTTGGTATTATTTTGAATTTTGATGTTGGAAAACGCAAAAAAAAAAACAAACAGGCTCGATTTTAGGGTCAATGTTAATAAACGCTATCCACTAATGCTGACAAAAAGTTTGATTTATTGCCCGTTTCTTTTAAAATGATACAAAAATACAAACTAATTAATTTATTATTCTATAAAGTCGGGAATATTGAATTCTGAAAAGTAAATAATGGTTTTATGTTCTGGCAGTCAAACATTCTATACTGAACAAACACTATGTTCAGCTATACCAAAAATGTAGCATCTGATAACAGCTAATACCTTGAGGTAGTTTTGGGCCCGAGTAGGAACAGTAAATAATTACCAAAACATCAGTAGGCTACGATATATACTTTTTTTATGTCAGTATGTGCCGTTAAACATTCGAAAACATCTAGGAAAAAAGTTCAACCTGCCTGATTTTCGTGTCGCTCAAAAAACAACAAAAAAAATTCTATAAATCTGGAGCTAAAGAATGTCCGAAATTCATCACATTGATGTTAATACTACTTGGTACAGCAGGTTGTATAACGCAATCAAGCAAATGCCCATTAATTTGCCACTGCTGCTGGTTTCCGCATTTGTTTTCTATAAAGTTGTAAGTATAACGCGCAGTCGTCGGAATAGAGAACAGCAGAGCCATCGCCGACTATTTTCTCCAATTGCTGAGGAAACACCATTACTGCCGTTACGAAGAGATTTTACTGTTGGCGAACTGCAGAAATTCGATGGATCTGGTCAGGATGGTCGTATTTTGTTAGCAATTAATTTTCATGTGTATGACGTAACTGCGGCCAAACATTACTATGGCAAAAATGGAATATATCCCAACTATGCCGGCCGCGATATTTCGCGAAATTTAATTAATTTGTCTGTCGAAACCAATGAAAAGCATGATTTCGATGATTTAAGTGATCTTTCGATGGCACAAATGAATACCTTGCGCGAATGGGACGAGCAATATAAAAAGAAATACTCTTATGTTGGTCGTTTGATATCCATCAGCGAACTTCATACAAACTATGCTGATGAAAAAGACGACGAGGCAGAGCAAGAAAATGTTGAAAACAGTTCAAATACATTAAATGCGATTTGAACAATAATTCGATTTATTGGAAAAAACTTTTAAATTTAACGGTCTGCTGAGTTTCCCTTAGTATTTTAATAAACCAAGATAGTGGTCACACTAAAATAAGTAATATTTGTTTGTTTTTTAACACTTGGACTTCAGCTGTATGTGACAGTGACAGCTCTTGTGGTCTACTTCCGTTTTCTTTTCTTTTCGTTTCTACACCAGAAAGATGAAGTACGTAGAAATTAATGCAAAACTAATTTACAAATATCGCAAACATCTAAGGCTCCAGACAAAGCTACTATGTACCACTAACAAATACATAGTATGGATGGATGTTTGGTTATGGAATTTAATTGGAAATATAATTAGTATAGTATAGTATAGTAATTAATATATTTTTTCAGAATCGGTTTGTGTTCATTCAGTGGGTACAAAATCTACCCCGGCCATGGCAAGACCATGGTTAAGGTTGATGGCAAGGTAAGTAATGAAATTGTTAACAATAGAAAATGATATTAATATAAAAATCTTTTTGCAACTTATATAGTCTTTTACCTTCCTGGATAAGAAATGCGAGCGCTCCTACCTGATGAAGCGTAATCCACGCAAGGTCACCTGGACTGTGCTTTACCGTCGCAAGCACCGCAAGGGTATCGAGGAGGAGGCCTCCAAAAAGCGTACTCGCCGCACACAGAAATTCCAGCGCGCTATTGTTGGTGCTTCGCTAGCTGAGATTATGGCCAAGCGTAACATGAAGCCCGAGGTGCGCAAGGCTCTGCGCGACCAAGCTATCAAAGTGGCAAAGGAACAGAAGCGCGCCACCAAGGCCGCCAAAAAGGCAGCCGCGCCCGCCCCCGCCAAGAAGTCTGCTCCCAAGCAGAAGGCCGCCAAGGTTACCCAGAAATCTGCTCCCCGTGTCGGAGGCAAGCGGTAAACAATATTAACCCAATGCTCGGACTGGCGGAGATAAAAGTGTAGTGCATAGATTTGGTGAAAAACAAAGTGAAAGAAAAACATTAAAAACAAAAGCTGCGAATACGAATTCGTAGTGTCAAAAAAAATCTTCATACGCGTTTCGTCTTATTAATTTCTGGGCTGATCTGGGACTACAGGCAGAATTGTGAACTGATTGTTTTTAAATTTTCGAAATGTTTTATGTTAGATCTGGACTTATCGACCAAGCAGTGAAATACTACAAATCTTATTCGACCTTTCCTGCAGGACTAGAATTTCTTGACTAGAATGCATGTAGAAATTTAATAAGATGTTAGGAGTAAAAGCTCTCTTTTTCACCTGCAAGGCTATACTGCCTATCTACCATACACGTATGTGCCAACCAAGAAATTCATCACCCATAAACACTATTTGTGTTCAATTTTTTTTTTTATTGATAAGCTTTGCTATTTTTAAATTTTGTCTAAGTAAGATCCAAGTATCCTAGAAATAAACAGTGGTTCAAATTCCAACGGTCAATCCTGTATAAATAGGGCCTGTAAAACGGAAATCTCATGGTCATGTTCTTAAATAATTTTCATAACGGAATTTAGCTTGAAAGCCCTAGAAACTTAGCTTGACACCTCTTTTTACTTCATACATATTTCGATTTCACTTGGGCCAATCATTTGTTTTACTTTTCGAATGTTCGAAATGTTTTCGTTTAAAATTAATTCCATCTGCCTACTCAATAGACCCCTTAGTGTGAGCTACGCTTATGGCAACGTCGAGTTTCTTACTCAATTGCGTTTTGATCTGGTTGTTAACGTAATATTAAACATAAACTTTACATCGAACTTACAATCGATGTTAGAGACTTTCCAGTTTCTTTCTAAGCTTAGTTTGGTGGCCAAAAATATCTCGCCCAAGGCCACTAAGAGCCTCTCCCTTTTTGTAATTCGGCCATATCCTGCATCTTAGTAAATTTGCTTCACAATTGATTAATTGTATTACTTCTCTTTAAAAAAATACAATAAATATCTATAAAACTTTGACACATTTTAATATCATATAAGAAAAACATTTTTAAAAAAAAATCCCTTTATAAATGTATAATTAGGAATTAACAAAATATTTAGATAAATTCGGCGTTATATTTTTTGATGCCTATAAAGTTGGTCAATTGTCGAACGGCATTAGCGTGTACCCTCACATATGTATCTTTTGGATTGTAAATTTCTGTGACTCGGTGTTCGGTAAGAGCGTCCGTTTCCCAGTCGGTTGCTGGGGTCTCCACATGGACAAGCTTCGGTGGAATCGACTCAAATAAATCAATGCAACCCATATCACCGAGCAACTCAAGTAATAACATTATATCGACGGGTACCAGATGAGGAAAACGCAGGAATAGACTATGAACTGTGCAACCAAAGCGGGCAATGCACTCACTGAGTACAGCCCCCAACCAACGATCGAGGACACGTCGATTGAGTGAGGCATTTACTCGTATCCAGGGCTGTGGCCTCATGACAATCACATCGCGAGAAACTTCTGATGGTAGGGAAATATCCTTAGGCTTGCTACGTCGACGAAGCCGCTTTGGGTCAGATGCCCCGGAGTCATCATTAACTGCATCATCACTATCAGGCTCTGTGCTATTGTAATCTTTAATTTTTCCCCTTTTGCTAGTACTGGGTTCATCTCCTTCGTCGTCTTCCTGCTCAGATTCAACCTTTCGCTTTTGTCCGACAACGGCTTGAGGCGTCGCCGGGGTAGCAGCGACTTCATACTGTAATTTCTCCCTTTCCAATCGTTTAATGTGGAACGTATGCACCACCCAATTACGTATGTGTTCCTTATGCACGTACATATGATTTTCAATGCCCACACGCTTGATCAGCTCATGGTCGCTGAGTTCCCTTAGGTATTGAAGTAATGGTTCGCCCAATTGAAAACAATTTCGCAATTCTGTACCAAGAAGACCTATCGGTTGTTTTTCAATATAATTGAGAATGTCTTTCATATGTTCGATGGCTTGGGCATCATAGTTTTTAGCCAGAAGACTTGGTCGGAGGGTCTCAAATGTATTCTCTGTATACGTCCAGTAGGTGGATCTAAGTAGATAAACAAAAAATAAATTAAAAATAAGTGTTGAGCGGTAAAACAAGATCCATTACCTGGTGATTTTATCAATTATAGCTTTGCGCAATTTGTTTAACGTCTCTTTGGCTTCTTTCTCTTTCTGCTTGGGATCCACTGACTCCATTCGTATCGTTGGTAGGTGTACAACAAATACATCTTGAGCTCGGGCACGCTCTTCCTTATTTAATGCCGGTTCATATTCCTGAGTGCGTTCGGTATCCCAGGCAGAGGGTTCATAATCAAGGAGAGCTGAGCAAATTGATCGCCAATTTGTTAGCCTGTGTAAAGTTTTATCGGCCAAAACTTTTCCCAGGTCTTTACACTCAAGCATTTGTTGATGCTGGCGCCAAAATGACTCCAAATGATGGACTAGACCCCACAGATTAGAGGGGCCAACTGTAACGGGCGAGGAACTAAAGCTCTCTGTACTTGAATCGGACAATGGTGAGGCGGTATTCAGCAAATCCCTCAGTAGAGGGCGTCGCTCATGGACGATACGTTCCACAGCATTGAGATAATTTCCACTACGCATAATACAATGGGCAAAGGGGCAGAAATCTGACTGCTCCGAACGTAAGTTATTTATGCTAACAGATTCGCCAAGAGCATCGAGAACGCAAAAGAAGTGCATGGCACGCAGCGGCAGCTTGGAGAGATGGTTATAGGGACTGTAGGGCAAACGATAGCTGAGGTTTGCAGGATGAAAGCGAACCCGTGATGCCTGCTTGCCACTGCATTCACTTTCCAAACGCTTCGCATACTCCGTCTGCGGAGCATTATCGAAAATGCAACTATAGTGGTCCAAAATACGATCAGTGGAGGAACCAGTATTCCTGGACATGCTAGTTGTGTCCACGGTTAGAATATTTGCCGGCAATTGCAGGTTTATTTTTATTGAACCAGAGGCCAACCATTCGCCCATTAACAGGAACTGACCGAAATTCGGTGAAGGCAGCTGCAGCTCGCTCTGTTCCTGTATTTTTTGGCTAAACTGATAATAGGTATCATATACGGCGTAACCCAATTTTAAGTAAATCAAACGATATTTGTATTTCGAGCTCAGCAAGTGAGCTGGCCCAGAGAGCGAACGATTCACAGTTTGAATATGACGCCGTTTAACTGCCACCAAGAGTGAATCGGCTCGTGCTTTGTTAAATGCCGCATTTAAAACTTCCTCGGAGAAATGTTTATAGATCTCAAATGTTTGCAAGTTAAATAGTGTCTTATCTTTGGCGCAGCACAGGGTACTATGCAACACTTGCAGGGCAATAATCACCTGCAACTCGAACTCTGTACAGGGATTGCGATAAAGCAACTGCTGATCAGCATTTAGCGGCGAACATTCCCTGAATTGAAGCTTATAATCGTTAAGATTATCCGGTAACAGGAATTGACGACACATCATACCATGCTGAAAACAGAAATGAGGGAACATAAAAAAATATAGATTCATGGCTGATTGCATCCAATTTATATTGCACAGATAAATGTTTCACAAGTTGTGGTTGCAACATGCAAAAAACTTAAAGCCAATTTTTGGTTTGATTTGTCTCATATGTGGTATCGACTCCTTACGAGAGGACAAAAATGGTAAAATTTAGCTGAGGATTACTTTCGTTATTAATATCACTTAAATTATGACATTTTATTTGTAGAAATCACTTCTAACAGCTTAAGATGCCGGTCAGTTATGTTTCTGTAGCACGAAATATTGAACCTACCTATTGAAAGGATGTTGAAATTAGCAAGCCGAACCAAACAGTTTAGCAACGAGTTAAAGATGAACTGTTTAAAAATATATAGCGCTTAAACTCAACAATAGATGAATGTAATACGAAATTCATAAACCTGATTAATGGGTTTGCTTCACGCTCCTACACAATAAGCAAATAATTCAGAAACCATTCAAAATGTAAGAAATATAAATGAAAAGCAAATCAAAATCCAACCAATTGGATTATAAGTCAGCGTTGAATAGGTGGATAAAAATAGATTTTAAAATGACTGTTATTAACCCAAACCTGTTCTTAAAATCACCAATATAGAAGATTAATCTTGTTCTTTGAGTAAATAATATTAAAACTTACCGCATTGGTAATCATTCCATGTAGTTTAGTCAGTATAAGAACAAAATGGATTACTAAAGCCTCATTGCGTTCAGTTTTGGATGAATAGTCGCGCTTTAGATTTGCCAGGAATCGCTCATTGTAGATGGGTCTGAATTGTGGACTTGTCTGCATGCTATATATCCAATTGGGTACTTCGGGTAAATCTCGTTTCATGCGCATAAGAAACTGCAGACGCCGCACACAGGCCTGGGTGGTCTTGTTGCAGATGCCCAAATGTCTTCGTATGATATCACGACACACGATGCCCACATTGCAGAGAGCCAAGGCTGGCATGGGAGCATCGATGAAGAGATAGACAGCTCGTCCCATTTTTAAAAGACAATCTTCTTGGGGGGACCAGGCAACACGCAAGGTACGCATATTCCGCAAGGCATCGCGGTCAACGTCGTCGCGTGGTCCACTTTTCCGTTTCGTGGACGCCTGTGCTCCTCCAGTGTGAGTCGGACGACTTTTGCGCATTTGCAATTTATGTGTAGGCTTTAGACGCGCTATTGTCGGTATTCGTTTTCTGCCCGGATTTGACGACTTTATCGATCCACTGGCAGCAGTTGTTGGTGATGTGTTTTCAGTTTTAAAACCTTTATTCTGTACCCATGACCAATGACGAAATTGATGGGCATAGAGACTAGAATCTATGCCAGCTGCCCCCAATTGATCGCCTGGCACAAAGCCAGTGTCTAGTTCGAGGGCTTTTTGAAACCCAACAGGGTCAAGGAAATTCAGTGAACGATTTCGTGGCGCCTTCTGCGGCATAAGATTCATATGCTTGCGGAATCCCAACTTTGTATAGACGCATATATGCTGCAATTTAGCCCAATATTTGGCCACAAGATCTCGATTCTCAAATTCGAATCTTAGCTCCGCGTACATGTGATCGGCACTAACGCGTTTGTAGTTGTGCTCACTGCTTGTGGTGGTGTCCAAGAGGCGAGAACGCATGTTAAGATAGACCCAACGCTGCAGCAAATCGCAGCCCAGTTCGCGTTCTCCGATCTGCACCAAACCCATTTGATTGAGCAGACGCAGTGTGGTCAAATAAAGCTGCTGCAAACGCAAACGTGGCACTAAATAGGTTGAATCCAGTTGAGAGATCAAATAATGCTGACGCACTGGATGCTTCAGTTGAGTGCGCAATTTATCCATGGCTTCGCGTTCGATGCGACAGATGCGTAGAAATAACGAGAGAGGCATGCGATCCATGGCATCTGTAAAGTAGACCCAACCCGGGGGCTTTTCATCATAGCGTGGCAGAGGTGGTATAAAAGTTCTCCAGCTTATCTCGTTGCTATAGGGAATTGCATATGTCTCTTTCGCTTGCCATTCCTCAAGAAACTGACGTGGCTGCAGTGCGGGCTCAGTTTTTTGCCACTGATGGACAAAATCGTTGGTCATTTCAAAGGGTTTGCGATCTCTTTGCAGTTCGCATATTAAATAGTATAGAAACTCGTGCAGTGCCTTTGCCAGCAGCAACTTTGGTGCTGGAACCTTGCTGCCTGTTGACTCTCTTCGAATACTTACCTTTAGCTTTTTGCGTGCTACCTCCTTTTTATCTTTCGGATTCTGCTCTGCGACACGTTGCTGGCGCTCTTCGGACATTAAATGAAAATTATTCTTAAGACGCAACACCTCGCGATGCAATAGCTCATGATCAGACGTAATTTTGGGATGTGTTATCATGCGATAGAGGCGCACACGTTGTCCATATTGAAGGCTCACCTCGTAGACGTTAATTACCTTTGCCTCTGACATGGGTTGCAGCAGACGCAGAACCGATCGACGACATATCGAATCAGAGTAACCGGCACTTTGCTCTTCTTTTTGTATGGCACGCATCATATTATACATTTGCATTATACAATTCTCATCGATCAATCGTACAATAATTGTCTTGCGATAGACTTGACGTTCCATTTGTTTTTCCATTTTATACCTTTTCATATCAATGGTTATGGGACGTATGGTCGCTGTGATCTCTGGATGATCTTTTAGTATAATATCCGAATTTCGAGGTGTGGTCTGAAATGGAGTTGGTTAGATATTAAGCTGACGTTTATTCTAATTCCTTACGAATTCCTCCTTGCACTGCAATTCCTGTATTGTCTTTTCCATTTCAACTTTCTTGAGATCCACATGGGCGCCCTGGACACTGGCCACATAGCGTATTGCACGCTGTTTGCCCATTTGCTCGGTATAGTCCTTGATTTGGCCCTCCTTAAGCAAATGTTTGACAAAGCCACGCACAGTTTGCATATTAATGCTTACATATTGGGCCAGTTCAGCCTGACTGATCCCCCGCTTGCCAAAGCGCATAATAGCCTCATAACACTCTTGCTCAGCCGGCATATCAATGTAGCTATGCCTCTGATCCAAAAAGTCGGGCAAAGGCATATCCTCGAGCTCTTCATCGCACTCGTTTTTACATGTCGGCGACTTTTCCTGCACAATTGGTTTACTTTCTTTATATGACTCATTTGCATTTGCCTCATTTGGCTCAAGCAGCGAATTTATCATCATGGATTCATCCATTTCACACGTTACAGTATCATCGCTCGGTATGGGTAATTCATTCGGCTCAGTGTCTTCAGTACCCTGATTCACCTGATACAGGTCCTCAAAAGTCAAATTAGGATTACGCAGCTGGAGTACAGCTACTTTGCGAGCCTTCTGGCCTGTCTTCTTGGCGGGGAGTTGCACATGAATGGTCTCGAAATATGCACGAAACAGATGAGTTACGAGCAATTTCTTCACCTGAGCGTTATTTAAATGACGCAGATGATCGGCAATCTCCAGAATGGGTATATACTGTGATGGACTCTCCTTAATGGTCATATAAAGCTGCTCAATGGATTCTTGAATTCGATTTTTATAGATGCGAAAGAAACGCGGCAAATGCAATAGCACCGAGTTGAGAAAGCGTCCATTGTGACGCTCGTTATAAGGTTGAGCGTCAATCAGCTGTAAGTCAGATATTGTTTAATTCAAAATTTCAAATACAACAACCTGCTCAACCCACCTGCATTTCTAATAGCTTGTTTTTGATATAAAAGACAAATCCCGCATCGCGGCAGTAGCAAGACAAAGACCAAGGTCCTACTGTGGTCATGCCGTTGTAGCGAGAGCGTCCTATAGCTTCCCAGAATACATATTGTTGCAAAGAACACTCATCGGGTTGCATTAGATTCGATGGAGTGAGAGCAATTAAGCGTAATTCCTGACTGGCCACAACCACAAGACTTTGGGACCATTTCTCGGTTGCCTCGATGGCCGTTTTTTGCTTCAGCTCGTCTACGGCAATTCGTTTGCGCGTTTTATAATCTACACAATTTCCCATTATCTCATCATCCTCCACCATGGCTTCCGGATAAAGCAAAAATGGACAAGTCTCTGCCACCACAGGAACTCCCTCTTCTGCATCCACATCATTTTTTCGATCATATGGCGGCTTGAGAGTACGCGGCGATGGCAGCTCAAAGAACTCAACTTTTGCAGGAGAAGATTTTAGCAATAGACTCCATATTTGATCCAACAGAGTTGATGGCAATTTACCAGGACCTAACTGTAATCGCGTTGCCAGCAAAGGCCACAGAGCTGAAAGCAAATGATAAATTTAGATACAATACAAATTTAACACTATTTCTTACGTACAGGGCAATGTGACGCCTTCTAAGCCCTCCAAGGCAACTTCATCAAAGACGGCCTCAATCCAGGATCCAGAAGAGACGTACATATGGTTAGTTTCTAGCAATATTTTAAATAACAAAATAAACAACTAACATCTTCCGATAACGATTTTTAGTGTTGAGCACTTTATTGTGGACGATAACTCTTAGTGCTTGTTGCATTTTGTGATAACCGGCATCTGATTGCATTTAGTTAAATTACATTAACTTATTATTCCGTTAATTACTATTTATTCGAATAAAAATGCCTTCAACATCGAATCAATGGGAGGTAGTCACAAAATCTCGCAAACAAAAAAATCTGGAAAAAAAAGTTAGTGCCCATACGGAACAGAAACGTGTAGCAGCTCAAGTACCCAAACTGGAGGAGTTGTGTGAGTATTCAATTTGGAGAAGGGTTTATTCGCTTGACGTGGAGATTATTTAAGCCATTGATTGTATTTAGTGCCATCACAGCAGTATCGTAATTTGTTTGGCGACAACAACAACTATAGCAACATTAAATCTCATTCACCTGCAAAATCAAGCTCTGGGGCAAGTTATTCATCGGTGGGGAAGAAAAATGCCATGAAATCATCTGTAGGTGGTGAAGGAGGGAATGGAAATGGCAATGGTGGAGGGGGGGAGTCAGGCAAAAAACAAGCCCATAAACAGCAATCGGCTAAACCCAAGACGTTAGAACAAGCCCTTATGAATATAACACCCGATGAATTCTTAGCTCAGTTGGAGCAGGTGAAACTAAGTTGTCCCGGTTCGGAAATACGCTGGTTAAGTCATGTAAGAAATTGGAGTAAGATAAGGGAATGTTAATCGTTATTATAATTATTTGTTATTATAATTGCCTCTACAGATGACCCTCTATTTGAATGGAGCTCTGGCCTATGATTGTGATCCGACTTTTTCGGGTCGCTCATTCAAGTATCCCACCAATTTGGCTAGTACTTCGTTAAAGCAAACAATGCTTGAATTTATTCAAAGTATGACCGTTACGAATCTAGAGTATTTTTTCTACAGCCTCTTGGATACTATGGCCACGGATCTCAATAACAACAAAACCGTACTTGGTTACAAATTTATGCTTCAACTAATCGGACAATCGTATCCCAGTATTTGCTCTGTGAATATGGCCAAGACGGCTCTATTGCGTAATTCCTATCAAAATAGGAGTATTATTTGTTTAAGCATTCTCTGGGTTATTGGTCAAGGTGGTTTTGTATCCCTCAACGAAGGTGTTAAAGTCTGGCAGAATCTGATGTTGCCCAATTTAAAAATGAGGAGTTACACAAAATATGTGATTGATTATATGGAAAAGATATTGGATGCCGCAACGAGGCGAAATACTGAGAATTCTCTTTCTTTGAATCAAAAAGATTTCTTCCATACTTACAATGCCCTTAATGCAAATTATCCTGGCGTTTCCAACGAGCTGCTGAAAAGTTTAAAACGAAGCGCTGGACAATTGTTGGTGAGTTTAACACGCAGATTTATTTTGATATTATGAGTAATTTTGTTTTTTTTTTTATTACAGCAAAGATATATATCAAGCGGTGTAAAGCAGGCAAACATATTTTTAACTCTTTTACGTGAAATTACAGCGCCTAATAATGCACAAACATGTTCTAATGAGATTGAAGGCTGCATTAGTTGTCTATTAAGTACGGGTGGAGAAGATTGTCTAAAAATTTGGCGCATGAATTATAAAAAACAACAGTTGCCCAGTTTATTGCTATTAAAAACCATAGGTAAAAAAAAAAATTCACTAACAGTAGAAAAATAATTATCAAATTTATTTTTCAGATGACAAATGGTCTAAGTCAACCTATTATCTAGCCCAATTACCAGCTTTTCATACATTTTTGCAAGATTTACTTAATGAAGATGTTTATTTGGCTGATCTGCAGCAAATTTTATTGGTAAGTTATTTACTAATTTCAGTTAAAACTTTATGATTAGCAAGATTAAAAGTTTGCGTCAGAATCGGGTTAAATGTTGCACTTTCCAACACTGTTAGCTATTTACTAAGATTTTAAAGCTTAACATAGACTGGTCACACTCAGTGAAAAGAGAAAAAGAGAATAAAAAAGGTGGAAGAGAAGGTGGAAAATACCTTAAAGTTTATAAATAATTGCAATTAAAGTGGCTTAAAAGTAAAACTATATAATCACTTATATTCTCAGACTGTTTCATACGAATTTGTGCTTGCGTTAGTGAAGTCGTCAGTCGTTAGTTAAGAATGTAAAACCACCCTCATATATAGAGACGCCTCCGCTGCCAACGCGTCGTATTTGCCGCCGGCATGACATATACAACAAAAAAAATTTCTCTTTTACATATGAGTTGATGTGTTTTTTCGCTTTATGCATAAATTAACGTTCCGAGCACACCTTAAAATTGTTTTGCGCTATTCAACTGCGCTGCTTGTGCGTTTTTAATCTTACTGTGTGTGTGTGTGTCGGCTTATTGCAATTTTTGTCCTCTCCTTATCCATGGCGTTGCCATGCAAAGTCCAAGTCCAGTTTGCCGCTCAAATACTTTTAGTTTTTTCCTTTTGCTTTTAGGTCATTCTTGTGTTGGTTTTATCAGTTTATTTATTATACATGCCTTATCATCTCCTATAAGAAATTGTGGGAAGGTTTTTATACCATTTTTGGGATGATGTGTTCCATCCACCATTGGCTGACTGGCAAATACCCTCCCTCCCTTCTCCTGTTCTGTGTTACTGACACTGCCCCTTGCCCCGATTAGATTGTGCGCAGCTTCGATGGACGGTGGTGTCAATTTTTTCTTTCTTTTTTCTGATTGTGAGTTTCTAAAGAGATGCTGCTGCCCACGTCATAAATAAGAAGAAGAAGACAACGGCGCAGAGAACAAAGATAGAAGCAACAAACTCTTGGCCATATTTTTGGTCTCTTCAACACGTGGCATCTGACCACATTGTGACCATTCTTTTGGCCCTGAATTTCTCTTGAATTGCGTGTGTATGCTTCTTTCTTTATTATTTTTACCGGCTAAAGAAAATAAAAGCTTAAACAGTAACATAGTTCGTTCAACTTTCAAAGCTTTTGTTTCAACAGATTAACCGCTTGTTTAGCACTATAGTGGTGAAAGCAAATTTCAATCATTTATTAGTTAATAGCGAACGTTAATAAAATTAAAGAACAATTCGGTACTGAGAAAATGCTTGACCCGGAGTTTTTGTATACCCTTCTATCCTCCCTTTTAGGGCTTAAGAAAACCAAGTTTTTTTAGGCCAAGCCTATTTTTCGGCTTACAAAAATATTTTAGCCACTGTTCTTTCGTTTTTGTTGTGATCGTTTCGAGTTTATCAATTAAGCAACAAAAACTGTAGTTCATTCTCTTAGTTTTCTTTTAAATAATGCTTTCTCTCCCGCCTGTCTTAAACCTGACGCGTCAAGTTTGCAAATAACGTTTGCCCTCTATTCCGCCTTGCCAGTCACTCTCCCCTGCCTCTAATGGAAGGTGTCATTTGCTAACCATCCTCTCCGCCTGTTCCCCCTTCCTTACCTTTCTAACCACATTTTCAACATTGTTCATCTTTTGGTTTTTAATAATACAGTCATTAGCTACTTGACAACACAATTCAAGTCTGAAAGCTCATTTCGTTGATTTAGTTATACTTTTATACCAACGAAAAATTGAAATTAATTACACTTTGATAAAGAAAATTTAACTTAATTCACATATATTAATTTCTAAATATTTTTAATAAACAACAGCAAACAAATTTGAAATACTTTTTAATAAACAATTAACGTGAAATTGAATTAACTTTTTAAAGAAAGTAAGAGAATAGAACAAAAAATGGCTCAGGTTAAACCGAAAAATAATAAACAAGGCGGCGGCAAACAAACGCCCAATACCAAGAAGGTAAAGTTTAACTATATATGTATATTTAACATAAATATATCCAATTTGCGATACTGACATGTCTTATCAGAGCTTATATTTATCTGCATAAATATTGCAAAGATTACTTAAAAATTCTGGGTAAAATAAAATAAAAACATATTCTTATCTAGGGCGCTTTATGAAAAATCCATCTGGATTAAAATTTTTTAAATTTAACCTTTTTAGAAAAAAAAAGACATGTAAGAAAGTATCCAGTCCAAATCATAAATATTCGTTTAAAACAATTTTTTTATTTCTGAAATGTTTAGAACTGATGATATTCCATTTTTGAAATAATTTTTTTTGCTGATTGGCAAAGTTAAGGCAACATAAAAAATATTTTTTGATCGATGTTTTGTTTACAATTTTGGTATAGGATCACAAAGATTTGTATCCAAATTTACATTAGAATTATATAGCATTAGCTTCTTAAGATTATTTTCTTGCCATCTTAGACCGCTCCAAATTAGTGAAAGCGAAAATTGTACGAGCGCGGCTTTGGTGGATGTAAAATCTAGTAAACAATGTACAGTATATACAGTCCATTATGGTTTATTAACTTACATACATGTAAAAGTCTATTGATGTAGAAAGTAACTTAAAATAAACTTCATTTTCTTGTTTTTTTTTTCTTAGAGCGTTCAGGAAAAGAGCAGCGCACAACAGAAAAAAAACAAACAGAATGCGGCGGCACAGAAGAAGAAATGCGGCTGCTGTAAATGGGCATTCGGAAGCATTCTTCTTTTAGCTCTTATAGCTGGCTCCCTATGCTACGATACCCAAGTCAATGGCAAAGGTGTCTTTGAAAAATCGGCAACGGGTAAAATTCTTAAGAATGCTGGGGTTTTACCGCATGTCGAGAAGGGTTGGTATGTCACAATGACTACCCTAGCTAAGGGATACAAATGGAGCGAGGAGCATCTACCTCCCTATGCCAAGCCAGCGATCAAGCTTTCTTGTGATGTGTGGAAACTCACAAGGAATGCAGCCTGCACTTCCTATGAATCCGGCAAGGGTTACTTCAATGCCAAATGGCCAGAGGTGGCTAAATTTGTGAGTATACAAATTTGTTGAGGATTATACGCTAAAGAAACCGGTTTGAGTATTATCTATGTATTATTGATGTTAATTGAAAGAAAGAAATGTATTACGTATCTTATGTATTTGTTCTTTCTATTCTTTATTTGTTTAAAGGTGGATCAATATGTGCCCAATTTGTCATACAAACTGGAAGTCTTTGCTGCGAGCGCCAGGGATTTTGCCATAAACGGCTATGAGAAATCTGCCTCCTTAATTAAGGAGAAGGTTTTGGTGTAAGTTTATTTTATTGTAAGAATTAACAATTATTATGATAAAAGAAGCCAAGAGTATTACAACTTAAAAGCAGGAGAAAAAATGACCTCAATTGAAAATGTCTTTTCGAGAAATAATTTTAAAAACCATCGTGACACGACAATTTCATACTTAAACATTAATGTTCTTTTGTTTTCCAGTGGTCGCTTCTCACCGGAGAACCTCAACCAGGCATTCAATCAGACACGCAACATTGCCTTGGACTATTATAACCAGTTTCACAAAAAGATCGATGCATATGCCAAGCTTAAATGATTCTAAGCGTCTGGAACGTTGAACATTCAGTAAAACAACAACAGCAACAACAACAACAGCAACAACAACAACAAACAAACAAAAAACATTTACAACAAAATCAAGAAAAAAAGAGACAAAAACACAAAGGAAATTAATTCATTTAAATGCAATTTTTCAGCAGTTAGTTAATAGAAATATAAGTGAAGAAAGTTAGACAGATGAAATGGATATCTGAAATTGAACCTCCACTTTTTAAAAATCATACACACAATTTACTTCATATTCGTCTGTGGTTTAAAAGTGGAGACACAACCAGCACTCCTCAATCAATAACAACTTTCTTTCAATGTGGTTAAAAAATTTAGTGAATTTAAAATCTATATCGAAATCCTAGTTGTAAACGATAACAAAAAGAAGCAGGAAGAGAAAACTAAAAAATAGAAAACAAAAAAGAGATGATATGAAAATACAGAAGTTGCGATTTTGAAACATTTTTTTCCATAGATTTGTTTAAAAACATACTTTTGTATAATTTATTTATAAACTGCGAGTTTTTGACCCCCTGAATTTTCGTACATTTTAAAGCTTGTTGCCTTTTCAGGGTCATTTCAACATTTCCAATTTGCATTTGAAAAAGGCAAACAAAAAAATTTATAGTCTCATTAATAATATATATACATTTATGTATTTTTTTATACATTTATATTTAATAATATTTTATTTCATTTAAATTGTACAATGGTTCATAATTGATTCTCTTTGTGTGTGCATTTTCTTTAAAGACTTGCCCACAATTTATAATTGGAAAGCGCGTTTTAATCAGTTCTTTGCAATAGCAATGTTCAATTCAATACGATTTTAAAACACAGTTGTAAATTTAAACGAGATACGGGATTTTTTGCATAAATAAAAATATCGTTAAAGAAAAGTAAACTTAAATGTTGTTCATTACTAAGAAAATTGCATTCCATTCTTACTTGAAACTCAACGTTTTTAACAAAATTTAAATTCTATCTAAAATATCTTATTTCAGGCCATATTTATTTAAAATAACAACTTTAAGTAGAAGGGGCACTTATTTTCTATTGTTAGTCTTGCCGGCAACCAATGCATGTTTAAATATGTACAATTCGACTATATATTATTATTATTTTTAATAAGCTAGTATCTTTTTTAACGATTCAGGTCACAAACGTATGTTATATGCCAACCTTTTATTATTCGGAATTTATTTCCTTTTAATAAAGTTAGATGGCGCTAGCAAAGATTTAAGGGGCGCTAGCAAGGTTACAGAGGGCGCTAGTAAGGTTATGGGTAGAGGGCTTCTTTGAAATCCCCAAATTCTTTAAGATAGAGATATTTACAGTCCTCAGGGATTCCTCTAAGGGATATGTACGCCTGCTTAGTGCATAAATGTGTTGGTGCATTTGGTGATATTAATTTATTGTATGCGAAAGGAATTTCGTTTTTGATATCTATGATAACGTACGGATGACAATTTCTCCACTTGCTTCTGGCATTGTTGAGTTTCAATCACAACAAAAACAATTAAATGATCGAATTACAGTATTTTCATAACGGCCCTTTTGAAAAATTAACCTCCCAAGACTTATAACAACATTCGACATTGAACTGCAAGGGCATAAAAAACTTCAGCATAGCCGAAGTTAGCTTCTTTGATGTTTTTTCTTATATTTAAGAAATAACAATACCTTTGATCTAAAAAACTTTTTTTTGTTACTAAAAATACTGCTTTTTAACAGTGGGGAGCTTTGGACTTTAAGCATTTAAAGGAATTTTGAAACTAAAGATTTCCATGATTTCGTCGCTTGCAGTGGACTGTTAATTTAAAAGTGTATTTCCCTTAAATCTGAATTGTCCTTTTAAAACAGGACAATAAAATATATCCCTCTAATTTTGGAAAGGGAATTAAAAACTCCAAGCATTTTTAAAACACTGCAGATAGTACTTTTGAATTGATACCAATTAAATTGCTTATAAAGATTAAAAAGATGCATCAATTACAAAACTAACATTTTACTTTACTCATTCTGCTTGGGGTACTCAGTTCAGATTAAAGAAGTTTTGGTATTTATTATTCAGTCATAACTAATTTGTTTTACAGAAAAACGTTAAATATTTACAGATTTGCAAAAAAAAAAAAAAAAATAATATATTACTATAACACTTAGGCACCCCCACAAGATAAAGTTTTTTTTTACCAAGTTGAATAAGCTTTCAAATAATGTTTTGTTTTCCAAATAGAAAAGTGCTTTTTGTTCAACGATTGAAATGCAACAGTTAAACGAAATGTTATTCCCTTCAAAATTGTGATTGATTTGGTGATTGCTCGAGTTCGCCGTACGTTTTGTGGATTAGGAGTTTTTTCCCAGATAATTATTTAAATAAAGGTTCCTAAAAAGTTACTTACTAAGTTTAATAAATGAGTGACAAAAATAATTCCAAAGAATAGAGGATTGAACATGGTTAACATGGCAGTAACAGCTTAATTTTCAGTTAACATACTGACTCACTTTTAACAGTCGAGTTTACAGCAAACGCTTTAACAGTAATCTCTATGGCAATCCCCTGACTGTTAAATTTTCGGAGTGCGGCGAATTTGTGAAAGGGGGGCGATGGCTTCGGCTTTGTCTTCGGCTATGCCTCGGCCAGCTTCGAACATCCGAGCTTGAACTCAAACTTTCGAGCTTCGAACTCCAACCACTGTGAACAATTTTTATTGGATACCCTTTATTTTTTTATGTTGAAAAAGTTTTACTCTAAAAGAAAAGGAATTCAATGTCAGTTTCTATGATTTAATCTAATGAAATTAATTTTAAAGAATCTGAAATATTTAAAATGCGTAAAGCTACAAGATGGTTAGGCTGTTTTAAAAATTCGTATATATCTCAATATTAACAAGCTGTAAGTGTAAAACCAATATTATAATTTATCTGTATTTGTATCAAGAATTCGGTAAGCCTAAATATTTTAGGTTTTTTCATGCGTGATTTTCTTTTTGTAGATCAATATATAAGCTTTCTTTTTGCAAATGTGTGCTTCTAAATTTACTTTGTTAATATAAACATGGAATTAATTATAAATTATTAAGTTTCTTAGTTCCCTTGATGTAGAAGGCGGAGGTCCTTTCGTTTGTTTTGGGAGTCTGCAGGCCCATGGTATGGTTTATAATCCCCTAGAAACTATGGGCCGGGATTCGGTTATTTGTGTATGATGACATATGCAGTAGAACCTGCCACAGGCTGTTTTTTGCTATTGCTGTTATTGTCATACGAATCCCATCGATCAGTCAATTGCGTATTGAACATCTTTCTTCCAAGTTTATCACACGCGGCATCAATGCCATGGGTTACTTTCTGGGTTGTTTTATTTCTAATCGAAATTAGCACCGGTGGAATAGCTTGAGTAATTCAACCATTTTGTGACTCCTGTATATTGATAGAAATCATTGCAGTTATACTTAGTTATATGTTTATCGATGTCAACTGCAAACTAAGAGCAGTCAGATAATAATTTAAAGAAAGTTTTCCAAAAAGAAACTTTAAAAAATAAGTAAATGAAATAATTCCACAGAAAGGAGGATTTAACATGGTTATGGCGATCTCCTGACTGTCTGAATTTTCGGAGTGCGGCGAATTCGTGTGTGGGGCGGGGAATCTTAAAGCTCGTTTATCAGATTTCTAGTACCAATGCCTTCGGCTCGGTGACTGTTGCTCATGATGTTTGGCGTCGGTTCGGCCAATGCCTCGTTCTTATCCTGTGGCTGTCGTCCTTTACAGACCATACTCTCGTCTCGCATCAGCCACAGGAGCACCAGCAGTAGTTTAACGGCGTTCAGTGTGACACGTTTAAAAAAAATATATTGAAATCGGTTTAACAAAAAAAAAGACAGTCGAAAGAAGAAGAGAAGAAAGCGAAACACAATAGTCTACTTATTCGGGTTGTTTGAGGGGCCCTACAAAATTACGCGAAAGTCGTCAAGAAATTTACTTTCTTTTATTTGTCGGAGTGTCCCGAGTGTCAGGGTAGACTTGAGTTCTCGTAAATTTTAGCCAAAATGTGGCAAAAACATGTTCGACAATTGCATGAAAAAGTGTTTGTTTAGCCGCAAGCTTATCTTAAACGATTTTCAATTCGGGACGCACGTGTTTTATTTTTTGGTTCCACATTTATTGGGTTATACGTCTCCGTCTCGGTATTCGGGGTCAAAGCAAATGCTTTTTTGAAGGAAATGTAAGAAACCGAGGCAAATTAAAAGGAAAAGTTAAAAATTATACGATTTTGTATACATGTTATAGAAATGGTGGAAAATTTGTTGTGTCAGTGTCCAAAATGTGCAAATTCTAAGTAGCATTCGATAGTTAAAATTTTCGAGAAACAGCTGAAGCAACATATCTCAAGTAAGTCCTACATATGTATATAACTAGCGAGCTGAGCTTCATTTCGTTTCTCTAAGTCAACAGTAAAATATTTATTTTGTAAGCGGAAATGATAAATAAATGCTAATCAAAAATGCATTTGTTTTGCCTTCCGACTACAAAAAAAATCAAATTTTTTTTTTGAAAAAAATGCGTGATATATTTATTTTTGAAATATACGTAAATAAAAATTCTGGATAGGTTTTATTTTCAATATGACTCATTAAAAAATCAAGTTACACTGAGTTAACTTATTACCATCTACAGAAAGTTGATCAAACTATTATCAATATTCAATCCAGGCTGATTGTGCAGCCTGTGGAGAGATAACAAATTGGTAGCCTTATTAATTTTTGTGTTTTTAATATACATATATTTAATCAGGTTTTAGTTAATACAGATCTATTAAAATTTATTTACCTTAGTAAGAGCCGCATTCTGAATAACTTATGATTATTCAAGTTATTTGAAAATCCTCTTGTAAGATACCTCTGCTCTGCTATTTTCTGCAGGAAAATTTCATATTTTAAATTTATCATTTCTTCATTATTCGTGGAGGAGAAATAACAAACTTAACTTTTAACGAAAACCCTTGGAAAATTTCCATTTTCTTTAGCGTCTACTTGAATTTCACATCGACTTTTATAGCTTTTACCTTTGTTGTGCTCTCTCTCATGTAATTAAGCGACCGAAGTAAAATGAAATCAAGCAGCGAAAGGAAATTCTGTTTTTCCACAGAACTCATCAGATGAAATTTCAACATTTACATGCATATATTTTTTCACATTGATTTTTCCCGTTAAGATGAAATAAAAAAAAAAAATGAAAATGCAAATCGTTAATTAATACGAGAATGTCAAATGGCTCACCTCAAATGAAAAGAATAAGGGAAGTCGGTTGCCACGGCCAACAGATGGGCGTATGGGGGTTTTGGTGATATGGCAACTTTATAAGGCTAAAAACACGTAAACGAGGAAAACGATGAAACTGAAATTGCTTTCCCATTCCACTCTTTTTTCATCACCTAGTGCCTTTTGCGCCTTAAGGCAGTTCAATTTCTCAAAACAATTTTCAAAAACCGACATTGTTGAACAGCCGCTGGCAAATTATCACGGTTGCTTTAAATCCATCGCTCCATCCATCCCATCGCTAGGCCAGCAACAAGGACAACGGTACAATGACTGCGGTAGGTCCTGCGAGGCGGAATGGCTGCCAGGAAGGCAGTTTGGCAATTAATTAGATGCCGCTAAAAACAATAACAAAAGATGAGCTTGTCGCTCTCATTAATCTTATGACCTCATAAAGACCACACACACATAGCCACACTCAGAGACATGAATATTCTCAAAGAGGACACATGTCCAGTCAAAGTGGACTTTTGGTAGGGACATTCAAAGCGAAGACCCACTATAACGTGCTTTGAATTAAATTTGTGTGTTTTTTGGCTTTTGCCTTTATAGGTTTTTGGTGTCTTTTTTTGTTTTGGTTTCTTGTTGGTCTTTGGCCAGGTTGTCCAGGTGATTAATGGTCAGACGTGGCTTGTTTAATTAACTTGCATTTATGCCTGAAAAAGAAGGGCAAACTGTCTGGAGACACACGCGTTCACAGCCAGACAGATGACAAGTAGTTAAAGAGACTCTCCAGGTGATTGGACTCAAATTTATTTAAGTGACTATTGGGGCGTAGCCTAATATATAAAGTAATGTAATAAAAACGAATTTGTCACAATGGGAACATTTTTGGTTAAGTCTTCGTCAACTGCAGTTTATATTTTATATCCGCGTGAACATAGAACATAAGATCAAAACCCTTACAGAACCGAATTAGAAGAGATTATATGGTCACATAATTAGCCTGAATATTTTTTTTTAATGTTTTGGACTCAAGCTCTTTAGTTTCCATCAGTATTGCCAGAGTGCTTAATAATTTTGTAACTGGTTATTTGACATTATTTGATGAAGTCTATTTGATCTTAAAATTAAGAACTTAAGCCTGCCATGGTTAAAAATTTCCCCTATTGTGGTCATTAAAAAGAGTTCAAATTGAAAGTGTAATTGCTTTGCAAATTTTAATGCTTTTTTTTTTTTTTTTTTTTACAAATTTTATAAAAAAATTTAAACAAACTTTTTTGCAAAACTTTAAAGTCTTAAGAAGTTAGGCAAAGTTTAATATTTATTTATATTTGATATATTTTTAATAGGTATCTTTCTTGAGTCACAAAAAAAAAAAAAAATGTACAATGAAATAATTAAAATATTATGCGTTATTTACCCATTACCCACATAAACAAAGTTGGTATATATAGTAAATTGTGGGGCGATATTTTCCAACAATGTCTTTTCAATGCTAACAACTGCATTAATATTTACCTGGTCCGCCTCATTTAAAACAAATATTAAAAAGAAAAAATTAAACATGCATACATGTTTACTCAATAAATGTGTGTATATGTATGTGTTGGCGGTTATATAAAAGGGTCAGAGGTGGAGAAGAGTGTGGTGAGGTCCAAACCCTGATCTCTTATAAACATGAATATGATGAGCTGCTTGCGGATGATGATGCCCCAAAATCCAATTAAAATGTTAATTTTTTGCATACACACAATAACAACAACACGGAGTAAATGCAGGCGGCTTAAGGGGGGGCAGAGAAAAGGCGGCTGGTCATGGGGTTTGCCTTGGGAGATAATCGGAGGAGGGGGCGTTTAAATGCAACTCACTTCTTTGCCATTGTGTAATAAGCACTATTTGTGTTGCGCCAATCAAACAAGGAGCCCAGAATTGACTTAAAATTACCATTGATATATTGAAAAACAAAACGAAACTTGATCCTTGTGATGAATGTAATTGTTATTTATTGTTAAGTTAACAATTGAAAATGTTTCGCCTTTTACCTGCAGGCCATACAATGTTTAATGCCCTTTGTCTGTGGGAGCAATATAATGTGTCATTAGCCAATGGGGTGCTTCGGTCAAATTGCTACCAACGTTTTATTTTGTTTTAAACGTAGTTTCGTTCCTGACTTAATTAATTTTTTTTTGGGGTACTTATTGAAAGCAATATTGGCATGACAATTGTTAGGGTCTCCCAACATACCCTGTACTAGTTGGAAATGCGTTCTTTTATTAAATTTCGATAAATTTTGTACCTGCATGTATATACATACATAAGTTTCATTAACTAGAGATTGCTAGTTAAGTTTATAGAAATTAATAACATAAATTGATTGCATCTCTCTCTTACTTTTCCGCCCTTTTACACATGCAGGAGAACTCTTGAGTTGTCGACAGCTGCCTTAAATCATGTGAGGTTCGAAACTCAAGTGAAATCAAAGTGCAAAGCCCCAAAACAATATAAGCCAAGAAACGAGAAAAAGAGGCAGTAGGACGATGATGGCCAGGCCAGTGAAATGGAAATGCATTGGCATTGAAACTATTATCAGCATCATCATCATCATCATTAGTCTTATGCAGATTTCTACTCCAGCAGATGCCACAACAATTAAAATCCTGCCTGATGTAATCCAAGGTGCTGAAGAGTTCCAAAGAGTCCAGCCACAAGGGCAAGAAGAACGTATTAAGTCAATATGTAAGTCCACGCATGTACATAAGTATATACAATTGTACATATAAATATAGCATTTAATTTTCATGAGGGAAATGTTTACTTTAACTCTGGTTTATATGTATATATGTAAGATTTGTGTCAGCCTAAGTAGGCAGAATAACATTTTCTTAAGGCAGCAGCTGTATCTGATTTGCTCGGTTGCCTTATTAGTCTTCTTCCACATTTCGCAATTAAATTTATCAACATTTACTCAGGCTTCTTGTTTGATTAAAATTATTTACTTATTAAAAGATGATTTACTCAGTTCTAATTAAAAATTTAAATATATAAATTCTTGTCGGATTTTTTTTTTTTTTTTTGTGGACTAGAAGTTTTTGATCTTATGTATACAGATTTCCGAAGATCAATTTAAAATTATTTAATGTTAAGAAAATTACCTGCTCAACATGGTGCAGTAAAGGTCAAATTCTTATTGAAGTTTGACGACTATTGTTCATTAATTTAATCTAAAAACAACAATGATACTAACATTTTTTGCCATGGTTGAACTTAAATTGAATTATCCTCTAAAATATGTTTTTTTTTATCAGAAACTAAACTCAACCTTGGACTAAATGAAAATGCAATGAACACATTATGGCATATTAGGTTATACACGTAATAAAATTGGTCAAGCTGTAAGACTCTCTCTCTTATTTTCTTATTTGTCTTCTTCTATCTCTTTCCCTCTCTTTTTCTTACTCTATCTTTCGTTATTGTGTCAAATATAATTCATACGGTGCCGCTGCTTTTCTAGTACAAGCAGCTCCCTGAGTTAATTTATGAGGAAGTTTAATGCAGTAAATGCCTAAATCAATTATGGCCAGCAGGCGAAAGGAAAAAAAGTGAAGGAAGAAAGAAATTCAAAGCCTTAAATCAAGCTAACGACAGAAAGATATCCTTTGATATTAAGTTAAAAGTGAAGTAAATGGAAATTGGGTACCAGTTTCTAATCAACTTTATACAAAAAGTAAAATTTTTACTACCGAATACCGAAAAAAAAGGAAGATCCCTATAAATATGTCTTTAAAATGAAGAATATCCGTTTATTTAAAAGATAATCCTACCCATCAGCTTGAAGTCCTTTGCCTTTTTTCCGCAATGTCTATACAACCTCTATTGCAAGTACAGGGTGAAAGAAGGCTATGAGAAAAAAGCGAAACCAAATAAGAAAAGCAAAGAATAAAATCTACTTAGCACATGTAGACTTTAATGAAATCATGGCAAAGGCCCGGCAGCTGGCTAGCTAAATGGCTGGGAGAACAGCAGAGAATAGAAGAAAATATAGATGAGTAGTGGAAAGCGGTGAAAAGGAGTCTAGGCCATTTAAGCTATAGCAAAGGCATTCCTCATGTTAATCAACATAACTCAGAAACCACCAAGCAGGAGCAGCAGCAGCAATAAGGGAACAAAAAGTAGCTCAAAAACCTTGTAGCCTGGTTTGCGGCTTTATAGGGCTTTATAGGGCTAAAGCGGTGTCTCTTCCCTAACCGTCCATTTATGTTTATTATTATTGTCATTATTACATATTGTTGTTGTTTAACATCTTGGAGTATGTGTGTGAGTATGTGTCCTTATTGTTATGTTGGTCCATTTAAAAAAAAGGAACAAGAAAACTAAGAAAGAGGAAAACAGCTACACAATTTCCCGGTGATGACCAAAAGGTAGTATGCGTTTATTAAAAAGTGTAATAACAAAATTTTGGCTAAAAATGACAAGAAATGGTTTTGTTTTCTTCTCAGATTTTGTATTTCTTGCAAATTTCTTTGAATCCAAATTCATTTATTATACTATTGAAGAAGGTATTATAAAATTGGTCATGGAAGAACACGTTTCCGATTGATTTTTAAAATATAAATTTTCCAATCAAACAAAACATGCTTTCCTTTTTAAAAGCAAACGTTTAGGATTAGAAGGAAATTGAAATACATACAAGATGATCTACGAAGCTGTCTTTCTATAATAATGGAAGCGATTCAATTCACGCTTTTTCCGCTCTATTTGCTGGGCACCTGCTTATATCTGGTTTGCTTTTTGCCTAAAGCATGTCCGCAATTTTTTTCAGTCACTTGATGATGTGGGCACTGCCTTTTGCCCAAAAAGAGCTTGAGGACATCTTTCGCAGGAAGTCAAACAGAAGTCAAGCGCAACTGCAGAAGAAAAAGTCAACAACAATGCACACACGACATGGATTTAAAAGACCCTCCATCGACCCGATTCTATGGTGACATATTCTTAGAAGGGGATTTCCAACCAGACAAAGGGCACCCCTACCCCACCACCACGAGGCAGCGGGCAACGTTGCGTAAATCAACTCAAAACTTTAAGTCGATACGCTTGAGAGCGTGGCAAAAAGCGATAAACTCAGCCTCAGACTGGGGAAGGGGGCAAGAACAAGATCGTAAAATAATTTTATTACCCAGCAGCCTGGACGGCTGCACAATTAAACCTCATCTTAAGAAAAGTGGGAACTGGTCAGGGGAAAAGGAAAATACCAAACGCATAAGAAAAAAAAACGACGTGCTGTGGCAATTAAAAAGTTTCGATTATTTTGTAAGAGTATATAATAGTAGGGGGTGTGGCTAAATTCATAAATGGCTACTTGAAGAGCCATTAAAAAATGAAAAAGAGGTTTAATTGGCATTTAATTTAAGTATGAGAAATACTTTAATTCAGCATTGCGTTTTGCTGTAAAGAGCAGCCATATTAGAGAATGGACTTTAAACTTTGATAACCTACAAAATGCGGGCAATTAATGTATTTACGAAATTAATTAAATTAATGAGCTGATGGTGATGGTTAAGGATTAAATTGTCATTATTATTTTGTTGCTGTCGCTGCTGCTGTTGTTGATGTTGATGATGACGGAGCTCTTCCAATCGGTTAGGCAATAAAATCGGCAGAACTTAAAAGAATGTTGAGCACACTGGGTTACAATGTTTAAAGAAGCTTATGAGCAGTTGCTAAAAGATTCGGTTATCAGGAATATGCCTTTCCTCCTACAATGCATAAATTGTTGTGAATATCTTAGGCTAGGCCGAAACACATGTGAAGAGGAAGAGCTGATTTTATAAAGTTTTCTGGTTAATATGGAGATAATGTGGAATAACCTCTTACCATAGTTTTACGTAACCAATTCAGAAAAGTTTCAGTGGGTTTATTTAATTGGGTTATTTGATAAGTTGGAAAAGATAACAATGTTTGACCAATGTGAATTTATACCAACAACATGTATGGTTCTTCGATTACGGTAAATATCGTATTTAAAATTATTTCATCAGTTGGGTTTAGTAGCTGCTTCAAGTAATAGTCAGTCTGAAAGGAATTTTTCATAATGCCAAAGAAGGAATTAAATTATTAATTAAATTTAGGTTTTTTTTTGGGTAACTCTCATCTTGATGCTGTCAGAGTAACAAATAAACCTAACTTTGCCGCCATTGTTTTTTGTTTTTCTTACTTCTTTTTTATAAGCCAATGCCCTATGTCTTGGTCTACGACTCGCACAGTATTCACATTGTTGCGTTTTTATTTCGTACTCTTTTTTTTTCTGGCCGTGGCAATTTAATAAACATAAATTACATTTAAACAATACAAAAGGAGCAACAACTATGCGTGTGTGTGTGTGTGTAAGAGTGTCCCATATGCATATACAAGAGGAGACGTAATTTTATTTCATATTTTCCACTTTTGTTTGGACCAACTTTATGCGGACAACACAAACAGCTTTCCCCATATGTATCCTTGTATGGAGGAGCATTGAAGCAGGCCAACCATTTAAGAGGCCGCGCCATGAAGGATATAAGGAAATCATATAAATACAAGCTCATAAAAATCATGGCTGCATGTCCCTTTTTACCAGCTGTCTCTGTGTGTTTGTGTGCAAGTGTGTTGATTCGGTTATTGTCCTGCCTGAATCTTCATATGTACATACATACATACATATATATGAAGGAGGTTCTCTTTGGGGTTTTTGTGCCTTTCTTTTGTCGTCTGAGAGTGTTATGAATTGTTTTACATAACTTTTTTTTAATTTTCGGCAAATGTTCGGGTTTTGTGCCAGTATTTTTTTATACCAATATATGTACATGTAAGCAAATTTAAGTCGAATAAACTGCGATCGTGGTGATATTGTTGGTAAGATAAGCATATTTTGTGATATGTTCAAAATAATTTTGGTCTGAAGGGTAAACTAGGTGAAATTCGATTATAGAATCGTGAAACAATAACCAAGTAATGTTTGCATTACATAATTATGTGCGCTTAAAATAACCATTTCGACACTTTCTTTAATCAATTAAATAATTTTTTTTTTTATTATTATTATGGTCTTGTATAATGTTTATATTTACGCTTCCAGCTAAGAATAAATATCGTTTTTATTAAAATTATTATTTTTATTAAATAAGCTATCTTTTGGACTTATATAACAATGAAAGGTTTTTCTTATTACTAAACAGACTAAAAACTTCATTTTGATGTGAGTTAATCATCAATTAGAACTTAAAAATATTTATTTGAACTTTAAATCTCACTTTCTAAGGTACTTGATTCAAGTCTTCTACTTCTATTTATTTTATCCTGTGTTATTCCATTTATATATGTTTTAACTCTCACCAATCGGCTTATAATTTAGAATCTCAAGCCGAAAGCTCGTTAAGGTCGTAAACCACAATTCCGGAGGCAAAATTAGACGCTCTTGCAAATTACTTAAGACGCCGGCTAAGTCTCAACCTGAGAGAGAAAAAGATAGAGAGAGAGTCATGTTGACTCATAAAATATGTCAGCTACTTAAAGTTAACATGAAAATTAACAACACTCGGCGTATATGTAATATTAAAAAGGCTCCGCAGACACCGAAAAAGATTTATGGGTATTTTCTTTTTATTTGCTTTTTGGAAACTAAGTTTCCCAGGACAATGTCGGTTGTCGGTTACTGTACGTCGGTTCATGATATGTCTCAAAAACAAGTTAATTTCAACTCCAGACCATAAAAATGTTAAACAATTTTTTTTTGGTTCACTCCTTTATCCTTTGAATAAATCAGTGAATAAAAGGTTTTGAGGTGTTTGAATAAGTGGCCAACAGAGAGAGCATTTTAAAGGTAAATGAAGTTTATACATACGTACCTTGTCTCAAGTATCAACTTGACTATGCTGTGTGTTTGGGAATGAGTGAGCTTGTGTGAAAGAATAAAAAACCCTAACGTACTCTTGTGCGCGACAACAGTAAATTAATTTGCCTATTCGACAAAGGCATTCACATAGAGACCATAAACAAGCTTGTCTACCAACCGAAGACCTAAATCAATTGCCTTTAAGTAACTCTTGAGTCAACCTCAAGATTTTTTAGCAAGCAGACAAAAGGAAAATGAAAATAAACGGTAAACTGGTAAAGAGAAACTAGGCAAAATCAGTCTTTAAATAAATTGTCGGTTAGCAAGTTTTATTCCAAAATTGGTGGCAATACCAAATGGCTCTTTAAAGATTTTCCATCTCCTTGAACTAATTTTAATGACATTTTGTTAACCATTGGGAAGAAATTCTAATCAATTTTTGAGTGTCTTTTGGAAAGTTTTCATGACTTTCATCTTTTATATCGCAATCAAAAATGTGTATATAACAAAATCATTTCCCACATTAAATTTATCAACCATAAAATATTCGAAACAATTAACTACTGAAAAAGTCTTGTGGGTATACACACATCCAACGCCTCCCAACCTCCCAGAAAAAGAATAAAATTTATTAACGATAAATGCTTACACTTGGTGTATTTTGTGACAGAACGCAGACTAGAACAGAATCGAAATAATCGACTATGCAGAGCACGCATCTGGGCCAAAATGCAATCCAATTTGAATGTTAGAGAAAACTCTATTCTCCCTCCTAGTCGGACTTTGTGTAGTGGAAGGTAAACACAGAAGCAGGACAAAAGCATGCTCCAGGATCAGGAATAAATGACTGTAGCACATGCATGGAAGATTGCATACAGAGATATACTCCATATGTTTTTGTGTTTCATTCGCTTCCTTTATTTCTCTCTCTCTTTAATTTGCTCCCTTTCTCTTTCTGTCGCTTTTTGCCATTTATAATTGCCTGCGTTTTTTGCCACAGATCCACGCAAAAAAGTTTAAAGAGGGAGAGAGCGCAAGAGGAAAACTTTTTAATTAGTTTCCCCTTAATATTATTACGCATACGGCCTTGTCTTTTCCCTGCCTGTTAATTTGCTAATTGAAGTTGATTGTCATTTTATATTGTTTATAATTTATATTCATATTATGATGTATTACTATTTGAAGTGGGTGTCGCAAACCACAAAAATTCCTGATTTATGGTTGCCAAAAGCGGAAAAAATGCATTTTCAATGATGATTGGCTAAATGAAACAAAAATCTATATAGAAATATTATTCGTAGTCAATCTATAAATAATGATGATGTCTGTTATTGTACGAATAGTGTGTGGTGTAGTGTAGGTATGTGTGTGTTTTCCCCGAACCAAAATAACAGCAAGCCATAAATTTTCCTTGCTTGGCCGGTAACTATATTTAATTTTAGTTTACAGAGCTAAGCTAAATTCTACAAATCGTATACCATAAAGTTTTTCCTTGCCATTTTTTTTTGTACCCTGTACCCATAGGTTAAAAGGGTATATTAAAGTCACCAAAATGTATGTATGTGACAGAAAAAGGCGTTTCCGACCATTAGAAGTATGTATATATGTATGTATATTCTTGATCAGTATCAACAGCAAAGTTGATCTAGCCTTGTCCGTCTGTCTGTCCGTATCAAAACCTATATCTGGGAGACTATTAAAGCTGGAGCCCTCAAGTTTGGTGTGTAGACGTGTATAGTATGTGCGCAGAACAAGTTCATGAGAGAAAGAAATATTAATCTAACACATTATCTGAGAATAACGCATCTAAAATTGATAAAGGGTGTATCCGAATCGGTTCGGCGACTTGCTTACTTTATTTTGTTTTGGTTTTTGCACATGTTGCAAATATTTTTTCTCTTTAATGTGTACCCACCGCATATTGGCTGGGTATAAGAAGTTGCTTGGTAGTGAAGTTCACTTTTGACTTGACTGTCTGTGGTATATTGTTCAGTTTATACATATATTATAGTTTGACGCAGAAACTAAATTATCGACAACTTCTATCAGGTTTTATTTTTTTTATTTTTCTACCATCAAAGGCTGTCAAAGGGTTTTTCTTTTGACGTAGCTTGTTCAAAGTTTTGCAGCAATCAACAGGCCAGTTGACAATAAAAAGTGTTTTGGTACTGTCCCATTTAAATTTTGGTGACTTATAGTTCAGACGTAAAGAATTAAATTTTTATTGATGAATTAAACATGTATGTATCATGTTTGTGGATATCTATGTATGTAGATATATGTAAATATATTAAATATATTAAATATTCATTCGTTCCAAACACTCTAGCAAAGTAAAAAATATATCTGCAATATTTCCTGACTCCCTACTAGGACATTCGCGTAGTCGAACCAAAGTAAGGAGCCAACCTTAATGTTTTCTAGGTAAAAGAGAGAATTTTTAGCTTCATCTTAGTGTGGTAAAGTCGGAGAGTGTGTTTGTAGGGAGTTTTGTGTGTGAGAGGGCATTGTACTTATAACTTTTTTGTATACATATGTAACTTTATTTGTGTGTGTTTGATTGTTTGCATGTATGTATTTTGGTTTGTTGTTTTGTGTGTTTTATGTGCGGCAAGGCATAATCTGTAACAAATCTTTTTGGCCTGCAAAAACATTAGCCTTACGATGCATTAGACTTCACATATGTATGTAGTATAGCTCTATATAATGACTTATATGAATATAGGTACATTTGTATACACATATACAAATTACCAATGTTGAAATAAGCTAAAATAGCTACAAGAATAAGCATGTCACATATAAATTTTCGTCGAGGAGTTACGAGAATAAGCTACAAAAGCCTTTTCGTTAGATTTATTTCCGTTTTTGCCACTTTTGTTCGCAAAACTTTGTCTTTCTCTCAACCAGTTTTTGGCATCTAGTGTTTTTTTTGGCGTTTGCTTGTAGTTTCTCTTTTTTTTTTTTTTTTTGTGGCAGTAACTGTGTGTGTGTCTATCGGTTGTGTTTAATTTTATTCATGTCCTCGGGTGAGATGGCATATCTTTATGCGGGCACAAAATGTTTGAATTGTTTGCCATCGTTCTCGTCACTTTTATAGAGTTTTCCGTTTAAATTTTTCATTGAATATTCGAAAGGGTGCAAACAGGTCGACAGCATATATGATGATTCTTATAAATAAATTAGCAGTTTGTTCTTGTGATGGTTTGAGGAAATGATAAAAATGGTAAATATATAGCATAACGAGGGAGTGAATAAAGGGCGCATTGGTGCAGGGTATATACGAGTCAATGAGGCGACTTGCTTTCTTTATTAATTATATCTCTTAAGACATGTAATAATCACTCTATATATATACATATGTTTAATGGTATCAACCAATAATAACCAGAAAGCCATGCCGAAGTTTGTATACTCTTGCACTTTCATTACATATAGATGTCTTAGTGAAAAAACCTGAAATATTAGTTTTGATAACAACCGCTCGAAAAAGAAAGAAAGTTATTGGTCTAAAACTGCATTTTCAACCGATTGTTCCAATAGGAGCTATTTGATATACATAGTATTCCGATCTTGGTCAAATTTGGCAGGGACGTCTCGATATAAAACCAACGAACATATGTATACTTTATATGGTCGGAATATATCAAGAATATATTTACTTTATATGGTCGGAGATGCTTTCTTCTATGCATTGCACACCTCTGACCAAAATAAATATATCCTTTTTGCAAAACAGTAATTAAAAATAAGCCTGCAAGCGAAAAGTTTCGCGACCAACAAAAATAAATAAATTAAATTGTTATTAAAGGAGCCCTAATCAGCTCCACCCAAAAACACACACTCGCAACTTAGAAATACTGATACTCATATTCAACGAAACATAGAAATGAAACTAGGAACTGCAACTACTATATTACGTATACGCAACCTAAACGAATGATGATGGCTTAAAAACAAAAAGGGAGCAAAACGAAGAAGATATATAAACTAAGCGAAGCTGACAGTCATTGATAGCAAAAGTATATATACATACATACGCAGAGACTCATGTTTAATACTAAAAACGTATACAGTAGACATTCGAAAGTTTGGAAAAAATAAAAGATTTGATATAAACATGATTAATAAAAAAAAACTCGGCTCTGCCGATACCGTCGTATGATGTATAACTTTAAAAATTAACTAGAAATAAAATTGGTTTAACATACTCAAACAAATAGAAAAAGCGTTTCTCATAACAATATATTTTTCCATTCCACAATAATAGACATTACCGATAAATATGACTCTAAAAACTTAAGAAACAAAGAAGAAAAGTACCCTCTGCTGGGGTATAAAAAGAAAACGACACAGAAACTATATAAAAACTAAAACTCATAACGGATTGTTCACTCGTAAGATGTTTTTCCTGTTATTGTGCTTACACACACCCACCAAAAGTTATACGAACTGTATCAACTGTAGCCTCCTGGCACTGCCAGATCGACCATTCCCGATTGCTGGCAGCTGATAAACTACAACAACCAGGCAAGGGCTCCAATGAGCAACAAGAGAAGGCAGCGGCAACAACAATTTCGCTAAATTAGAAACAATGCTTATTTGTTGTTTATCTGTGTAAAGCATCGTTGTGACACTTTCAGCATAGAATGGGTGAAGCGAGCGTGTTGTATGGCCATGGGGTGGGGTGAAGTGGGCAGTAGAACAAGGTAATTGAGTTGATAGAACAGCTTTCGGTGTGGCGTTTCGCATTGTTTGTGTAATTTGTGTAATGCATGCAAAGTTAATTAGCTCGGGGAACTTGGTAATTAGAAATGTGATTGAACGCCCCTCGCTGACATCGCTTTGCCCCATGCTCCTTGCAAGTCCCCCTTTTAGTCTGCCCTTTATGCTCTCCATCAAGTGTTTTTGACTTTTGCATAAATCAACGGCGCAAATTGGCACTGACAAGAGGCACACATCAAGTCAAATGTCTGTATGCATGCCCATCACCTGTTTTAGTTAAATTTTTGTATATTCTTTTTTGACAATATAAAAAGTTGTTCCCGTCGACTTTCCAGACAATTTTAAATTAGCCCCGTCGGCAAAACATTTTTACGACATTTATTATTTCTATTATTATTATTGTTACACGAAGAAAACTTCAAAATCAGATGTCAATCAACCAGAAAAATATAATATAAACCGACAAACTTTCAAGACTTATTGTTATTTTTTGGTTAAAGCCAAACAAATTTATTTATTTTTTTTTAAATGTGTTTAATTGTTATTTACATTTAATATAGTCATCAAGTCATAATAAAGTCAAGCAATAAGAAGTGTAGAGAAGAGTCGGCATTTTGGGTCTGCTGATAGACGGTAAGGTTTTTTGTCAATGGTACAAACTTATAGTTATTAAACACATTTTGTAATATCTTTTTCTTTATAACCAAATGTTTTGAATGTTTCATGTTTCACTACTTTCCATGTCATCAATTACCCTAATGTCCAAGTAAACTGTGGGCGGTAAATGAAAATTTGCGGACTTTCATTTTGTTTAGTGCAATTTGTTATTGGCAATTTGTTACTATTGCACATCCTAAAAAACCAATTTGGCAGATAAGCATGACAAACTATGATATCTACATATATAAATAGTTGTGTAATTTTTTAGTATTTTTAGCTTAAACTTTAACTTTACATTTAGTCCCGGTCTTTCTCACTTGCATTTACCGGTGCATCATCGCGTCAGACTCTTTTGCTTAAAACATACATACATAAGAAGCAAGGGCAGCAAAAAAAAGAGATGAGAAGAGCGTAAGGAAGCCAGACAAAACATACGGTAAAAAGCTATGCTAACCAAAGTTCATTGACTAAGTAATGGATCTTACATTCTAATAATTTGTTAATAAAAATCTTTGTGGGTTGAATTTATTTGCACAATTTTGTGCTACCACAAAGTAGTGTCTCTTTCTCTTTGAGACCTATTGGCCCCATCTCATTCACATTTTAGGTCTATTTTTCGTTTTCTCTATCCTTGCGAATTTAAAAACTTTTTGATTTCATGATAATATCGTAAGAGGCAATAACTTTCCCATTGCAAAACGATTTAACAAAACGAAAAAACAAGGGTGAGGAAAAAAAGAAAGAAAAAGTGAGAAAAATGGGCAAGAGAAAAAACTCGTAACTAAATCCAAAGCTGAAACTGAAACTTTTCTACGTGTGTAGCCACCGATAGCCTGGCTTTAAAACCAACAACAACAGTTAAACCATTAGGGGCGAAAACAAAAAATATGGCTGGAAAATAAATAAACTAAAAAACTGTTGAAAAGTGCAAATGGCTAAAACCGATTTTACACTGTACTCTTTTCTTCTTTTTTCCTTTTTCTTGCTATCTATTACGATAGACTTACTAAAAAGGCAACGCAATAATAAAGGTGGTCTCGATTTTTTTTTAACATAACATTTTTTAACATCAAAAAATATTTCTTTAGTGAAAACTGATTTGATTTTGGTAGAGTACGCAGATAAGTTTGATTAAAACTTATATATATTTCCTTTAAAAGGTTTTATGCTTATAAGAGGTTAGAAAAACTGTTGACATCTTTATAATCAGAAAATACAATTTTCATGCATCATTCGTTAAAGATACGCTGGGATTTATCGTTGGATATTCTTCAAATCGCTATTAAAAATTATTTTAAATTTAATGTTGGTTAATTTATACACTAAAATATATTTTATTGCTCATCATGACAAAAAAACAAATTTGGTTTTGTTTGTTTGCTTTTTAAGTTTTTATTTTATTGCACTGCAATTTCTATAGCTAAACTTTTGCGGATGGCCATTGTTTTATTGCCTTATTGCATAGTTTGTGGCGCAATAGTCGAGAGTTTTCTTACTCTATCTGCCTCTATCTTTTGGTTTGTCAGTCAGTCTGTCTTTCTGTGGGTCATAGATTATGCAGCTGATTATGACCAAGTCAGCCGTTGGAGAATAGCGGAGCAATAGCAGGCAAAAGTTTTCCGATAGTCGACAACGATGACTTGCCAGCAAGCACTTCCTCCTTCTTGATGTGTGTGTGGCCACAAAAACTTTGCCAGGACCATCATAAATTTACTCAAAAAATTTTACACTTTTGGTTCTTTTTGTTTAAGGCATCGTAGCTTTATTTGCTTTCTCAAATCGTTGTGCAGATAATTGTTAAAATTAAATGTGAGCAAACATTGACGCAGAAAAAAATAAAATTTACGTTATATTGCAGAAATTCGCAACTGATTTAGCCTTGATTTTGCTATCCAAAATAAAAGAATAAAAAAAGCATGCTCAGTCAAAGAGGAAAAGAATCCGCAGAACTGAAAGTTTTGATTTGTGATTAAGTCTAGTTTTTTTTTAGAGGGAACTAAATTGGGGTTTTTTCTATTACAGTTAATGAAATTTTGTATGCGAAATATATATAAATTTAAAAGTGGAGCAATTTTTAAATGATCCACCTATTTGCACACAGTGTTATTTAAAGTCGAAGTACTCTTTTAGATTTCTTTTTTTTTTTTTTTGGTTTATGCGTCCTTTTTGATTGTCGTTTGTGCCAGTTTAATTTGGTTCAGCTTTTTTTTTGCAGTTTCACTTTGCCTTTTTTCTTTTTCTCTTTGATTGCCATTTGACGGCTTTGGCAATTTGGAACAAGGACTTGTGCTTGTGTTCGCGATTTTCCTTCTGTTCTGTTTTTTGAGCAATCAATTAAATGTTAGTTTTAGAGCTTACCAACTGCCAACATACTAAGTGAAATCTTGGCATATAAGCATTATGTTTTGGGTTCTGCCAGTTGACTGCAAGTAATTGATAGTGAATGAAAGCTTAAGCCTTATGAAGCGTATAGATTCAGCATTTTCAGCATATAATGAGTTTGTTGGTCTAAAATAATAAGCAGCAAATTTATCAGTGTAACTTTCGTTTTATGTTAAGCATATTTTTGGTATTGAAATAGGTAAAGAAAAATTAGTTGGGAAACTTTGGAATTAGGTTTAATGTGTACTTATCAAATTTAACACATGACTGCAAGTTATAAAGAGTTGGAAAAGGTTTTAGTAATTTTTGAAACTTAAACTTGAAGCACCTTACATTTAAGAGGATCGGTGCGCTTATCATTTATTTTTATAATTTCATTATATTTTTATAATTCTTAACTGACTTTCATTCAGCATTGTTTACAGTCAACAATGCTGCAACTATCAAACAACAAAAAAAAAAGAGCCGTTTTACTTATTTTTAAGCGTCTTTAATAGGAAAGAAGTTTTATAGTAAACTTCACAATGCCATTTAGTTGGTAGTTTTTGCTAACTCTGTAAAAGTTTTCCAGGCAGACTCAGTTGACGTCAAATTTTGTTGCATTGCATCTTTCAAGCTACTGTATGGAAGTTTATCAGGGAGTCTGCCACGACAGTATTATATTATAATTATCATAATAATAAGCCAAAAGAGCTGTAGCAAGGACATGGAAACCATAGATGATGGCGCTGCTGATAATGATCATGGTTTTGATAATGATGTCTTCTTTTCGCTCTAAGCACTCAATGTAATTGAGCAGCACTTAAAGAATATGCGCCTCATTAGTTGCTTTCGAAAGCAAACACAAACACTTAGACACCCACGTCCACCACACACCACATACACAATTGCGAGAACTGTGCGGGTGGGCGGAAAAGTTTCCACTTGAATGATTTCTTCGGCGTGAAACGAAATTGGCAAACGAAAGTCTTCATCAAATGCTCGTATGTGGAAGCAACATGTTTTTGCCTCTTGTTGTATACAGTATCTCATCTCACTTAGATAACCATCTATATGCCATATACTTATATACGTGAGTGTCTGTATGCATGTATGTATGTGTCTACGTGCTTTTCTTACCATTACTCTTAAGTTCTCTTACGTGCCTGACGTAATTTTGAATTTTGTGCTCATCGCGTTACGTATACGTATACGTAATAGAACCACACAACGTATGTATAAATGTTTGTTGTGTAAAGAAAAGTTTGCCTTTTACCTGCTTATATTCTGCAATTTATTAGCTGCAACAAGTTGAGAGATAACTTCAGGATCACTTCCTTAGTTACTCAAACACAACGTTTGTTATGTTTCAATGGTTTGGTTTTGGTTTTCAATGTCCAGTTTTATATTTTACACTAAAGCTGTAACTGATCAAATAGTTTCAATTGCTTAGCATGCGCTATGTTGTTTTGTTAGATATCTCGGTGAGAGTGTTAGAGTGAGTTTTTTGGTAAAACGTGTGCCAATTCAAGTGCTTTCTTGCTTGCTATTATGTCTCGTTAAGCCATATATATGTGTTTTAAAAGAAAGATTGCGAAAGAAATATCAAGACAAAAGTAGGGACAGTTGAGTGGATGAGGCAATTTGCGAATCACTGCGAGAAAAAATATTAAAGCAAAGTTAACTATCACTAATTTTTACAAGACAAAATGAAAATTTAACAGTAGTCGAAAAAAGTCCAAGTAGATAACCAAAGAAAAAACAGAAGGAAAACGAGAGCAATTGAAAAATAAAGAAATATTAGGAAGAGGTAAGAAAAAGAACAGACAAAGGAAAAACGTAAGATTTAAAGCAAGAATCTATCAAATGAAAATAAAAAAGGTAAGCTGTAGAAATTGAGTAAGATTCGAAACTCGTACAAAAAGCTGCCTTAGCTCCGAAAAGTTCTGTTGAAGTATCTGCATTCCAATTTAATTTCTATTAACTATTATAATATACATAGTACAATATTCGTGCATTTTTTATCAAAATTATTATTAATTTATCAGTTTTGAAAAATTTTTGGACTTATTTTCTATTCCTATGATTTTTATTTTTTTTTCGTTACTTTAATTTGAAGATATTTTTCTCGCTCTTTCTTTAAATTTATACATTTTGCTATTTCTTTCTCTCTCTCTCTCTTTCAGAGAGCATAAGACGCGCATTAGCAAACTATTAGTCAAATCCCCAAGGTGCCATTTGCCGTGCTTCCACTCCTCCTTCTTGAATTTACCTAAGTAGAAGTTTAGAGTCGAGCAGCTGTCTGCCATTTGCAATGTAATTTGTGATGCCTAATAAAATGTTCACCCAAAAAAAGAAAAACTCTGCAAATATAGACAAATAAAAAAAAATTGTGCATAAATTATATGTGTTCACTTTGCAGACATCTTGAAAACCATGAAAAATAACGTATACGCCCTGGATGATTGTCTACCACAAAAATGCGTGGCGACAGCGACAGCGGCAGCAAGAATAATTTCATTTGCTTTTAATTTTTCACTTAAAAAGTTAGTAAACTGCGCCTAGAATTATGCCACACATATATTTTTGTTTTTGCCTTAGCTTTAGTCGGAAATCTGCTGATTTTTTGTTGGACTTTTGCTGCTAGTCATAACTTTGGCAAAGTTCTTTTTGCATCCTTGTTATTGTCGTGAATTTGTTGGATGTTTCCTTTATTTAGCTGCGTGTACTTTAGGCTTGTTTGTTGATTTACAAATTGTAATGTTTTCATTGTTTTGTATTTTCTTTTTGCGGTTTGTGTACGCTGATTGAAATCGAGTGGATTTACAAGTGGCAACAGCCAATCAAATTCACAAATACTGCAATTAAATACATAACTCAAGAATTTGCCACTTGACTCAAACAAAACCCGCAAAATTGCAATACAATTTATGCAAATATGTGTATATATTATGTGCTAAATTTGGCTGGCACTCATGCTTGCTTTTGTTTTGCCAATTTTGACAAGTTTTATTTAAAAGTAACTTATTTTCTTTATTGACTAAATTTTAAAACAACGACGCTACGAGCGCATAAGAAAAGGATGCATTAAGTGCAATATGTTTGCTTATTGATCCAAAAATCGTTTTTTTTCACCGATCGTTCCTATGAAAGCTGTAGGATAAAGTGGTACATTCTGGCTGAACCACAATGTTTGCAGTATAGTGGGTGTCACACCCATTTCGTAAGATGTCAAATTCTTTATATGCGACTCGAATCCACAAAGACCGCCTTAAGAAACGACCCGTTTGTGTAGAATGCAATACTGGATGGCCAAAAACCGCAATCATACTGCCAAAAATTAAGCCAATTTCTATCATTTGGTATACATAGAAACAAAATTCCTTAACAAAATGTCATGGTTATTACCACATTGGCCATTGCGGGAAATAGAGCAATTGGCAGCAAGGAGGTAACCATGATGTTCTGCCATATAGACATCAGGCTAAGCACGTAAGTGCCACGGTATTCCAAAAGTATGAAAAGTGGCACCATAATAAAACCAAAGTAATTGCATTTCGAGTTTACCCGAACACGTTCGTATAGAAGCATACATAAAGGAATTACAGCTGCAGATTACAAAATAGTATAGTCGTTCTATTAGCTGGCCTTTTATCTGAAGGCACACTTCAAAGCAAATAACAAGTGACGTTTAACTTAACTTAGATATCTTAAATGCAATTAACAGTGTAGTCAACTACTAAAGATCCCAACCTGTGGTTCTGAGGGATTAACATATCAATGTTACGTAGTTTCTAGCAGATACCCCTAATTTGAGGTACTCCCATATATTTTGTCTTTGCACCAAGTAAGAAATTATCACATTGCACATTTGTTAAACTGCAAACTGTATTTGTATGGCCATCTAATTAAAGTAAAGTAGTGTTAAAACATGTAAATGTAATGCATTAATCTAAGGACCCTTTGTCCGACAGAATAGTTATAAATATTTGTATTTTTTAATCTAGGGGAAACGTAAGCTTTAGACAAACATTGCCCCTAAAATAAGTACTCAATTTAATATAAAAAGGCAATCAAATGAATAACTTTGCTTCATTTGTTTTTGTTTTGCCGACAAGAATCGCTCTTCGATAATTTTTCTAGGGTTTTTTAGTAAGTTTAATTACCGTAGATTCTTCACCTAATAATGGCAAGTCGAAATTGTCACGACCATCTGATTTAAAATCCATAACCCTTTGGATACATATATAATCCTAACCATTAATCTTTAAATCAGCACCAAAACCAGTTGACCCTCTGAGGAGAAAAAAGCTGTTTCAAGGACAAGGGCAAGTGTAGACGTTTGGAAAGGTTTTTGAAGCGTTTGTTTTTGTAATGTGATTATCACCGTTATTTTTATATAATTTAATTTAAATTTTAACTATATTAGACAAAATAACATGCTCTTTGGGTTCGTTTTTTCAGGAATATTGTACAATTTTTTAGCTAACATCCGTAATATTACAATTTTTTTATTCCAAATTTATATTATCATAAGTCTTAACAAATTTATTTAATATGGTTTAAAATTAATTTAATGAATTATGTGTAATTTTTTCTTAAACAACCATGTTGTAATGGATAGCTTATCCTCCTAAGAGGTCCATTACCCATACTTCAGTCGAATCGTGCGATGTAGTTGAATCACATTCTTCTTTTTTTACAAAGCATATCATCAGTTGTTCATATTTTAAGCTTATGAAGCAAATTTTCATTTTCTTCTGCTGGCCGAAAAAAAAAAAACAAGAAAAAAACATAAATTACCCTAATGTATCCAATGGCAATTTTCATAAACATTTCGTTTGGCCTGCCATTTGCCAATTAAATAAATGAAAATAATATGCGCTTACTCAGCCAGCACACTCAAACCAAGTCTAATGAAAACATATTGCCACAGAAAAAGCAAAAATACAGAGCTTTCAGCTAAGTTAAGACTGTACGAAATTTCAATTCCCTTGAATAGTTTAATTAAGCATATTGGTAACTTGAAAGGTTTTAGGTTTTTCTGACCATGAATTATTTTTAATTAATTTTATTTTTTTATATGTATGATCAGAATGTATCACGCCTGTGCATCACAAATAAAGTTGACAGTAAAAAGCATAAACTTTTTTGAAAGAGCATAAAATGGAAATGGCAAAGAGAGCAGACATAGGCTATAACTTCATTAGCCTTGCTGATGCGACAAGCTATGCGTATATGTATATACATGCAGGACTTGTGCCCATATATCAGACAACTTAAGTCCTTAAAATAAGAAATATCTTAAAAATACCAAATGCTGCTACGTATGCTTCTTCGTAATCGTCATTTCCGTTTACCATTCGGTCTGCTGTCATCCTCCCCAAGGAAATAATCAATAAAAAGAAGCGTTAAACACAAACATAAACAAAAAGGGTATGGGAATATGCTTACATGCCAGTCGAAAGGAATTTATAAGCCATCAGTGCAGGGAAAACAAGACGACCAGGGACTCAGTCAAAGAAAGCGCAAAAAAAAAAATTGATAAAAAATAAATAAGAGTCTGTTAAGTTCGGTCAAGCGTGGGAAGCGTAAACAGTTCAAGGACTTTTACCCACAAAAAATAACTAAAAAGTATCGAAAAGGGAGGCAAAAAAATGAGGGGAAGAGGCGCAACCATCATGATTTATTTACTTTCGAATGTCTTGGCTTGTGGTTTTTGTTGAAGGCCTACATTTTATTGGCTACGTGCAACTGCGCAAACAAATTTACATGACATTGAACTGAAAGGTGCTTACCTTGGCCCCGCCTCTTTAACTCTTACTCACTTGCATACCCAATTGACGGACTGACTATTCCTAACATTATTGAAAGATTGATGAAAGTTCGATGGCTGATGGAGTTCTCTAACTATCGAGTAAGTCCTCCCCGAAAAAGAAAAATTCCTGTCAAGATAAATGACTTGGGCCTTTTTTTTCTTCTCTGGTTTCCACCCTGTTCGATAGGAGTATACATTTTGGGGCTAACATAACAACTTCTGTAGGTTATCAATTTGAAATGCTTTTAATAAAAATTGGCAATCTTTTTTTTTATATATTGAAGTTCTTAAACTTATTTCATAAATAAAATAACCTTGACTGAGAATTTGATTATGAAATAAATTTTAGTTGTTTTCACGTAATGAATTAAATTATTTCTAGGATATTAACTATTCGATCTTTGCTGTCAGCTGCTCTTAAACCATTTTTGTTCAATTTTCTGCGTTTCGTTTCAAAAATTATTGCGGTCAGTGTTGTGGAGGGAATGCTTATAATGAATAATGAAAGATTTGCTGCCTTTTTTCTGGCGTTTTATTGTGGACCAAACAATAAAATGCTTAGCCCATTGAGTAAATTTGTTAGGGGTTGGGTCATTTGGGTGGTGATAGTCCATTGAGGTCATCGTTCCCAGTCCTTGAAATCATGTGAGAAAATCGTTGAGCAGCCTTCACACTTTGATTTTGGTTGGTGCTGTTTGGTTTGGGGCTGGGTCGTTCAAGACACAAATACACACATGTATATACGCCTTTTATATGAATGTATGTATTAATGGCTTTTATAACGCTTCCTGTATGTGTTTCATATATCTTTTTTAGCTTAGGGACTAGGCGTTGTTGCGCTAGGTAGAATATAGGCGTTGCTATGACCAATTTGACTGTCAGCAACTTCTTCTTTTGATACCCAAAAATGCTTTGCTTTGGTTTGGTTTTCGGTTTACGTTTGTGTCGTCTATGTTCGGCCCTGTGGCATTTTTGATTGAACGCCCCTCATAATTGCTAGAGCTATTTGGTTTGTTCACTACTTCGACCATTTCTTTGATATGTGGTCAGGATTTGGTTTAACTTTGTGCCCTCCCTTTCTGACTTGATAAATGTCTTTCATTGATTGCTGGGGCAACTTGGATTGTTTGTTCGGTTCCCTTGTTGAGGCTTAAATGAGAAATGACAATAACAGAGTTACATATTAGATTCAAAACACGATGCTTAATCAGTCAAAGGCAAACAAAGAGTTCCAACATAATCAATTGGGTAATGTCATAAGTCCAAATATTTTGAACAATTGCATTTGATATTTAGTGTATTGTTTTTCGAACTGCAAGCAATTTAGGGAGTTATGATAACGCTTCTTCAATACTTGTGATTAAATTTAATATAACCCTCTTGTAACGGTATAAAAAGGCCTTAAAGTTAGTAAGATTTAGTAAAAGGTTTATCTTTGTTCATCAATGTTAATAACTTAAATAAATAACAGATGAGAATAAGATTTTGTTCTAAAGTTTCTAATGCAACATATTAAAGAAATTTATTTTACGTCTAGGCTATGCAATGCCATATGCTTTCCCTTTTAAATAATTTAAAAGAGCAAACTTTTACGTAACTACTTCACTCGTTTTCAATTCCTAATTTTTAGACAGCTTTTTGGGCAGGTGCACACTCTTTAACTTCTGACATGTGCAATACATTCGGAATTTTCATTTGTTGACCATTGGCATGGGGGTACGGTGTGGTCACTTGTCAACACGACAGGCGCTTTTTGTCTCGGAATGTATATGTTGCTTACAGAAGGTTGCAGGTTGCCACCTGGAGACATTTTCATTTGCTATTTTTAATTAAACGCCAACCCCGTTTTCGGTGTTTTAATAAATTAAGCAATTTTATTTAATTTAATTTTATTTCCTTGAATGTTTTTGCGCCTGGTGCTGGTTTTCCTCTCATGCTATTTGTTGGCTTTCTTATGAGCCGTAACTCATTAGATTGAAGAGTGAAAAGGCGCTACAAAACAGGGGTGCGGGGCAGGTGAAGTACGTGAGTTACTGAGTTGGAGACTCTGTTTGGGCACGACTGTGTGCATAGAGCTCGTGTTGCTTTTGTGGCTTGGTTTACGCTTCTTACCGTTTCAAGACGGAGGAAACGTGGGAAAAGAAAATCTTAGGTTTCTACCGATTTTCTTTTTATGCTTTCCTACTTTTAGGACTCCAGCGTTTTTTTTTGGTTGGCTGCTTAAGAACATTAAGTTTACCTGTTATTGTTCTATCTGCGTAAGGAGCAAATGTTTATACCCTGCTGGTTTAAAATAGAAAAGTATATTGAACTGACTTAAAGATATTTCATGAAAATAAAAGAAATTGTAAGAAAGTAAAAGTAACAAAGTATTCCTGGCACCTAACATTTTTAAACACTTGCAAAAAGGGTATATTAATTTTGGTCAAAAATGTGAAACACATAGAAGGAAGCATCTGCGACCAAATAATTTCATAATTTGTTGGATATGCTTTAGTTGATAAGTAGCTACGAAAAGAGGAACAAAAAATAATAAAAAGCTACTTGATTTTGGATAAAGAAATCCTTGATAATATTTGCACACGAACATTTACTTAATAAAGGTCATCTAATGCATTTTAACATTATTTTTCATCTTTTTTCTTGTTTGGAAATTTTATGGTTTCTTCAATTTATTTTCTGTTTGCTCAAATCGAAACTGATTCATAGAATCTACATATTTATGAGTGCTTGGAAAGGCAAAATGAAATACATAAAAGAAGACAAAAAAAACCGAATATTTTCAACCAATTTGCTATTGTCGTCATCATTCAATGCGACTTCCGCTTCCGGTTTTTGGACACGACATGACAAAACTTTTAGTCCATGTTTGTATAAGAATATATATTTATTTGGTTTGCTTTCTAAATTTTTGTGCGCCCTTTGGAAGGCTATTCAATTGAAATAATTTCACATGTAAGATATTTTTTATTTGTTTATTTTTGTGTTGGCAAAAAAAAACCAAAATAATAAAAACTTGTTAAATTATGTATCCCTATAATTAAAGGGTGTATTCTATTTGTCAAAATGTAAAAAAGAGTTTCCATAAAGTATATATGTATATTCTTGATCATTATCATCAGCCGAGTCAATTTCGAGACTATAAGAGCCAAACTTGGAGGTTTTAATATTGCGATTAATCATACTATAGTATTGAATAACATGATGTACTTGTACAGATGATGTACAGATACATATGGTATCTAAACCCCTAACTCCTAATAATATTCAAAAATTTGTTCATTAAATTTTCATATAAGCAAGAGAGCTTCAATTTTACTGGCAACTTTCTGTACCATGTTTAATTTAAAGACAATTATTAGATAACCTAATTCAAAAATAGAGTTATCGTAGTTAGTCCAAAAAGACAAACAAATCCTAAAAATCATTTTCCTAAACCACCAGAACAAAAACAAACAACGGAAAACTAAAAAAATTAAAAAAAAGCGATTTGAGCACAAACACAGAAAAAAAAGAAGGGTTAAAACAGTTTGCTTTGTTTTGTTTGTGATTGTTACATGGCCACACTACAATTATGATCATACACTCACACAGGAGACAAACGCACACTCACACAGGCACACACAGAGGCAGAAACACATTTCCTTTACCATGCCCAACAACAATTTCAATCCCAACCCCTTTTGCCATTTTCCATTTACCATTTGCTCTTGTTCGTTCCTGTTTCGTGCTGAAATGGAGCCATGGAAAGGCTTTCTGACATAATAAGCATACATACAACACCAGTTCGCAAAACACACAGACACACTGGTGGCGTGTCTTGTGTATGCGTGTGTTCCATGGCTGGGTAATTGCGGTGACGCCTTTTTGTCGCACAATTGTGACATTTTGCAAAAAGAGGAAACTAAGACATGAGTTTTCCAAGTGCTACCATGGATTACTATCCATACTCTACTGCAATTTAATATAAAGTGTGATTACTTCTTCTGTATTAAAAAGGATATAAATTGTTTTACAGTTTGCCTGTCGAACCAATATTTCGAAATTGGGCATTTAATTAGTTGCTATATTGGTTTAATAGCTAGTTATTGTGATCTTTTAAATGTATCCAATCACCTGACCAATTTCAAAATGACTTTATAGGGGTTCGACCAAATATTTTTTTTGAAGGGCTTTTTTTTTTCTTTCTAATTTCTCGTCTCTCTTACATATTCATATTTTTATTTTGATTTTTTTATGACAGAGTTAAGTTAGGTTGTAGATTTTGACTTCAAGTTGTCATTAAAAAGCCCGTCTACCCTCTAAAGTCTCTTCAAAGATTTAATCTCTCGCTGGGCACACCAGCTTTGCTTGTTTGCTGTCCATGGCAGATACACCTGCTGTTTAGGCAGTTGCTGCTCGTTCTTATCACAATAAAAAGAATGTTGACTTTATATTCGGTTGTTTTTTGTGCAGTTATTTTCCATGGCTTTGTGTAACTATGCTTTGCTCTATTTTTGGTTTTCCTGCTTTCCGTCTTAATTTAATTGTTAATTGTCTGAGCGTGTTTGCCCCTCGTTTGTATATTAAATTCAAAGTAATAAAATAATTATATATTAATTTATTGTAGTTGGACATGTGAGAATTCTTTTATGACACGCATTGACGAGCGAATTCGTGACTTTGCCACTAAATGCAACTTTTCGTTCACGAAAAGTAAAAGGGCCTCTAAGTTTGTAAACTTATGCTTCAATTTTGAGTTAAATCTTTTTTGACTAAAATGTGCTTTTAACTTTCAATATCCTTTTAATCCTTGATGTATGCAGCAGAAAGTTTTGGAAGGCAAATTCATTCAGTAAAATATTTTATTACCACAAGAGCATGAAGAATTATTTTAATTACTAATTTTTATGCAGTGTTAGAGCTCTCATACCATAAGGCCACTTTTGGCTTTAAGAATTTTAAATATGTTTAACGTATACGCCATGGTGTTTGTTGCTGTTGTTAATAAATTAGCTGACTTTATATTATAGACGACAACAAAAATGTTAAGCCCAACTGGCGACAGCTGAGCAGTGAAACCCTCAATGACGACGGATGCCTGAATTTCGACTAAGGGGTAGTAGCAAGGGCCCGCTAGGCACACTGTTTTAAGAACGCTGTATAGTGGCAATAAACAAATTTCTTTAAGTTGAGACATTTTTTGGGTTGAATTCGAGTACTTTTTTAATAGTAAATTGCTATTTCATGACCATTTTAGGCCAACATTATAATGGGATTTCGGTATGAAATAAAGGTATTTACACTATGCTTGCGCCGTTTTGGTTTCCTATATTTGAAACCTCAGAATGTTTTTAATGATTACTGAGTTGATTATTGAAAATTAAAAAGTATTGGGTTAAGAAAGCTCAAAGACAAACTGCGTTCAGTACATTTACTAACTTGGTTTCAATAAAAGTTAATGAGTTGCTGACTGTTGATTTTAGACCACTGTGCCCCTGTGCTTGCCAGCAACGGCATCTTAATAAATTTTCAGGCACAACACTTTGACGTTATTAATACGTTGAGGCTTTACTTGGCATGCACCTAAAAACCGCTAAAACCAAGCAACGCGCCGCGTCAACATCGCCGGGAGTAGCAGCATGCTATGGGAATGTTGCTTAATTACTCGGTAGCCATGTGTGCGACGCGAAGTGCGGTACGGTGATGTAGGTTGGGGTCTAGGTCTGTTTTAAAGAAGAAAATTTCGGCGAAAAATTAATTTAACTGCCACACATAGCATAAAAACTGTAGATCTTTAGCTTGACATCTCGACTTGGCTAGATACATACATATTTTAAAGCGAAAGAACTCAGTGCTTTCACAGTTTGATGGCGCATTGTTTTCCATTCGTTTATCAAAATTCGATTACGCAATTAATTTGGCAAACATGTCAACATGATTTCCTTCCTACAAACTAACTGAAACGGGGCCAAAAGCATGCTTAATTAAACAAATTCCTTTTGCCAGAAGTTCATTTTGAATGCGTAAAGCATAAGCAATGTTTAACTAAATGTTAATGAAGTAAGGCAAAGAGCAAAAGCAGCAGGTGGAACCGGCTTGCAAAATAGAATGGAGTGATATAAAGCCACCTTAACCGCATTCCTATTTCCTTTGAGACGTTGGCCAATTTCCTAGAAATTCCATAGATAGGACTAAGACAGGTTGTGATGTGACTGCTGCTGTCAGATAGTCAGTCAGTTCAATAAAATGGCAATAAAAGCGCACACGCACAGAACTCACTTTTCGTTTAATGAAGCCTATGCCCATGTCGTGTATAATCCACTTGGTAATGAGCACATACACAGTGAGAAATCTGTTCCGATTTTTATAAAATTTGGTGAGCCGATAAAAAATAAAGGTAAATATTAGCTTACGGAGTTTCAATACGATGCGTTAAATACTGCAAGAAAAAATCACTTATTCTCAAAATGCAAGAGCGAAAGGGGGCGTAGAAAAAATTTGAAATAATCTTGGCCTGCGTACACACTATACGAGCCTTTAAGATCTAGGTGTTCATAAAGACGGTCGGACAGGCGGACGAGCATGGCTAGATCGATTTGGCTGTTGATGCTGATCAAAAATATATATACCTCAGTGAAATAAGTATATGTGCATTGTCATTTTGGAAAAAAAAATCAATGAAAAAGCAAATAAAAATTTTTGGTTTTTTAAACTATTTAGTATACATGTATTGCTTAAGAAATATAACATTTTTTTTGTAATTATTCTTTAGGAACTTAAAATATTGAATTCACAAAGTTTATTCCATATGAAATAAGTATATGTGCAAAATGATAAAAGTGAAGAAAAAATAAGTAGTTTGTTGTCCTTTCCAATAATTTTTGTTATTTAATAGTTAATATGTTTTCCCTTATTAACAAGCATTTGACTAATTCGACTTGGCATTGAATTTGACAAGTTTTGCAGAGTTGAAAGGTCAATTTCATCCCATTCTTTGACTAGTGCCTTTTTAAGGTCCTTTACAGTGTCAAACTGGCGGTTATTTTTGTGGACCTTTCGTGATAATATTCCCCAAAGATCTTCAATCGGGTTTAGGTCCGGACTGATCGCAGGCCATTCCAAAATAGGTATTTTCCTATCCTCAAAAATTTTTTTTGTTTTCCGAGCAGTATGAATTGGCGCGTTGTCCTGCTGAAAAGTCCATGTATCTCCGTATAGGTCTCCAGCAAACTCAATAAGTACCATGTCTAACAATTCTATATAAATTTCTGCATTTGTTCTCGTGGGTATGAAACAGAGTGGAGACTTTCCAGCTTATCCAAATGCTGCCCAAATCATTAAAGATCCTCCACCGTGGTTGCGCTTATGACATGTCTTACGTGGTTGCCTTACATCCCGCCAATACTTTTGGAAACAGTCTGGTCCATCTAGGTTAAACTTTTTTTGGATTTCGCTACATGACTTACTGTCTTCCACCGCCAGTCGCCGAATTTGCCTTTTGCAGCGATTATCAATGTCGGTAGGTCGGCCGGACCGCTTATTTTTCCCGTAATTTTCGGGATTTTTGAGGAAATTGGCCACTGTGTTTCTATGCCTATTAACTCTAGCAGCAATATATGTTATGTTCTTTCCAGCTTCAGCCAATCCTGTGATCAGACCTTGGTCTTTGGGCGACAAATGCGATCCACGAGGCATTCTAACATAAAATCACATTAACAACTAGATTCTTGAACTCAAATACAATTTAAATTGTTCTAGTCACCTTCTAATTACAAAATTATTTTTTGTTCTGCACACTTAAACGCTTGAACATACTCTAAAGCACAATGTTAGCACAATGCACATATACTTATTTCATAAGAAATCGACGATCTGCGTCGCAAATTTGAGATAACGGTACTAAGAATGAAGTTCAAAGAGAAGACGTGGAATATGTACACATGCTATATGAATGTATGAAGAAACGTGCATACTCCAAAACAATGTATGGTTAGATTTTAATACAGTACAAGAGCAAGAAAAAAATGCACATATACTTATTTCACTGAGGTACCTTATAGGGTCGGAAACGCTGCCTGTTACATTACCCTATGAGACCAAATATTTACTTAAATTAAAACAGTGAAAGTTGCTAGCGATTACTTAAACTATAATTCATGAAAGAAATTCATATGCACTCTAATATTCTTTAAATTTTACATACATATTTTGCACAAATCTAATTTATGGTTAATTTATTTTTTACAGTGTGAAGCCCTTATAATCTGCCACTTTTCCTGCCCGCACTTCAATCCCATAGGCATTGATGAGACTGCTCATCAATGTTAGGCTCCCTCTGTTCTCGCTGGTCTCGTTTGCTTTTTTTGGCATATTGTCGCTGTCAATGGAATAATCTAACCAGTCAGGCTGACATGTTAAGTCACTTTGTTGACAACACGTATGCGCCAGAACACTATGCCACACCCCCTAATGATAATGCCCCCTGTTTGTTATTTGCGTTATTTGCTTGGCAAATTATATGGCTCGTGTTTAAATGCTTTGCTTATTGCCTTTACCACCTCAGGCAGATCCTTGCTGGTGAATGGGGTGCACGGGAGTGTGCCTATTTGTGTCTTGTGGCATTAGTTTAAATTAATATCTAGACAAGGAACACAGAAAAGCCAAAAGTAAGTAAGTAAGGAAGAGGAAACCCGCATTTACATTCTCTTTGGCTTGTCTTTTGGTTTTGTAGCTTTCACCTCTTGTCGTTTTGCAACTGGAAGAGAAGGCAAGGCAAAAAAGCACAAGCACAGCCTAAATTAAAGTGCTTTTTGTGGATAAGCATTAGTTGTCAAAACTAAACAAAATAACTTAAGCTTATGTTAAATTGTTTACTTTTTGGATATGCTCTTTATTGAAAAATTTGCATCATACGGCTATAGGTTAAAGCTCCTCACAGAAATCGGCCTCCTCTTCGAGGCATTGCTCCATGGCTTCACTGTATAACTCATTGTTCTTGAGATATTGATCAGAGTCATAGCCCTTGATTTCGCATACAACCTTAAAAATGAGTTTTTCTTTTTTTATATAATAATCTGATGATGCCATATCTAAGGCATCGATTTCCGCTTTATAGAGCATCAGTCTTTGGCGGAGGCAAGTCGTGTCTTTATTAGCCCCATCTTCATCATGGTCGTCATCGGTCTGACAGTCCAAAGTTAACAGCGATAAAAGTTGATTTAAATAGGACTGATAGGGTTTGGTATTATTATTATTATTGAATTTGGAGTGAATTTTTCATGTTTTAGTTACCACATGAGACTCCTTTCCCAATATATTCTCATCGTGTGCAAACTCCACTGCAAAATCCATGATGACTCTTGGCGTCGACGGATTGAGGCAAACTGTCGTTGCTCTCGCTCCAGGCCAGTCAATTTTATTGCCCGTCGTATGTTTACATCATGCGTGGCCCCTCCTTCTTATCCATAACCCAACCGCCTTTCCTACTACTGTTTGTGCATAATTTGCAGTTTATTTGTTTATTTCCCCATTTCCATTTGGCGACAAACTCCATTCGAGTGTAGATTTTGGACGTGTAATTGAAATATTTAAATGCTTGCTCAGCTGGCAAGAGAATTTGCGAAAACAGCCTGCAGCTCGCAATTAGTTTTTGAGCAAAAACTTTAAGTAAAAAGTTTTGGGTTCCTTTTTCAATATTATTTAGAAAAAATTTTACTGGACAAAGGACCATATAATATTCGCATTATATGTATTTGAGAAGTAAATTTTTCACTTATGTGTCAATATGTATCAATTCTATTTGTTTGAAACTACTTATAATTTATTAAGGCTTTACCCATTTAACTGATGTGTGTAAGTCGATGACTCTTGGCGTGAAGTATTTTAATTTTTTTTTTTATTATACCCAAATAGTTTTGGGTATATATTGGCAACACTTTCAAAAAGAAAGTTCGCCTGTTTTACAAGACCTGTCTTTATTTCAATATCTTGTTCTTATTCTAAATACTGTTTATACGCGTATGTGCATAATACTTATCGATGAATACAAAGGTTATTCTAGATGTTAGTAAATGAGAGAAGAGAATAATTGTACATTAGTGTAAGGGTCCACTGTAAGACGTATATACAATTGTATTTGTATGTGGCTAGATGCTGCCTACAAAAATACGGTACAAAATTAGCTTTAATATGTATTTTTGATCAAGTTTTTATAATGTGCTAAAATATCGCATAATAATATGGTAGAGATATATTAAGCTTTAAGGTGTAATTATGTCTTTATAGCTGCTAATCTTTTAAAGTGCCCAAAATTTTTCATTATTTAGGTTACCGTTTCGCAAGCCATAAAGTGAATGTTAAAATCGTGGCTTAGTTTCTTTATATACATTTTATATATTCAATTTCACATTGGTATTTTGTGGATCGAATGTATACGATTGAAAGTGACCCTGTTTATGGCAAGCGGAAACCTTTATACAATTGGAGAAAAAAGACAAAAATAAAAGCCAAGCTCGTTTGGTAAAAAGTAAATAAAATTGACACCCGCAACACAGCTGGGAGATATATAAGCCCGCAGATATCTCATACCTACACCGCCGCCTTTCACCACCAAAATAAAAATACAAATCAAAAAACAAGCAACAGAAGGACCCACAAAAACGCGAATGAGTGCAAACAAAAAAAGAGCAAAAATGAAACCAAACCAAAAAAAAAAAAAAAAAAAAACAGAAGAAAAACAGAGCTTAGGCGAATAAACATTGCAAGCGAATTGTGACCACAGACAGGAGAAGAATAAATGTGGCTTATAGGGAAAATAGTCATAGAGAAGAGTGCGAAAGAGAGAGAGAGAGAGAGATAAAGAGCATATGAAAGCTACGCTTCACACTCGCATCTTTTTTTATGAATTTTACATTTTGTTTATATGTATTTTCATGGAGATTATGTAGAGAATGACTGGAAATAGTAAGGGGAAGTTAGGTAGGTGAAGGAGGAAGATGGCAGTAGAGTATTGCAAGAGGTCGTAGGGGAAACACTAAACGCTAAAAAACGCCCGCCAAAGGCAAATGTTTGTGGTATGCTTGTGTGAAACTCACTAAAAAGTGGTAAACGAGAGTAGTGTGAGGGTGATGTCTAGTATACTTTGCCATGGAGCACGTGCATGCCCCCGGCAGGTTGCATAAAATGCTTAACTGCTCGAGTTTCAGCTCTTCCTCTGGCTCTGGCGTTCAGTGTGGCTTGCATACTTTTAGGCACACGCCAAATATGCAATGTAATAAAATTTAAGTGTCGGATATTGAAAAAGCATAGCAGAAGTAGTCCAGCAGCAAGCAGCCAACAGTCAGGTCCAGCACAACCACTAAAACCAAATTGCTTCCATGATTCGTTATATCTTTGCTGCTTGCTTTTGAAGATAAATGCAAATTTTATAAATGCGATATATACTGTAGAACCGTTGTTGAAATTGATTTTAAAAAAATTAGTAAAATTAATGAAACACAATAATCCATCAAATCGATTTTAAGAACAATAATAAGCAATTACCAAAAATTTTATCATTTAATTTGAGAGCTAGACAGGTCATTACTACAGCAATATAAATTGTTAACAATTTGAGCTAAATAAAAATTATTTTATGAGGACATTTTTGGGCACACAGTTAAAAATACAATTTTTTATATATTGTTGCTTAGTTTGTTTGCTTTAAAACGAGTTTCAAGCGATTTTTATAATTGCGGAAAGCTAGAAAAAAGTTCAGATTTTTCCCAAGTTAGCCAGCATTAGTAAGCAATAGTGAAGTCTCGAAAATAATTTAAGATAGGATATAAGCCCATTTAAAATGCTTAAGCTTAAATGGCTTATATAAAGCTTATACTTAGCATAGTCTTTATTTTCTACTTGCCCACAGTACCACCGAAATGTCATCCTACTTCTTTCACAGTTTTTTATATTTGTTATAAATAATTTTGTAACGTCGTGTATTTGAAATATTGTCAAGAAAATACATTTAATTAAGCAATCAATGCCTTAATTAGTACAGTCAGTTAGCAGTAGGCAAAAAGGCAAAGTGCCAGGCCATGAGTAATGAAATTTGGCGCTGTCATGTAAATAAGCGCAAAGGAGCAGACGAAGACTTTAACAGAAAGCACGTTGACGACGATGATGATGATCATGGTGATGATGATGATGGCGATGGCGATGGCGATAGCGATGACGATGACGGCGACGCCAGTGTCAAGCGTTTTACAAGGGTGACAACAACAACAACAACAACAACAACAATAGCGACAGCAACAACAGGAAGAACAAAAACAAAATCAACATGGCATTCGCCGAGTCGTGCTACTCACACTCTTACATTCTGGCTACTAGCATATGAGTATATATCGAAAATAAGTGGGGAAATGAAATAAATCAAGACTCATTAAACCACAGAGCAGGACGGAAAAACAAACGCGTTGACTGTCGTCTGCATGTCGCTGTGTTGGTGTGTGTGTGTGTGTGTGTATGTGTATGTGGATGGGTACGTTTAGGTTATGTCAGCATACCAAAGCAAAGTTGACAGTTCTTGTCAACTTAATCATCATCAAGGCAACGCACACTCACCTACACACTCACACACACATCCACACGTGGGTTATAGTGACACTGCGACTTTCAACTTAATTTCTGGCGATAACACGACATATTGCCAGCTCATTATGCGCCCATATTCTTATGGATGTGTAGATGTGGGGGCATGTCTAGGTTGACTAGGTTGCCAGGGTAATAATAAACATATAATATAAGTAAGCATCATCTCATCTTCTACTTATTTTTATGCCAATTTCGCTCTTTTGTAACCTTGCTGCTGGTGCTGCTTAATAATGGCAAATTACACAAGTAATTAGTCACGCATTTAATTATTATTTATAGTCCTCATACACTTCTATACATATATTCATATATCTATGTATATACACATAAAGTCATTTTCTGTCTGCCCCTTTGGGCGACAGTTGTCTATTGTCTATTGCCGAAACAATTATTTCTTATAATTATCCACTTGAATGCCCGAGTTGGAATCAACTCGTAAAATACATACATAAAACGCTAATATACATATGTCAGTTAAGTGTCTTCCAGGGCTAACAATTTTTGATAACTTCAGGAGCGGATTAATTGGATATAATTCTAAAACGTAAAGTGCAGCTTAAGATTTCAACTTATTCGAATGTCTTTTATAAAATATTGTAGGTTGATAAAATTATTGTTAAGAGCCTTCAATCTTTAATTTTTAATACAGTTAACTGTTCTTTCTTTTCAATATTTGAAATGAAACAAAAAACTAAAATAGATCTGAAATATTTACTTTTTTATATTTTTTCCCCTAATTGTAGTTTAATTATAAGTTATCATATTTATGGAGCACCCAGCAGCTCAAACCAATAGAAAATGTCTGGGGTATTCTTGCAAAACGGGTGTATGCCAACAATCGTCAATTTGAGACAGTTGGAGACCTTCTATTAAATTTAGTGGCTTTAATGAGGAAGAGAATTTTTGAGTTTACTAAGGCAAATGGAGGCCGCAATAAATATTAATATTCGTTTTTCCATCGTTCCGCAACGGTTTCGGATTTTTTTGAGTAAATTATGAAATTGGCCTATAGTTTTAATACAGCAAACGGGTGCTTTGTTTCTTGGTTATTACTTATTTTAAAGGAATCGTTATTAAATCATTTATTTCAAGTGAAAAAGTTGTTTTTTACTCATAAATTAAATATTGAGCTACTCATTTTTCATAATTTTGATTGAGAGAATATGTCATTTGGAAAAAATTTGCAGCCAATTTGTTTTTGTCGATTAAAAGTGGGTTATAAATATGATAAGCACTGTATAAACATCGTCCGTCCTTGAACTAAAGCTGTGGTTTTTTGTTGTTAGTAAAAGCTTTGTTAAATTTATTGGCTTTAACTATTTGTTTAATGTTAAATCAAAGTCACGACTTATGACTCATGGCTCGTGTGCTAGCCAATTCCCTTTTTACGCCAAAATTTTGTCTCTGTCTAACCCCAAGGGATATTTTCTCCTCCAATTAATTTGATCTATGACAAATTGTTTGTATGCGACCCCACACAGCTGTTGTCAATTAGGGGTTAAAGTTCGTCAAAGATTTTTGGTTTCTCACGTATTTCCATTGTACAAACTTCAAGATGTTGTGTTTGGGAGTGTGTGTGTATGTGTGTATTTGGAAGTTCAGTTGGAAAAACTTACATCGATTACAAACTTTTCCTTGCTTGCGGGGGCTTAAGTAGGCACTAAAATATGATCAGCTTGCCACCGACAGCTGCCTTGAGAAAATGATTAGATTAGACTTATTTGTCCATTGGATTGCATGAAACAATTTTACGGAACCAGATTGAAATCGGCCAGAAATACAAAGCAGTCATATTGTATGGCCTGTCTGTCAGCTGTTCACTGAGGCGTGATATAATTAGCATAAAAACAAAATAACGGCAAAAATTAGACGCAATTTGCTAAATGCTAAAAGTTTTAATCACTCATACGCTCAGTGGCGCCGCGGTCTCAAGACAACATGGGAGTATCTTATCCCCCCTACTTCTAAGAGAAGAGCAAAAAATATAAAATGAGCAAGAGGAAAAGTTTTTTCTTTGGTTTTTCTCTTTTTTACTATGGTAAACAAAGCGTTAGGCGAAATGAAATAAGTGTAAATACGACTAAAAGAGAGTAAAGGAAAGAGAAAAAAGTGAAAGCGAGTGAGGGAAATGCTCACTCAAATATGTACATCTATATGCGCATCTGATTAAATATATGATGTTATAGATGTGATGGTGTGTGCGTGTGCATGTGTGTGAATGTGACTTTAATCCCCTCAAGCAGAGGCAAGCAGGCAGCAAAGCAAACAAATCCCCTTTGGCTTGCCAAAACCAAGAAAATGTTTTTACTCTTTGCCTTAAGCTTGAGTTTAATTTCTACTTTGACTTTAGCGTTGCATATGTACTTATACTAAACTTTTTTTTTTGTTATTCGTAAGTGGAGTACAGTGAAAACTCGCTAGGGAACTATACTTTTCTCAACAATTAAAAATTGCAGACAGGAGAAAAAGACACGTAGACATCTCAAACTTTAACATAAAATTAGCCTAACCGTATTTATTTAATAATAGATGTTCTATTTTTATTTTGTTATTTTATGAGTGTTAATTTATTTATATATTAGAATATTCTTCAAATTAAGTCAGCAACAGATTTGTTTGCTTAATATTTATGCAAGTTGTACCAAAGATATCCATTGAATAGATTACATAGCTGATAGAAGTAATACATTAAATATTTATCCAACTTTATGTTTACATGTTCACCTGCGTTTATTTTATGGTTTTTTATAAACTAAATCGTTTGGCATAATAAAAGGTTCCTAATGTCAACAAAGAAAATACATGTTTTATATTAAAGAATGTTTTACTTTAATGACTGTTTTGAAACTTTCTTTTTATAAATATTTAAGATTATAATATAATTTCACACAACTATTAAAATAAATTTTAACAAATTTATGTTATAACTATTTCGAACTGACAGTGGGCAATTTTAGGCCAGCTTTCTCTGTATTTCCTTTTGTCTTTGTCATGATTTTTGTTTTGTTTCTCTTTTGGTTTTATTTTTCAGCTCGTTAGATTACAATGTAAGCTTAGGCGCGTGAAAGTACAAGAGAAAGAGGGAAAGTGTGTTTGAGTATGAGTATGGCTGTGTGTGTGTGTGTATATGTGTGTAGCGACCTATTTGCTTAAACACACTCTTTCTGGCACACTCACTAAGTTACTCAGCCAATCGCTTGCCTTTGCATTGCTTCCATCCGTACTTCTTGTTAGTTAGCTCTCAGTCCTTGGTTTAGTTGGCTGCGTCTTCCTTCTGCCTCTCATAACACATTAGCGAAAGTAAAAGCCGCCATAATGACTGCTCCCAGTTGATTTTCATTTGCTGTTCGTGTCTGTGTCACACTGTGCTCTCTTATGGCCATAAATTTATATTAGCCAGAGTGAGTAACAGAGACAGAGGACTAACAAAAAGCTATCGGGAGTAAAAGATGTAGAGAATAGAAAGGGATGCAAATGCTAATAAGAGTGAGCTGCGTTTTGCAACCAAGTTGATTTGCCTATGCATGTTTTTAAAGTATTTCTTGAATAGCTGAGGCATGGTTAAGCTCGGAAATTGTTTTAATTATGTGCTCGGCCAGCTGAGAAACTGCAAATTAAAAAACGCTAATAAAAACGAATATCAAAATTTGAAAGGAGGAGTGTGGATCCAGACGGACGGACATGGCTATATGAACTCGGTTTGTCTTGCCGATCATGAATATTTATGGTTCATATGGTCGGAGACGCTTCCTTCCGTGTGTTGCACACCTCTGACCAATATTAATATACCCTTGCAAGAGTACTTATTAAGTTATATTCTGGGAAAAATGTTTCAAAAATTAAAAAAAAATAAAAAAGTTTTTCTCGTAGAAACTTTTTCCCAATTAATAGTAGTCCGACAAAATTAGGCAAAGAGTTGCGCACCACCATAATAAAAATTAATGGCGAGTATGGCTTCAAAGATTTAAGGAAAAAGGAATACATTTTTCTCAGAAATATTTTAAAACGGTCTAAAGCGATTGTTCCTATGGCAGCTATATATCATAGTGGTCGGATAGCTCCTAAACTGATAGCGGGAGAGGTATAACAGTGGGACAAACGGACATTGGTATATCAACTCGCTTTTCGCTTCTCAAGCTGTGAAGAGAAGACCGAAACGGCTCCTCTGTGTTATAAACATCTGACCAATTTTGTAATACCCTCTGCAAGAGTATTAAAGTAACAGCTCTTTGTGTTTCTTTTTTTTTAGGATGTACATGGATTTTGCATAGTCTGAACTTTCCATTGTGTTCTCTAACTTTGTAAAAACAATTTTTGAAAAGTCCTCAAAATTCGATTTATTTCAATATACATTAAAAGTATGCCATAAAATAATATTGGTACTCAAATTCAGCTAAAACTTTATTACAAGTTCTCAGTCTCTATTGCTTTGTCTTGCTTTTGCGAAGAAAACTTTGCAAAAACCTTGTAAAAACCAAATTTTCAAATGCCACTCAAAAGTCATGGGAAATTCATAGACAAGTTTATACGCAATACAGCTAAAACCCCGGCGTTTCCCTTGTCACTTCTCCATATAAATCTCATATGGCATTGCCTGTCAATAATGTAGAAACTTTTGCCTCGACAACAAAATCAGTGGAAAAGAAAGAAAAAGAGAGTATAAAAAAGAAAGAACTTTTATTAAGTTTCCGGCACAGCGTTAAGCATATTAAAAAACCACGTCTTTACCACTGCAGCCAAACATTAAGGGACACATACGAGTGCTGATAATCAATGGGACACACACACACATACAAAGATGTGTAAGGAAAACTGTGTCCAACTTCTAGGCGAGTGGTTTGGGCACCAACTACTTCAAAAGGCATAAGCAAAAAAATCAATGGCTGGGGCATGTGCGCAATAAATGCCAGCGACAAGCGAAAAGAAAACTTCCGTTTTGTGTATGTCAATTTGTACAGTATACTTATAAGCGTTGTCACAGTGAAATGGCCTACTTTTTAAGGGACGAGCAAAAATTGAAAATCCGCCATAAATTGAGGAGGGAACCGAAAAGAAATAAAGCAAAGTCTCCAGCCTGATGACAATTTATTGTTCACACTTGTAACTGATGATGGTGCTTAGGGGAATAAACACACATACACACATACACACAAACACACTAACAACCTTGCACAGAAATCTACCCATATTCACAAAAACACACACACACACACGTGTGGCAAAGTATATTTTGTTGTGTGCTGCTGATGTTTATTTTTTTTTTTTTTTTTTTTTGTAGGGGAGGCTGCTGCTCTACAAATTGCCAACCATTATTTGGCACCAAAGTCAATATACAATATATTGTGAGCTTCTTTTTTTATATATTTGTGAATTTATTTTATTTATTTCAGCTTTTTTCTATTATGCCTCACAGGTGTGTATTGTGCGTGTGTGATTGTGAATGTGAGAGTGGGCAATTTTCAATTGCGCATCTTGTGGTCCTGGCAGGCCATGATTTAAAAGCCTCGAGCAACTTTTCTCCCAGTTTCGTTTCTCTCTCTCGCTCTCCCTCAACTATGTCTAACTTCTCGCTAGTTCTAAGTGGTTTCATAACTCTTCTGTGTGAACTATTCTATGAAAAACTTGCACAATAGCATGCGTGCCTCGCCAACAAAAAGTTCTCAACCAAAGATGTTGCCACAGCCCTCCCCACCCCCTTCATCTGTCGTAGCCTACCATTGAAACCCCAGTGGCCCGCCAAAGTCACGCTTTAAATGATGCGGCAAATGATTTAAGGTAAAAGGATATATATTTTTCAAGTCAAAAGTCTCGTGTCTGGCATAGCAATTTATACTCTATCTTTTTTCCCACCATCTCTCTGCTACTTTATTTCTCCATTTGTGCATTTGCTCATACTAATAACTGGACAGCAATGAAGCGTCCGACTCGTTTATCACATTTAAATTCATAACAACACAAAATAAATCCACTTTTCTGCTTCTTGTTGTGTTGTGTTCTTAAAATATGTATATATGTATGTATGTAGGTATGTGCATGTGTGTGTTGCTGGTCGCTGGTTTGTCGGAATTTATGAGTTTCGGTTCGCTCCCTTTCTTATTTCCCGTTTCCCTACTTTATCCCTGTGTGGGCAGAGCCCGCTACTAAGCCTTGGCTAATAGCAGCTTTAAAATTTATAGAGTTTTTGGCTGCCAGCTTAGAAAAGTGATTGCCATCGCGCGAGTGAGAGCGACAGTGAGAGTGAGGGGCAAACGAAGTCGCCGTGGCATATATGTACTTAATGTTTAGAGAGTTGAGAAATCATTCGCTGATAGAGGGTATAATGACTTTTTGATGAAACTTTCGAAGGTGAGATGAAAAAGTTATTCAATTATGATAAAAACTACGATTTGTTTAGAAATAACTAAATAAAAATATATGGAATTATAACAATTTGCACAGATCGTTTGATTTGAACAACTTCATCCAGACAAATATGGTGAATCTGAAGATGCGGATTTTGTTTAACGGAATATTAAAATGATTTTAGGCAAAAATTAGTTTACCTGTCAGACGTTATTAAGATTACAGGCTCTATTTAATATGGTACTTTCAAACAAGAATAGAATAATTTTTATTTTGGGCAGGAAAAGTTACATCTATAGTTAGTAGTAAAAATTAATTACTGGCAAACGTTTTATAATAGAGACAATTAGATAAAAACAAATTTAGAACACTATTGAGCTCCATAAATCATTCTGTTATTGACTAATAATTTTAGAGGAAAGTGTATATCTTTTCCATGGTGCGTGATTTTACCAATTGTTAATATTTAAAGTCGGAGGGTCCGTTTGGCTGCCTTTTGACATATTGTGCTATAATTCCTGCGGCAAAACGTTTAGTTGAGCTACATAAATAATAAATATTCCCTTCATTCATACGCACACACAAACATACTTACATATGGTATGCCTTTTATTTGAAGGGACAGTATTGTCCCCCTACTCCAATGATGGTAGAACTTGTGTTGTTCCTTTTTCTTTTGGGTCCATGATTTACAAAGCTTCAAATTCTCCATGCTCGAATTATTTCTTGTGCAAGTAATTTGCATTTTGTTTGCAAACTCAATTCGTGCAGCAAAATTGTTTTCTACATAGATTTAGCATAAAATATTTAGTCCTAATACATTACAAAAAAGCAATAAAAGAAAAAAAACAGAATTGAATAAACTTAGAAACATTTTAAAGTTCTTTTTGATACCCGTTTTATACACTGATTGTGTTAAGGGTAAATGGTAGCCGAACCAAAATTTTGTATCCGAACATAAAATAAATATAGATTCTGGATCAGCGTCAAGAGTAACCTTAATCTAAAAAGGTTCGAAAAGCCTTTATACGCTCCCAAGAGACGTTTATTTTTTTATATATATATATATATATATATATATTATATATATTTATATATATATATATATATAAATATATATTATATATATTTATATATATATATATATATATATATATATATATATATATTATATATATTTATACAGTTTACACAGGGTATCGGATCGTTGCTTTGGCTTTTTAACACACGATTTGTCTTTCTATTTAAAAAAAAAAAATTTATTTTAATTGTATCTTATTTTGACGCCGAATGTTTCTACTGTCCTTTCATCGATATGCAAATTGAGCGAATTCTCTGCTGAAATGAAATCGAAAAAGTTTAATAGTCGTAAATATTTATGTGTGGCAATTGTTAAGCTTACAAATGAAACGTAGAAAGAGCTTATACTAATGCTTAGTTTAATCAATTGCCTCAAATGTTCTGGGCAGTTGAAAGTTCTGCAAATCACAAACTTCTCTAAGAGTATTCTATCTTTTTTATTTTTGTTTTTAACGCGTTTGTGTGAGTATCGGCCGTTGGATATGTGTGGGTGAAATGGAGTTTGAATGTGCTTCTGTGTATGTGTGGGCTTTTTTGAAGAGATTTCTGTGCAATTTTCTTTTTCATTTCATATATCTAGTCATGGAATACTAATTAAATTTAATGGAAACATAAGTCAAATCAAAGTTTTGACAGAGTTTCCTGCAACGAAAAATCAGGCAAGCTAAGGCTTAATAAGTTTTAACAGGCTTAATTATATTTGGTAATAATAATTATGGAAATTATTAAAAATGAAGACCAAAAAAAGGAGTAAAATGCAGGAATATGTCGCCAATAAAAATTTCGCATAAAGTTTTCCTAATTTTTTTTTTTTTTTAAATTCTTAAAAACATTTATCTTAGAAAATGAGTCAGAATATTTTTTACGCTTTGTTTTTCGTATCCATTCACACATTGCCACCCACTTTGCCCCCAAGATCCTTCAACACCCAAGCACAGAGGCCATTAATCTTTCTGTCAGATGGAATTCATGCAAGCAAGCAGGAGCAGAAAAAGCAACATCCACGAGAGACATTTGCCAAATAGCCTAAGGTTATGCTGCACTTTTTGACTTCAGCACGTTGCAAGTTGGTTGGCTATGTGCGAGTTTGCCAGTACATCGTAGGCCACATTTGATAAATATACATAGAGTTTGTACTATATATTCCAAGCATGTCAGACTAATCTTAGACCATATCTTTATCCACCATTCCACGGCTTACTCATGCATGCCCTAAGTCCTGGAGGCCATTTTGGATCCAAAACAACATCAAATGAACCCAAGCCTCAAATACGTGTGTGTAAGTAAACTCAAGCCCGTGTCTTGGCCAGTGGCTACGAACACGCTGACTGCGGACTATGATCTATTTTGTATGAACAAATGTACCCAATGAAAAAAAAAACAAACAAAAAAAGAAAGTCTGAAAAATGTAAAGAAAGCTGTGATAAAAAAAGCAAGAAGTCCCTGAGGCCTAGGGATATTCAAACAACTACAAAAACATATACACATACACGCATAAACAGACTACGTCTTTTGATATGTAAAATAAAATTGTGCACAACGATTTTAATAAGTCTACCCCACACACTCACTGGCTCCGATTGTCCTCCAGCCCTCTAATCCTAGCCAGCATTGAGGAGACGAAGTCAGCGACAGTCCCAAATAGACAAGGCAAAAAACCATATCATCGGGAATGTTTTGGAATGAAGAGCCTTTTTCAGAGCACTATCCTCTCGCCTGACTCCAAATTAATAGACTGAAACTTACTCGATGCTTGAATTGTGAATTGGTATATGCCTTGTCAAGACAAATTTAGGTTGAAATTATTATTAAATTGGCAGATCTAATAATTGTTGACAAAAGTAAAATACTTTATCACTCTAAAAACATAATATCAACTGATTAGCCCATCCTATCGTATTTGCTGGTTCAATGCAATTTCAATACGTTCCATAATCCGCTTTGAGTCAGCCTAAGCAGCTTAATATTCACACCTAAACCACACACACATCCAAAGCTATAAATAAGTATAGATACAGATATGCCAGCTAAGCCTAAAAGTAGGCAACACGACACATTATACTTTTCATGAAAGCCGTCAAAGTTTAACCAAATCGAATACCTTTTCCCCGCACATACACGCATACACTGTCGCATCAATTTCAAGGTCGATCAATTTTATTATAAATTCTTTATTTTATATATGTAGATAAATCGGAAAACATTTTAAAGTTTTCATTTTCTTTATAAAGTCATTCTCTAGTTGCCTTTTTTGCTGCAGTTTAAGTGCAAATAAAAAAAAACCGCTCTACACATGCATCAAGTTTATGCGTACAAATTGTTGGCAAAAGCCAAAATACCATTCAGATATAGCATCAACTAGAGGGTGAAACGACAGCGGAGGTGATACGATGACGGCCGTCAACCGCAGCAATCGGGGGAAACCAAACCAACCAAAGCAGCCATTAAGCTCACAAGCACACAACAAAAAACCGGAAAAGTGGAGAAACAAAAAAAAAAAAAACCAAAATCTCCACTGCCGATCGTTAAATCAAAAAGGCGCATTCGAGTGCCTGCAACATCATTAGTTGCAGCTCATACACACTCAAGCGCAACTTTTGCTGCCAGATATTTGCCCCCTGACCCTTAGCAGTCGGCTATAGTGTCTCACTCCCCCCTTTGTAGTATGGTTCGCGAACTTGGAGTTTTTTTTTGCGAGGTGTCCAAATTAAATTTGCATCAGTTGCTGTACGAGTATCTAAATGATGCCAAAAACTAAAAGTGTATGAGACTATGTAAGTGTGCGTGTGTGTGCCTTTTTATGAGTGTGTCTGTGTGGCATAAAGCAGCCTAACAACAAAAACAACAGCAAGTGCTACCACTCACTTTGGCATTTTGCATCTCGTTTCATTTTAGCTTTAGCATCTTTTTTTCATGTTTAGTTTTACTCATGTAGATGGCAAAAACAGTAAAAATTGCTTAGATGAGAAACACAACAGATCTGAAAAGCTATTAAGCATTTTGTTACAAGTTGAAAAATTAAGCAAAAATTTTTTTGAGTATAAATAAATCTTTTGACTGTCAAAAAAATACAAAAATGTGATTGGCGCTACTTAGTTATTAACGCCGATTTAGGATTTCTACATACCAAAGGCTTAACAGTATTCACACTTTGAACTATTTTTCACATTTTACTTTCGAAATAACCACTGTACATATTTGCTGGTTTTTCGCCCACACTTTTCATCATTCTGCATATATTTGTGCGGTGCGGTGCGATGGAGGGAAGGAGGCACTTAAATAATTTAGATTTTTGTGTCTAACATGCACAAGTGCCACCCCTCAAAAAAACACGGCCTAAAAGATTCAAGTGCAGCAGGCAAAAGTGACCCAGTTAGGCACGAGAAGCACAGGAAAGGCAAGCAAAGGGTGAAACAGGAGATGGAAGTGGCAATGGAATAGTATACTTTCTAGGCGGAATTATGAGTGTAGTCGTCGTCGTCGTCATCTATGTACCTGTCCATTATCAGAAACTTCGCGTTCTCCTATCCTCTCCTTTCCTCACTTTGAGACCCCTCTGATGGCACTAGGAGCTGCTATTATGCGCTCATTAAAATGTCAAATAAATTCAAATGCTGAAAACATGATTTTCATAAAGCGAAACGTGACAACGAAGTATGTCTATGCATTGCATTTCAGCCAAAGGATAATGCCTACATACAAATATGGATATAAGTAAAAAATGCACATAGATATAGGGAATTTATAATTTATACAAGCGCGAACTTTGAACTTTCTTGAACTGCACAGAAATCATAATGTTATAGGGCAATAAAATAACGTATCAGATATTTTAGCATTGGGCGACATAGGACTATCATGTTTTGTGAATGGAATCGTTATAAAATTTGTCACAAATAATAAAAAAAAGTAAATTTAAAAAAATAATTGCATGAATGTAGCTATTCTAGTCTGACCCTTACAAAGTATGCGGAAAATTGCGGATTGAAACAATACTCGGTAAGAGCAAATTCGGTTTGGATATCATAAGAAACAAAAAAAGTTTTTCTTACTTAAACGTTTATTTCGACCGATTGCTCCTATGGAAGCTATATGATAATAAAAAGCTTTAATACCAAGTCTCGGATCAGTATCTTTTACACCAAGAGAGTGAGAGGTGTAGAAACCATCACACGGACGTTGGTATAAAAACTTCTTACCAACTTTATAATACATTATTTTTACAATGCATATAAATATAATTGAATATTATACACTTATTTAACATTGAATATTTGTAAAGAATTTAGATTGGTTGAAAATAATGAAAACTTTGAATTCTTCTCAGTAGACCTTTCTGGAATGCCAACCACCAAAAGTTCTACATTGTAAGGAAAAACAACGCTCATTTGCTAAAGTCATCCTTGGAAGAAATATAGCTGTCTCACTTCAAAGCAATCACTTTAAAAGCACCATTTCCCGCACTCATATACTCACAAAAGAAAAAAAACCCCTGGTAATACAAAACAAAAAATGAATGCTCATTCTATGGTTTATTTGGCTCTTCCGGATCACATGGGCTATTAAAAATAGCTCATTTATTTTAATTAAAAACAATTTCCGTTGTTTAGCAGCTGCGGAGAGAGTCTCAAAGTGCAAGGAAATCATTCAAATCATTACTGCGAGCATTTTCCGCAATTTTAACTGTTTTGCTGCCATTTCAGGTTAGGCTTTGGTTTGGGGTTGGTAGAGTTTCTTTTGTTTTAACGATCTCTTAAACATGCCATGTCAATGGATATTTTTGGAAAATTTTTCATTACACATTGTGTATATGCTTTTTCAGTTCGCTTAGCTAGGACTTTTATGGTTTTTAGATAAATTTTTTTCCTTGCCTTTTACTTTTGCACCATTGCCCTTGAGTGGCATTTAATTAATTTGCTTTCAATGCAATCGGTCAGTATACGTGGTGGCTGTCTAACACAAAATGACTTCAAAGGACAAGGTGCAAACGAAGTTGCCGCATGGTGTAAAAATTTCAAGTTATACATATTTACGATGGTTGATGGTGTTGATATTGTTGCGGTTCCATCTACTATGTCTTAATCAAAGACAAAACCAGGATAAAACAGTGATTAAGTCCTTGATTTTTAATCAGTTAACGAAATTTTTTTGGTTTGTCTGTAAAATATTCTAAAACCCAAAACAAAAGAAAGCAAAACTGAATTTTCGGAGGATGATAGAATTGTCCAACCTAACTATAATTTGGCAATAGACGTTTGAAGTCTATAAGCAAAAGAAATGAATGCAATAAATAAATTGTTAGTACACAATTTAAGTAGATAATTAGGACATTGAACGATTTTTATTTTTCGGGATTCTATATGCAAGATCAAGAATCCCTTTTTTATTCATGAAATTTACCAGCGACCATTTTGCATAGCCAATCACCATTAGGAATTCTTTCGCTATTGTTGTTAATAATTTATTGCCCTTATTTTCTACTGATAAGAGATCTTGGTAACCAACCTGGTGATCCTTGACCTTAAATCTGCTTGAGAGTTTGCTTAGGATCTACATACTTTGAACTAGTTTGGAATCTCATTAACTACGTAGTTCAAATAATTTGTTTAAGTATATGCGTATAAAATGCGCTTGACTTCAATATTTTTTTTTTCTTTCAAGATGGTTTTGCTAAAGATTTTATCTTTTTAAATTTTTTTCTCCTTCATGCAGCTCAAACCATTGACAACATCATCACTGACAATGTTCGCAGCGACTTGTTGCCATCGATGGGTGGCAGTGGCCACCAGCAGTCAGCAATATTGTCCATTGATGATGATGATGTCTACATTGCTTCTCTGGTCCATGACAACGACAACAATCATCAAAATCTCAAGTTCAACAATGGCCTCGATGAAGACCAACGTCAACCAGAACTGGATGATGATCAAGAGGATGAGACAAAATATCCACCTCCCGTCTTTGACTTTGGCATGCCCAGGAATATAACGGCAAGAACCGGTCACACGGCGGCCATTAATTGCCGGGTAGATAATTTGGGCGATAAATCGGTAAGTCAAGGCAAGTTATCTTGAATAGATTTACTGGCTACCCACAGCTTTATTTGTTTAAAAATTCAAATATTTGAAAACGGTTAGTCGAGCTGAAAATGAAGTTGGCATCAAGTTTTGGCTGTTGTCTTGTCCTGTTTTCACTTTCACCACAATTTCTCATCTCTTCTGTGTTCCCTTTTCTTCATTTGTTCTACTGGTTTTCCCGGTTCAATGACAATGTTTCCTTATTATCCACGTCATTTTCTAGCACCCAGTTTTCTTTGCGTGTTCTTTTTCCTTTCGTATTTACTTTATTTTTAATTTTGTTTGGCGAAATTTTTATATTGCTACGCTCTGCCTCTTTATTAAACATTCAAGTTGAATATTTTGAGAAAAATATTGACGTAAAAAAAAGACACAGACAGATTTCAGTATAACAAGAAAGAAATCAAATTTGTGAATATTTTTCCTCAAATTTTATTCAAGATCTAGCTTTGCCCGTGTTTCCCATTTTGCAGGATAACAGACTTTTATCTAGCGTTATCTGCTTCTCGTTTTCATGAGCCCTATGCATGCAAATCCATTTACAGTCGGCAGCACCAACTCATCATCGGCGGAACAGGCCTTCGCGCCATTGCCATTGCCATCATCATCACCATCACCATCATCATCCATCTTCAATGAGAACAGACTCAGATCCAGATTTATACCATCTCCCAAACGTTTTCAAGTTTTCTTCATCTAAATTTTTTTTCTTTTGACTGAGGCGTCGTTTCCTTTTGCCACTTTGACACTTTTAGTTTCGGCTTTTTCTTCACTTTTTTTGATACCGAGCATGGTGAAGGGGAATGGGGTGCGGTGGGGAAAAAAAAGTTTTGTTAGCCTGCGGCAGGTTGGGAGATTACTTTTTGCCTGCTGCCGTTGCAGTAGGATTTTATTCCTTTATTTTTTTTTTGTCTTTGCGTTTCGTTTGTTTTTTTCTCGTTTTCGGGTTTTTTTTCAGGCTTTTTGGCAACTTTAAGCCGCTGAAATTTTGGGCACGCACTTGTCTGCCTTTTTCTTGCGTCCTTTACATCCTTTTGTCTCGTTTTTTCGAGTGTGTCCTTGTGCTGGCTCGCAAATCGCTTTGTCTGCTGTCCCGCGGCTGCTTATAGACAATGAGCAGGAACAAAAGATGGGTGGGTTACAGTAAAAGGTGCCAGCAAGCGAAGGTCTTTTGAGTGGTTCAACAAATATGATATTGTATGAGTTTTTACTGTACTCCAGCGTGGTTAAAAAAGTTTCATAATGGTTTTGTTTTGGTTTTCTCCGTTTTATGTTGGTCACTTAGACTTCATTTTGGGCATTTGGTTTATTAAATTTTGCTACCTTCAGAACACGAAGCCGAAAGCAATTTTCAAAATTGACTTAAGTACTAGCACTAACAGCATTTGGTGTCCTTTTGTCTCTCCACAAATGTTTCACTCACTATCTTCCTCTCTGCCTCGCTGACAATCAGAATTTCTTCATTGTGTCTCCGGCAGGTATCCTGGATAAGGAAACGCGATTTGCACATTCTGACTGCAGGCATTTTGACTTACACATCTGATGAGCGTTTCAAGGTAGGATTTGGGCGGCACCTTTCCTTTTACTCCCCGCATACCCGAACACTCCTTTTGCTTATTAAATGTTGCCTCTGGGCCATTTGTAAGCCAAGTGAGCTTAATTGCGTATGCAATTCGAGCAAGCAACTTGTATGCATTGATTAAATTTGCCCAAGGACGTTCGAGAGTATTCGGAGAGTGGATAGAAGGGGAGTCCTGTCTTCATACGATTTATCTTTGCATTCTCTCATTCTCTATGTCTCTTTCTCTCTTCTTGCATCGCTTTACAGGTTGTACGCACCGCCGATTCCAAGGATTGGACATTGCATGTGAAATATGCTCAGCCACGTGACAGTGGTATCTACGAGTGCCAAGTGAATACAGAGCCAAAGATTTCGATGGCATTTCGACTGAATGTCATAGGTGAGTAAGCCAAGACCCAAACTCCAGCCCAGGACTGGAGCATCTTATTTTCTTTCTCAAACTCATCGAGTGTCCTTGCACTCCAACTTTCCCCTTAACTCTCCGTAACTTCTTTCTTTCGGTATTTCTCTTACGCATTGTCAGCGCGTTGTCGTTGTCGTTGTCATTCGCACGGATTGCAACCGTAACTTTTTATTCACTCTTGATGGGGTAGATTGTGGGAAATGGGCATGGTAAATGGGCTATAAAGGTTGCCTACTATAGAACGAAGGTATACACACATCAAAAGGAATCAACTTAAGCCAACGGTTGATATATAATGCAATCTACTGGTGGATACTTCTTATATATGCATATAATTTTAATGCAAGAACATTACAAAAAGGATTAAGAAACTAAACCATTTTTCATACCATCATTTCATTCCATTTGATTTTATCCGGTAATAACTTTAAATGAATGCTTTCTTTCATCAAAGTAGTTTCTGACTAAAAATTACTTTACTTTTCCACACAAAATTGGTTTTTGTTCTCAAAAGTATGTGGAAAAAAAGTGAATACAGATTAAGACCCAATTAAAAATTGAAATAAAATATTCCAAGCTGTTATTATTCTATAGAACCATCCTGAGTTTTAAATAATTATTACCATTAGAAATAGTGACTAGTTTGTTTCGGGCTTACAAAAAGTCGTTGGCTTAGGTCCTCTCATAAACAAATACAACGAAGTCAGTACCCTTTGAATCTTAAATCCTACATCTTTTCACCTTTATTGTGAATAGTTTTTATACCACATATGTAAATAACATTCACCTTACTAAAAACAAACACTACACTTGGAGAGCTCAAAAATATTTTAAGAGAATTTGTAAGAAATACATTAAAATATACTTCAGACAAATCCCTGTGTATATTGAAATATCTAATGCATATTCACACTATGTTACTTCCTTATTGGCTCTTTTTCTAGATTTATCGATTTTTTTACATTTTTAAATGGTACATGCCTTTAAGTTTAAACCAGTTTCCTAAGAAAAGTTTATATGGGTCAAACCTCAGACCTTGTATCAACTGCTTGGCACCTTCAAATAGATGTATGTACCAAAGTACCTCCTGTGCCTTCTATAATACACTATGTATGTATGTAATATAATTCTCACCATGTCGACACTTGGCTTGTCTATTTTTCTACACGTTTTTGCATGCAGACGCAATTTGCATTTAAATTCAATACTAAATTCATATGCTGACTGTAATATACACCAGTTTGAAAGGGGCAGGGCAGGGTAGGCTAGGGGCATGGCTGGAGGTGTGCGTGTTGGTTTTGCTGTTCCTACTGTACCTTACTTCTTTGTCCTCCTCCTGCTCGTTATTTCTTCGGCTCCGTGAGAAGCATTGTTTTGGGATTTTACAAGTTTTCTACAATGGATTTCCGTTTTGCGAGTTGACTTTCAGGCTCAGAACATAGTTTCCCCCTCTTTCTCTTTGTGTGTTTATTCAGTGTGTGTGTGTGTGTAATAAATTGTTTCACAAAGCATGCACGTTCATGTTTCATTCATGTACGTGAAATTGATTTGAAACTTTTTCTGGCTGCAAAGCGATCAAGCAACAAGTTTTTCCTCGTTGGCTCTTCGACCAGCGTGAAAATTAATTGAAATTAGCGAAGTGTTTTGCCCATTTTTCCAGTCCTTCTCCACAAATCCTCATCTCAATGTTTCTATTTCGGTTGTTGTTTTGAGATTGGTTTAGTTCATTCCTCTAATTTTGATCTATCTATTGGATAGATTGAATAAGATTTTACTTAAAATGTTTATGAATTAATTTTTTAAACGTATTAATTGCCTTTAAACACGCTGCTCTTTTGAAGATTACGTCGATAAAGTGGTAGTTGAAGTCTGAAGTTTATAAATAAACTCGAGTCAAAAACGGGCACAAATCTCATCAACAGCCATAAAGTCATATCAAAAGGTCTAGCTTCCTGCAGTTCCTGTGCATTCTTGCAAAGTATATATGTATGTATGTATGTATAACGAGAAGAAATCCCCGTCTACACGGGAATGCACTGCGGAAGTAATAATCCTCTGTCCTGGTCCCCACTCTCCTGGCGAACAGTTCAACTCGCCGGCGACAGGAAGTCGAGAAGCGGACAGAAACCGAAAAGCAGGCAGAGGGGAACTAAATAAAAATTGTAAGAGAAGGAAAGCCAAGCCAAGTGAAGTCACGTCAAGAAATTTATGCTAATGATTTGTAAAAAAAAGGAAAAGATGGAGAGATTGAGAATGAAGAGGTAAATAATGCTGAATTTTTTCTTGTAACGAAAGCTTGATATTTATGCTGTCACTTGAAAGAGGCAGAGGTGAATTTCGCATACAGATTTCTTATAAATTCTGTAAATTCTCCGTGACCAGCGAACCACATTACAAACATATAAAATATTAGTTTTGTGAGTTTAAATTATATTAACCATGATTATATATATGTATAATCTTCTTTCCATTCCACTCTACTGTGATGTGGGTACTAAAGGTGTGTTTATGATTAGTATAAATTGCATAGCTTCTTCTTTCTAAAATTAATTTAGAGATAAAAAGAGATGGCAACCTACTTTATAGTTATAGTGTAAATGTACTCATAAAAAAAAAAATTGTTTGCTCTACTATACGAAATTATAAGGGTAATTCTTATTCATACCTTGATTTGGGCTATAGTTTTTGACCACAGCTCAGTAGGATTTCTGTCTCGCAATATAAGATTTTTATTTAAAGAATTCTCTTAACTTAGCGTAATTTAATCTTTTATCTGAAAAAATTTGTATACACATTAAAAGCGCACTTAGCGTGTTTGCTTGTTTAAGCTTCTGTGTGGCTTCCTTCTTCACTCAGTCTACCTGTCCACCATTAGCATATGGTGGTAAGTCCCAAGAACTATAAACACATGTACTCTCCTATATACGTATATGTGTATATACACATACATATATTTACAATGTGCATGCAATGGCATATCGTAAAATCCATTTGCAGTTTAGTGGAAATCAACGGCAATGCCAATGAGCCAGGCTAATACCAAGTTAACTAACTGAACTGAACTGTACTCGGTTCTATAATGTGGTGCCGTTTCCATCCTTCCAACCAGTCAGCAAACTGGTGTGTTTGTGTTTACTGTGGGAGCGTTGAAAATCCGCTTTTATGCCCCAAATCGAGTCCTAGACGACGATGTCGACGACCGGTCCTGCTCCGCACATCATTAACAACGTCAACATTTGACTCTGTTGACTGCCTGTTGTGTGAAAAAACATTAAACCAATTTTCAGTGCCTATAACTGGATGTAAGGACGCGAAGGGTCTTCTACATTTGTCTCTGTCTACGACAGTTGGGCTAGAGTGTAGGCTTATCTGAAAAAAAGGGAGGGAGAAGCGAGGACAAAAATCATGCCCAATATTAGAAAGCCACGCACAAACAGCCAAATAGCAAATGGAGCAGCGGGCACATAATGGCCACGTCGCATGGTTAACGTCACATGTTAGTAGCTACGATTTCATTTCTATACTCCTCTGTAGAAAAAACACACACACAATAACAATTGACTAACAACACTTAAAATGTATGTGTAAAATGGAGTATGTGGCAAACAGTTTCATACGCCATGGGTCAATGATATGTATGTCAGACAGCCAAGAAGTGAGATCGGTGTAAACCTCAAAATCCTAGACCATCCCCCAAAATAAACCCATCCTCCATCTTTTACTTCGAATTGCGGTTACAAATTTTTATATGTTAGTTTTGCCATTTCATTTGTATTTGCTTCTGGTTTTGTATTCTTTTTATTTGCTGTAATGGGCCGTTTGCTGATAACACAAAAGACACTCTCCAGACAAAGACAATTTTGTGTGAAATTGACTCAATGTTGGTCTAGCGTAGTCTCGCCTGGTCTGGGCTAGGCTTAAGGTGACAAAGGCATAATGAAACGAATGGGCAAAGTAAAAGGCCAAGAGTTGACCACATAAATGCCTTGTGACACAGACTCTCATTCTGTTTATTGTGGCTAAAGGCTGTTAAAACAGAAAATAACCTTATCCCCATTTTGACAATGATGGCAAAAAAAGAAATGCAAGTAACAAAATAAATAAAAAAAACTATTTTAAAATGGTTGTTGCACAAGATTTTAAGAAACATTAAGTTTATAATAAATTGAACATTTTAACAAAACCAAAATTTACTTTAACCAAAAGGCCATGCAAACTTTGTCCTTAATTTTAATTTTTTTTCTGTTTATCCGGTCAAATTGGTATATGGGCCGATTGTTCCTATAAGGACTTAACGATCTTGATGAAATTTGGGACAGACGTTTGAATGTAAAGTAAACTAAGATTTTTTAAAATTTTTTAAAGCTTTTTTTAATTAATTAGCTTCTCATCTATACAAATTTAGTTTTAAAGCAATAATTTTTTTCTTTTTCAAGCAGTTGTCATTCAGGCAAAACCAATTATGAGTTAGTTTAATGTACTCATAATTATTTGTGCCGATTACATAAAGGTTCCATAGGAACGATCGGCCAGAAAACCAATTTGGGTCGGATAAACAGCCAATTGCAATTATTTATGCTATCAAAAAATTTGTATAGACATACATAAACATTGCGTACAAAGTTTTAAAAGATTATTAAGTAAATTTTAAAACAGAGATTTAGTATTAAGTATTAAGAAACGCATGTTTAAGAAGACCATTTTGAATACCTGCCACATCTAAGATGAATTAAATGATGGCTGATAGCTTCATCACCGCATTCCACTTCGATGCCCCAATTAGTTAGTCTGGTTGACATGCCATCAACTTAGCAGCGGAGCTGTCACTGCAGCTACTCATTATCAACTTGGAAAATCTATGCTATTGTCAATTTGAGTGATGCCTGGAAGAGGGTGGCAGGTGGAGAGGATTAAGAGGGCAGATGGTGAAGCACCTGCAAATAGAAGGTCTTACCTTTCTTAATTGGAACCATTGAGATCTGCTTTGGCCAATTGTGTGGTTATATGCAACATTCCTTTCCCATTTGCGTCCTTTTCTCGCTTTCACCCCACCCACTCAAGCAGCCACACACACTATTACCTATTAGTGAGGATTAGACGCCTAGAAATGCTATTAATCAATTTCGTGCACGTTCCACATTCAAACCGACTCTCCCCACTCTGTCTTCATCTATTGCAGTGACGCCACCAGATGCCAAAGCGATTATTGCCGGTCCGTCGGATTTGTACGTCAAAGTGGGCAGCGTCATAACGCTCACATGCCTGGTGAAGCAACCGGCGACATCGGCTCAGGATATTGGACCAATTTACTGGTATCGCGGCCCATACATTCTAACACCATTCGTTGCCCATCCGAACGATGCGGCCATTGATTTGCAACGCATCTCCATGGAATCCACGTTGGCCGAGAAATTGCAAAGCAGGTAAGCAGCATTCCCCCCGAAAGGAAAGAAGGACTTTTATGAGGAAGTAGATGGCAAATGCACTGCAAGAAAGTTCAATATACTGATACCAAAAGACAATCTATGCTAGGCAGTTGTCTGTCGGAATTCCTTCACTCATTTGTTAAAGTGTAAGTTTCTATGTGGTTTTACTTCCCTAATCAGGGGCATTCACTATCTTAACGATGGGGCCAGAAGTATGGGCCACTCGAGGGGCACTGAAGAGAATGATGCTCAAGAGGAGCAGAAGAGGACCATCATGCTGGCAGGTGTGAGTGTGCTTCCAGTTGGTTCGTTACCTGGCATTTTGAACTTTGATCAATGAAGTTGAATTCATGTGGCAAGTGAATGTATTGATGCAGATGCAAGATGGTAGATGGTAGCGAGGAGCTTTAGGAATTTTCCAACTTGTAAAGATGAGATTCAATTTTTAAAGCTGTTTCTCTGATTAAGACTTAATGTTTCGCTTTTGCAGATTACGCATTGCCAACGCCCAGTTGTTGGACACAGGGAACTATACGTGCATGCCAACCACAGCGGAGGCGGCCAGTGTTGTGGTCAATGTCATTAATGGTCAGTAAAATCAATAAACCAGTTGTTTGTGTAAACTTATCTTCCCCTCTTTCCCTTTTACTCTATTTCAACCTTTCCTCTCTCTGCCTCTCTCTGGCTTCTCCGTGTCTTTTGCTTTCATTTTGATAGATGAAAGTCCAGCGGCCATGCAAAAGAGTGCAGCAGGCAAGACAGTCATCGCCAGTAATCAAAGTCGTTTGCTTCTTTTAACTCTGGTTGCCAGCTGTGTAGTACGATGGCTTACTTTTGGCCTGTCCAGCGACTGCAGCTGCTGGAATTCATCCAGTGTGCATATCAATTATTGCATTATGCAATCAATTACAACCTACAGGAAACATCATCTGCAACAACAACAACAAAAGAAAACTGAAGTTCTTTCAAAATCTGTTCTAATATTATGATAATTAAATGACTCGACAGATTTGTATCCAATGTATATACGGTTTTTATTTATAGATAAGTAAAATTTAGTCTGTAAAATGCTTTATTAACGTAGACCGAACTTTAATGAAAGATGGGAATCATTTCAGTTAATTGTTTGCCGTTTAACTTGACGAAATTATATCATTGAAAACATCGGATCACTGAGTAGATAAATTTTTATTTTATTCCTGTGGGCTTATCAAAACCCTTGCTGGAACTTTAAGTTCGAAAACCTTTAATTCAAAATTTTAGAATACCTCATTCTTGACTTAATATGATTAAAATTACTTACAATTGCCAATAAAAGTCTTAATTAGGTAAACAAAAAATTTGGAATCGTTCTTTCACATCTTTGATACGATATCTTTGATACGATAAAGATATGTCTTAATTACAAAGTACAAAATAATTAAAACAACTTATTCTTACAAAGACCACAAAGGCAGAGTGAGATAATATTTTTCAAATTTGCACATACATCGATGTCCTTTCAACTGGAATGATTCCACTTCTGACTTTTGCCCCCCCCCCCCCTCCTCCCACCACCACCACCAACCCATTCCTCAAACAGTTCGAAACAAAAAAAAATCCAATGAAAACTGTCACCATTTAGTGTTAATTTTATGCATAGCGTAAAGTCAACAATAACCTTATAATTATGTAACAATAACTATTAAAATAAACCATAAAGATCAAGATTAACGAATGGTAAGACAAAAGAGAAGAGTGTAGAGAATAGGGAAAAATTAAATTCGTATGGAAAGAAAAAAAATAAAAGCACGAATTATCAAATATAATTGGTAAATGTGCAAAATTACGGAAGAAATATAAGTGAAATAAATAATAATAAACAAATTCATTGCATTATTAATTTCAGCAGACAAATATTATCATTTTTCAAAATGTTTTTTAGTTTATGCACAACAATTAACTAATTACAATTCTGCCATTTTAATTAATTGAAACAAAACTCTCTCACTTTAAATATCAGCAAATAAAAAATAATACAAAACAACATAAAAAAATTATAAGTGTAATAAAATCTAAAGTAAATGTCAGATTCCAACAAATATCGACAAAAAAAAAAAAAAAAACAGCAAATTAAATTTCAGTTCAAATTTTAAAGTGTTTAATTCACAAAAACAGAAAAAAATTAATAAATGTAATTAAAATAAACAAAAATTGCTGAGAGCTAACAATAAATGAGTTTGACTATAAACAAAAACAAATTTGTTAATTTCTTGCAATTTTCATACGCTTACAAAAAGGATATATGAATTTGGTAAAAAGTGTGCAACGCATAAGAGAAAGCATCTATATATAGAAGAGCACATATATGTATATATATGTATACAAATATACATATACATATATGTATATATATTCTTAATCAGCCCGATGAGACGAGTTCATATAGCCATGCCCGTCTGTCTGTCCCTCTGGATCAGCGGAAACTTGTCTTCTTTAACCATTGTATCTTTAAGCATTGTATGTATATATCGGATTCAGACGGATCGGTCGGAAAAGGTTTTTCCACTTTGTCACCTACATATAAATAAGGAAAGTGTAACATTAAAAGTTGTAAGAGTATTCAAGCTTCGGCATGGCAGAAGATAGCACGGCCTTCTGGTCCAATTTAATTTCATTGGCTAAGCATGTGTGTGTATGTTACATGTAATTATCTCAGCTGAGGATTAATGCTTTTTGTTTTTGGACCACGCCGTTTACATCATTAAATTGTTAATTATTATGTATGAGAACCTAATTTAATTTCTGTTAAAACCTTTACCGAAAAGTCGTAAAATAAACGAAATGCGAAATGATAATTAATAAATGTTGTCGAACCCTATATACCCTTTTTAACAACATTTGAATAACTTTAAATTAAGTACCAATAAAACAAAATATTCTAAATAAATTTGATTCTCTGCTAGACACCACTTGGTTCGAAAAATTAAAATAGTTTCAACTATTTTTTTTTTTTTAATTGTTGCTTAGGGTTTACAAAAGTTTAGATGGATGCCAACCATAGGAACACACACTTCTAATGAATATAGAGATGCTTCTGCTTTGTCATCGTCCGAATAATTTCATAATGCCTTGCAGTAGGGTATCATTAAGCGCATTAGAGATAAGCCAAGCGATGAAACGAGTCATGGCACATGCATGATAGCATGAACTTTGACCCACAGTTGGAACGTGAGCATGTATGATGTATGCATATTGTGTGAGCTAGTGTGTGGGTGTGTGTTTAGTTAGGTCAGTCAACAGTTAAAGCGGCGAAGGGGAAAGTATTCGCTGTTTAGATTAGTCCTTTTCTAATTTGACGGCACACGAGGCGTATAAGCGATTCTCAGCCATGTGATATGAATGGGAGTGTGTTCTGGCATAATTACGTTCAGTTGAGTTACTCAAATGAAATCATAAATTATATGCCAAACGCCGCCGCGACTCATTCATTCACTTAATTGTTAGCCAAATGCTTTCCAGGCGAACGCAATTTGCTCTTCACTGCTGATTGACAAGAAATTGATGTATTTACTGTTTAAGTTTAACAGAAATTCAATTTATACTTATTTATTTAGTTAAATTAGTATTTTCTGGCCATATTTTTCGGATTTTATTAAAATGCAAATAAATTGCAAGCATTTCGTTTACATATATATTCGTTAAATGAGAACCAAAAGCAAAAAGGGAAACCGAAAAAACTATATTTATGCATAACAGATGGAACAGATGCACTGACACACTACTCAACGCACACGCAAACTGAATGGTTTTATTTTAAGTGAATATTAAATGCCAAACAAATTGACCAAAAACCTCCAACAACTTTTCACTACTTTGCATAAACATATTTCAATTTTAACCCGCACACACTCACCAATGTACGTAAACGCAACTGTATGGGTACCCTTACCCCAACACCAGTTAAACAAATTTATTTGGCATGTTGTAGTAGGTTTTTAGGGGCGAAGCTGGTCAATTCAAACCAAAATTTTTGTTTTTGCTTCCCAAGAAATCTAGATAAAATCCTTTTGACTACGTCCATGTGGCTGAAAAAAATATGGACAAATAGAGACAAGCTATGAGGCAAAAACCAAACAAAATGATACTATACTTATATATATGCATACATTTGTATCAAACGAGCTTGGGACGTCACAGGCAAATATCTAACCCCAAAAAATTAAAAAGCAGGAGGTGGGTCAGAACACGAAGGCTCATAATCAACATGAAAGAAAACAAGTCGAAAATAGAACTGAGCGATAGTCCGATATGGGAAATTAGTATATAAGAAACTAGGAAAATTCCTATTCACGCAACCATCTCTAGTATCATGTGTGCGTGTGTGTAAAAGAGGGTGTGTTGATTTTGCTGACGTGTCCTGAACCCTTTTTAGCCTGGTTTGCTCTTTTTCTGCTCTGGTCAAACGTGTAAATTTATAATTAAACGCCAACACTTTTTCCAATCCCTTCTCGCCCAATCCCCTTTTCATCACTCTCTCTAGAGCAACCTTTAGCTAAAGGAAACTTTGTCTATTTAGCCTATGGGTACCTACTACAGTATCTATGGGACACCCCCCTAACATTCGTTTTCTTGCTTTGCCTTGCCTTGCCTGCCTTGACGCTTGTTTCCGCCTTTATTTTCAATTTTCGTTTACATTGTGTTTGGGCCATTTTGTGTTATGTTGTGTTACGTTGTGTTGTATTGTCCATATGTTTGTGTGTGTGTGTGTATGTGTGTGCGTTGTATATGTTTTCCCTTTTGTGCTTTGAAATCTTTCGTGTAAGCACTTAATTAGTGGTAAAAGTTAAATAGCAAACCCACACGAAGTACAAAACCAACAAACAATTGTGTATGTGTGTGTGTGTATGTGTCTGTCTTTGTGTGTTTTCGTGAATGTGTTTGCAGATTGTCTCATTCTTCTTTTTGTTCCAAGCAATGGCATTAATTTATTTCATTTGACGCAGATTAGATTAAATCGCTGCTCTTGGCCAAAGGTTTCCTTTGCATTTTTCGCCTAGTTGCACAAAAATGGGATAGAAGCAGGATTTTTCCCCAAATGGGACCCGACATTGTGTGCCTGTGGTTTTTCCCTTTGAATTATGTAGTCAGAAATTTTTTATTGGTATAGCCGGAAGATCATGCACATTAGTTTCTATGCTTGTAATTTGTTAATTTGTATCATGTTAATAATGCGCTATACAATATACTTAATTGCCCTGGTATGCAAATTTTTGGGGCCTATAATTTTGCATAAATATTTTCGTAATGCGGTAATGAAGGATCTTTATGGCCGTAATGCATGCTTAGATGGGTGAATGCTTGATGGCAGTCATAGATATTACCTAACATGGGGGTATACACGCAAAAGTTTTGCCTCTCCTTTTTGCATTTACCATAATTTTTTAATGTTCGGTAGACAGTAAATTTCTAACATTAAAACAAGCAAAATAATTTAAATATGAGCTCATCATAAAAATAGTTTGTGGTTCATTCCTTATAGCTAAACTGAAAGAAAGACCACATTTGTTTTATTTCTTAACTTACTAAAAACAAAATTCAAGCGTGTTCGTGTATTTGCTTGAAACACATATGCTGACTTGATTCCCCTGCGTCCCAAAAACAATACAAAATATGATTGGTATCTTCAGCCAATGCAAGTGGCAATCAAAACAGCAACTTCTGCAACAACAGTAAGTATTGTAAGTATAATAAAGGAGAATCTTTCCTTAACACGCTTCGTTGAATGAAGAAAATGAACTTTAAACTTCTGTTTTTTCCTATACTTTTTAAAATTCGAATTTTTACCTTATGGAGTGTCTCTTTTTTTAATGAAAACGGAATTTGCTGTCTGTAAAAATATCGCTTTTAAATTACTTAATTGAATCCTTTGAAGTAAGCTATATTAGATAGCCCATATAAGAAAACAAAAAGAAATGTTGTAGTCAAAATTATACTCAGCTGTGTAAGCAATTTGGCTTTAAATAACCTTTTACCATTTATTCTTGTAGGCTTTTGTTTTGGAAACTGGATTGTTAGAATTTCCAGATAGATAATGCCAATCATATAAACTAAACTGTTTTTGACTTTTACAGCATGGATAAAGCTTGGGGCCAATCAAATCAAAATCAAAAAAAATCATTTTTAAAACCGTTACTACCGTTGGTTAGGGTATAAATCAGAAGTAAAACTGAAACGTAAAAAGGCAGCCTCAAGATTTATTTATAACCCTGACTTGCCATGCCCTTCCCTACCACCCACCCACATTCACCCCCTACCCATTCGCTTGCGGTGTTTAATTAACTTTTGCGCTGAAATTGCTTGGAACTTTAAAACGATAAAACTTTTTATGAGCTGCCGTTTTGACTTTGCCAGTCATTTGTTTTTTGTTTTTTTTTTTTTTCTCATCCCACTTTTTTGCTTGTCTGCTGCTGCTTTCATTTGTTTTTTACAATATGAAAATTTAGTTTTGGTCTCCAACGAAAACAATTAAAGTTGAGAAAAGTAAAAATGCCCGCACATAAAACAATGCCACGCCCCCATTGCTGGCATTTTCAATCGCAGAATAAAGGCAAAAAAGCAACAGAGTGCAAAGCTCCAAGAAGGCAAATCGAAAAAAGAAGAAGAAGAAGTCTGTCTTGGATGCCAGGTGACGAATTGCAAATTTTTGCCTCTTTATTGTGGTCCCGAGGAGATTTCACCATGCCATAACAATAACAAATGAAAATCAACAAGCATTTTGCAGTTGGCAGTAGAAAATAAAGTTTGTGTCTCCTTCCCTGCTAATGGCCCAATTTATTTACCCCATCAAAGTTGGTTGTTGACAGTTTTACAAAATATCACAATCCCAACAGCAAGCGCATACAATGAACTAAGGAAAAAAAGGGAAAAACCCAAACATGAAATTAAAAGCAAAACTATTTACAAATTTTAATTGCCTTGGCTCACGATGACATAATTAACTGTAAACTTTATTCGCCCAACAAATAGTTTTAGTCCACAAAGTGCAATCGCCCCAAGCCTGGCACGGAAGGTAATAGAAATTTTTGACTATCTTTTGCCGGATGCCTTTCTGGAATGTTTAATAAACTCAAAATTTTTGAGGTTGGTCAGTACAGTACATAAGACAAATGAGACTATATGGAATATTAAAAATTGTTTTATTAATTCTATGCAACTGTTTAAGACACTTTTGAAATCAAACAGAATTGAAAATCAAATTTAAATGATGGCCGTTACGATGTATTTAAAATTGTTTTAGAAAGTTTTAAAGGTTTCTTAAAAAGGGATTTTAACACTTCACATTCCCTTAAAAATTTTCTGTAACAAGACTAAAAGAATGTATTTAGGATCCTTTTTTAGATTTATGCTAAGTATTGTTGCTTATCCTCACTCCTTAATCTTTGAATAGTTGCACATATATGTTAATATAAATTTCAGTTTCTATTCAACTGAACTATTCAAAATAAAAAATTTGTTTTTCAGTTCTGCTAAAAGGTTTGTTATGTTTGAGAATAATTAATTTTTGAATTTTTCTACAGTTTTTTAAATATAATCTTCATATGCAATTATTAATAAAATGGAATTTAATCCCTGCGGTCTGAACTACTACTTTGCCGTTTCGTTTTCGACTTTAGCTAATTACAATGCAAAGTCTTGAAAAGTTTTAACGCTTAACGCTTTCGGTTCTTTGCCTGGCACTGCCATTGCCACAACCTCTACTATTGCCACGTCTACCGCCAGGGGGCGACACAGCAATTATGACTCTGAAGCTCGTTAGGAAGTTTTACGCGTAATTATTTTCAATCACTGGGACAACAATGTTTTCGCTTTCTGCAAATATTTAACCCCCAACCAAATGTCACAATGTGCTCAATTTAATATGGTACAGGGAATATGCTTAGAAGCATGGGTAGAAGGCGGGTCAATTGTCATTCAGAATCAATTAAAATTATAAAATATGCATATGCTCATTAAAAAACACAACAAAATTTAATTATTAAATCATGTGTCATCTCCTTTTCCGAACAATTGAATTAAAAATTTTAAAGGAAAAGCCTTAAATCTCGTACACACTTTCTGATCTACCATGAATAATTTAATGCTTTACTGATTTTGTCATTCGTTTGATGCATTTCACTTGCCAGTCAACTTTATGTGATGTCAATGGATGAGAAGTGAAAAATCATCATCACTGATGCCTCTGCCTGCCACTGTTGCTAGTTGGTGTTGCAATTCGCCGAGTAGCTGCAGCAAAATATGACAAGTAGAGAGATTCCACATGATAAATGACGCGTAAACTGACACAAAAGGCGTAAGAGAAACAAATGTACGATAAGTCGACAAAGAGATCCCTCGATGCTAGTGTTGGGTTTGAATCTCGCTGTTTGATTCTGATGATGATGACGCACACTCTCGCGTGCCTTCTCATACAGACACATACATACATACACAGACTTCTACACACATATGCATATATGTATGTATGTCGAACCGAATGAAGATTTATGAGTAGACGGCATTAGACATATGCCAAGCTTGTTTGTGTGGGTGGGTGTGTGTGTGTGTGTGGGGGGGGGGGGGGGATGGTGATAGTTTCACTCATTAAGAGACTTTTGCCTTGCAGTCAAATGAAGTCATTTCGTTTAGACTGTCATAATTGCTGAGAAGTTATCTCAAATGCAGTCAAAAGCAGTGACTCTTACAAAGAAAAGAATTTCTAAGGTATTAGTTGTACATAAGCGTATCTTTGTTCATTTTTAATTTATGAGGGTAACATGTTTCGTCCAAATAGAGACAAGACCCCATGCTCTAATGACTCTAAGCGGTAATGACTTTAGTTTCACAAATAGCTTAATATATATTTATGCTGAATAGCTTCTAGTTCACAATATTTGGGCTATAAACACTTGAGAATCCTTTTTGCTGAAATTTATTTAGTAAGTTATTCTTAAAACAGTTTAGATACTACTACCACTTTTTGCATCGAAGTTAAGTAAGCAGCTTCACTCTTCGGATATCCGCTAAACTATTAACCACATCGTAAAATATATTTCTCCTATATGTTTTAATTACGTCTGCTCTTTAATTTTCATAAAATTTGACATATACATATTATACAAATAAGCAAATGATCGTGGCAAATTTTATCATGATTGGACTTTTGTATCCAATCAAAAATTTTCAGATTTTTCTGATATTACATTATTACATTAATAATACATTAATAATAATTTGTTCTCAAAGTTTGATCGAAATCGCATAACTAATAGATATACATATGTACATGTTTCTCAATTATTTGAATTTTTACGAAACACAGAGACAAGAACTTTTTTCTTTTCGGTGGTGTCCTCTGGTTCGATCCCCTTGGATTAAAGATATTTAATTACATGCAAAATTTCAGCACTGTAGCTTCAGTGGCTTAGAAGTTTTCGTCTATTCAGACGAACTGACGGTCATGGCAATATGAAGTGTTTTAATCGTGCTGATCAAGAATATGTTGCACACTGTAACATATTTTTAATGTCTGCGTAATCAAGCAGTTACATTGAGTTGAGTTTTGGTTATTTGGTAATTAGACTTACTTACAAAGCACAATTCTGCTAAATTTGACAAGAATCGGATAACTACAACAAAAATCCCATAGCCAATTAAATTTCTACGCCACAGACCGTGTAAACAAAAAAATTTTGTTTCCTTTTTTTTTTGGAAATCAAACATAAAAGGGTTGACGACAAATTCTTTAAAAAAATATAATTGAATTTTCCTGTTGAGGATTTGGGTGAAAAACCACATCAACACATTTTCCAGCATCCCTAAGCTGCAGCAGAAGGTGGGTGCGTTTATTTTCATTTTTTCGTTTTTTAACCTTTTTTTTATGTTCCTTAAAGGTGAACATTTAATGGAGTTATGTTACTGAACCATATGGCACCTCATTATCCAATGTTCTAATGGCCTTTGCTGTCGTTGCAAAAATATCATTAGCCTTTAAAAGGTTAAGCTCATTGTCCTGCTATTTGATTTTATGCTTGAACTAATTAATAAAATGCTACGCAAATGCCATTGCCAGACGAAAGCCAATAACAAAATATATATGTATAAAGAAGCAAAGAAAACTGTGACTCAAGTACAAGAACATGGCGAACTTTAGAGCTCGACAATGCTGAAAATTGCTTCATTATAGGGCTTAACAAGTTTTTAAATTTGCTTAAATACTTAAGTGTGCTCCAGCTACTTCCACCTACACAAATCACCCACTCACCACCACCTACCACTTACCACTCCTGTTCACATTACCACTTCGACGGATAACATTTCCTATGGCTGCGCTGTCCTGAGTGCTAGCTTTTGGCTAGGAAGATGAACAAATGCAAAAAGGACCAAAAAAAATTCTTCAACACTTTTAGCTTGAACTAAACTGGACTCCTGTCGGCATGCCTTTGTACAATATAAAACAACAACAAAAAACGAAGAAGCAAAAAAGTTACCTTAATCCTAAGTTTAATCCCAAATGAATTTCATGCTGAGATTTGATGATGGCGAAAGTTCTACTTAAAAACCTTGAAATATTTAAGCGAATCAACATCGGAGAAAGACCTTTAAGTGTTTTTCACTAAACCGAAACGATTCAAAAATATAAAGAATATACATATAATTATAAGTAGTAATAAACCGTCTATATTAAGAATGATTTCCGAGGGTAAAACAATCTTAAATCTGGTATGTATAATTCGGTTGGCATGGGAGAGGGCGAGGGATCTTTGCAATTTAGAATTAAAATTATATTATATTCTTCAGCTTAAATGAGATCTGTGCGGTCTAAATTAGGTGACCTCCCACCTAAGAAAGATCCTGGCTACGCCCATGTAAAAAAACAAATTTTAACTCAAATATCCAACAAACCGAGAGGATTAAGCCAACTCTGGCCCTCTCTTGGCTTTAACCACCCTCCCGCTCTCACTTTAAGAGTTATTTACATGAATTTTAACTGGAATAGAAACTTTTGAAAACCGTACTCAGATAGCTGGCATAAGAACAAGCGGCCCAACTTTGTACAACATATATTAAGTCATAAGTACCAGGGATAAAATCTCGTTGCAGTGGTTTTCTTTAAAAATGTTTGAGTCTGTGGTTTTCTTCAAATTCTTCGGTATATGCCATTCATTGAGTTGAAAATTGGCAGTTTTAACTTTTACCATGCAATTTGCAGTTGCATTTCATGGTGACAATTTATTTATTTTTCACGTCACATTTTTAACCATCACTGAAAAAATCCACCGAGAAAAATGGCCACGCAAACATGACATTCGCGAACAAGACCCACACATATATAAATATATGTATATTTATATATGGTTGATAAGAGAAAAAGCCGAAATTGCCTCTCCCTAGGCTATGTTATTAAATAATATAACGGTGCAATTTACGCTCGATTGCATACATCATTTGAGTCGAGTTGAGTTCGGTTCAGTGGGGTACATTGGGGACTTTCATTTTGGTTGAATGCAATTTCAGGCTCGGAAAAGGCGATAATGAAAGTGCTGAACAAAGGCGAAAAAATAGCTAACAAGCAATTGAGAATGACGTAGCAAGAGAAAAGTGCCAAAGAAATAAAAAAGGCAAACACAATCACAAAAAAAAGGTTGCTGAATGAGAAATGGAGAATAGGAAAAACCAATTCGCAGTGGATGGCAAAAGGCAAAAAGTAAAATAAGTGAATATTGTTGCAAAATGACTTATGGCAAGTGAAAAAATTTACAAAATTTAATTAATATAATATGATAAAATATGGCAAAACTACACGACAAGCGCAAAGAAATAATTACACAAATACCTATAATTTATTCCCCATTTCAAAACCGGGGAAATAGGAAATAGTATTAAGGAAAATTAATTCGATGTAATCAGTAAAATGTAAGGCCAAAATATTTCAATATTATTATATATTGGAAAAAGAATCATAAAACACTATTTGTTTCCTTTAATTTCTTTTAAAAAAAACAGCGAGGCAGAAGAATTTTACTAAAAATCGAAAAACGACATTAAAGAGTTTTTGAATGTGAGCGATATTACTTTCAAATTTGAATACATCTGAATTCTTAGTTATTAAATTGCATAAATAAATGTAAAACTTTGACCCAAAACATGGAGTAAAAAATCATGAATTGATAAACTATAAGTATAATTACGTATATATTAAAACGTTCTATGAAAACTAACTGTTACATTAAATTAAACACAAAATACTTATCACATGTTGTGAGTTTGATCAAAGCAATATAACAATTTATAAAATTTACCTGATTGTAATAAAGTGTCTATTGTATTTTTTCATTAATTTCATTGTCACTAAAATTGCATATTAATAATTACACATAATTTATGCTGACAGATTTAATAATTCTATTTACATTTAATTATTAGCTTATCAAATATTTACCGCCCAGAATAACACTAATTCAAATCCGCAATGAACGAATGCATAATAAATTATTGCGTAACTTGATAAACAATTAAAAGCCAACTGTAAACGACTTTTATGGCTAATCCATTACAGAAATGAGTCTCGTGGGCCACATTTAAGTCAAGAATTTTGTTGCAAACTAAATAACACAGCCGAAACGAAAAATAAACAGAATCCACCTAATTTCTGCAAAACAATAACAGCTGCCAACACTCCCTAACCAGTTAGTACCTAGGATTTTGTGAGGAATGAGAATGGGGGTTTAACACAGTTGCTTAGTTGCAGTTTATTTTAAGTATACCCACTTACCTCATTTAGTTGGCTTGTATATTTCACCATGCAAAGTTGTATTGGGCTTGTCATTCTTCTCTTGCCATTTGCCTGGATGCAAAGCAATATCAAAACAGCAGCAACTACGAGAAAAGCAGAGTCTAAAACTACAAATTTTATGGTGCAAATAAAGTTGGAGATGCAGAATCATTCAGACAGGTTGGCCTTTTGTCGTAGCATTCAGAAACTGCAGCACTACCAGCAGCAACAGCAGCAGCAGCAACATCGGGAAAAACAACCACATCGAAGATCTCTTCTCAATACAAACTGTGATGAGCTTTTGCAGAATTTTCACCCGGAGTCAGGTGAATTACTGTTGGACACTCAACCCCGTTGTTGGTTGGGTCAAGAACTTCATGCAGGACGTTGCCGCAAACGTGCCTTGATTTAAGATTCTTAACTTACCTATTCTTAGGAGTAGGAAACAAAACCGTAACATGCTATTGAAACAACACCAGCAGCAAATTGTGATTATCCATTATATTTACTTAGCATCAAAAACTGTAGTGAAACTTAACAATATGTAGATCCAGTTTGAATTGGCTACATAAATAATAATTTCGTCTTGCAATGTTATGTATGGTATAAGTAGTATCTGTATGGCTAATAGCTTCCATAACAGAACCGATTTCTCGGAATTGCGCATGTAAGCTTGGTATTGGTTCGGGAAGAAAACAAACTGCAGTTACAACGACAAAAACTACCGTGATCGTAACTGGTTTAATTTCTAACTTTTTTTTTATACCTAATATACACATGCTATTTTGATAGTGCAGAGGCTTATGGGAAAAGGCTTCTAGCATGCAGTTGAATTTTGTTACCTGGACAGGCAGGTACCCATAGACCAGAACAGATTTTAATTGACCTCCCTCTCTCTTACGTCTCAAGGATGAATGTCCTGTCCCAGTCAGGAAACATTCATTTGTCATTTGCCAAATCCTTAAGTCCACCGTCCAACACGTTGTTTCATCTTCGGGGGTTCGCTTCGCTTTAAAATAAATCTTCGATTTCTCTACCAATTCGGTTTGCTTTATGAATATTTCATTTAAAAAAACCTAATAGTCCCAAGTTACTTTATCTGTTCGTCTAGTTTATTCCCCATTTTGTTGCACAGTGTGTGTTGACTTAGCCATAGCAATGGACAAGCTTAAAAACAGTGAAAACCTATCAATTTTTTTACCATTGTGCTGCAAGCTCGAAAGAAAACAGATTCTCTCAGGCAGCTTAAATCGGTTCAAATGCTAAAGAATTGCTTCGCTAAACCATAACAAAAGGACAAAAAGCCCAAACACATGTCGGAGACTATGTTGGGGCATAGAAAGAAATGGTTGGAAGAGAGCCATCAGTCTACTCCTTTGTTGCTACTACAAAATATAGGTTTACATACATACATCGTGTATATGATGTTTACATTTTACATACGTAATTATGCCGCCAGTTAACCCCAATCAAGAGCGAGAGTCTTCGTCATCGTTTTCCAACATGTGTCTTGTCAGTCATGTAAATTTTTCAAAACACAAAAAAAAGAAAAGAAAAGTGAAAAGTGTGTCGGCCATTTTTGTTTATCAAACTTCCGTATGCGTTGAAAGTCAATCAACATCCGTTTCAGCGTTGGTTGGTCCTTTCGTTTCACACACACGTTTCTTCGTCCCTTTTTCGTTAGCTGGTGTTGTTAGTGTTCATGTTGCCTGTTGTTTGGTGGTTCCTTCATTGTTTTCTTTCATGTTTGCATGCTTCATTTGGATGCCATTGCCACCAAAAATGGTAAAAATTGTAAACATGATGCTTTCAATCAGAAGATTGAAGCTACAAACACAGCAGGGGTTTGCTATTGGCTTTGGCTATGATTTTTTATAACATCGTCCCATAAAAGTAAGCCGATTTTGTCTTCAAAAATAAAAATGTCTTCTACACTTAATTTTATGATATCTTGTGTTCATTTCCCATTACCAAAGCAAATTGTTGAAGTCAAAATTAACAATTAAAATATTGATAGATTTTTTATAAGACAATCTAGCGATATAGAGCAAGATTTAATGATTTTTAAAGAACTTAACCTCCATTGGAAATGTATGGGCGCAAAATGCGGCTTAAGTTGGAAATAATTCAATGAGTACTAAAGTGATTCACAGTAGTTTTACAGCTGAGTCATTTCACGGCTTCTATTTGGATACCAATTAGCAATTCATTAGCTATTCATTCAAATAAACATGGGAAAAACCTGCTCCATTTGCCTCGCATTGCACACTTGCAGAAACACCTTATATATTATGTCAAAGGCTTCGTCTGTTGATAGGTATCAAGGTAATTGAAGTGGAAAACCAATTCGAGTGCGTTACTTCAACTTTAAATTAAATTTTTCAGTCTGACCACGAGTTTGGAAAGTAGTTGCAGAAAACTACTGTCAGAGAGGAGCGCAAAGACAATCAAAATTTATGCTAACCTAACCGAGGGTGAACAGGGCGTGGAAAGGCAACCTTTACTTTTACATACCCTGCAAATTTTGGGGAACTTCATTTTCTACCATATTTTCATATATTCCATCGTTAAAATGGTTCAGATGCTTTTTACCAGGCAATAAAACTCAGTTCATGTATTCCATCGTAATAATGGTTTAGATGCGTTTTTATTTTGCTCTACATATTCTCCTCGCCGTCGTAGGGAAAATCATTTCTTATGCCAAAGGTGGCCCGAATTTGATCTGGCGTTTTGTTCGCTATCATGTCGGCCACAGTACGGCAGGCTGCACGCATCAGGTCTTTGATGTCCAAGTAATTAGCAGCCAATATAATCTTAAAGAGTACATCCTGGTCCAGTTTTAGAAATTGTTTATCCCATGGGCATATGTCATGTATGATTTCAAAAACATCGTCAGTCTCACCATCATCCTTGTGATATTCGGCCCATACAAGAATCTTGGTCAAAATCTCCGAATCTACATTAGTCAAAGGCACAATCGCAGTGAAACTATTACTATCGCTTATAGATTCGCAATCCTCTAACAATTTTTTAATAAGCTGCGAACATTTCACAACTTCGATATCTGCTTCGATAATTTTACCATCCGATGATTGCAATTTTATTTTATCCATCTTAAAAATCGCATACACAAAATACAAATTTACAAGAAAAAATAAATTTTCGAAGCGTTCGCAGCTATAGAATAGTTTTTAGCTAGGAAAATACAATTACTTAGATTTCATGTAAAGAAATATGACATTTAAAGATGGATAGGGGTGATTTAGTTTTGAAGTGAACATGGTAAAAATGTTTTCAACGCAAATAATAACTTTTAGATGCAAGTGCTGCTGGGTATGTTTCAGGTCGAAGCCTTACCTTTCCGTTTTGTTGAGTAGAAAAACCGGTAAGGTAGATGCGTAGCATTTTCTCCGACGATTGCACAAACAAAGAACGAAATGTAGGTTTGCAAAAATGTGGGCGTGGCTGGTACACGTGCAAGGCCAAAACATTTGATGCAACATTATCTGCTGCAGTAACATCCGTTTTTCGGTTGTTCCTCTTTTTCGACAAAAGTTTGTTTTCCCACTGACTATGGGAGACTAACGAAGCAGAACGATAGCGGCGACAGCGGGACACCGAGAACAGTTACGCAAAATTGCCAACGACTCCGACTCTGTCTCTGACTCTGGCTTAAACTCTGTTTCGGGTCTCTGACTAACTGCTGCATTGTTACGCGCCACGTGGCCGTACAACAAAGTTAGTGCCACACCCTCCTCCCAAATTGGTTCGTCTGTCTTGTGAAATCCCCTCTCCTTTTTAGTCACCGCACTGCTGATGAAAGTTTTATTGGCTAAATTCGCAGTTGCAGTTTCAGTGCACAAAACTTGACCGACATAAGTTCTCTATTAAGAACGAAAGAAAACTTGGGCAATAACTGCATGTGTAGAACTGTGTAGGATTTTCGGGTCTTGGAAAATTCATCAATGCTTAAGCTTGTTTGCTGCTTGTTATCTCAGTTTCAGAGGCACAACTAGAACAATGGACGATTTTATTCAAAAGGTATCACGTAAAGCGGCACTCTAAAGAACATGTGTTTTACTTATATTTTTCAATTTTTTCGTAAAAATCGTTGATCTGTTTTTTAATTTAATCTGAATCCCAATGGGTTCCTCCTTCTACGCTAACTATTTTCTATATAATTAAGCTAAGCAAAGCTGCAACTAATGAGAAGAACAAAACGATAGGAAACTTTTCCGCAAAAGTTGCAAGTATTGTAACTTTTAGAGGAAAGTGTGTGCCAACTAAGACACAGGTAAACCAAGATGAACTTTAAAAATGAAAAGTCATCGTTAGATCCTCTTAAATATTGTATGATTAAAATTATGATCATTCTTATATAAAACGGCATACGAAATACAAATAAAAATTTTTCATTTTATGATAACATTTTTCAATTTTACATAAAGAAAGCTTATATGAGTCAAGTCAGCGAATAAGAAATACCCTCTGAAGCCCCGTTAGTTAGTCACTAAATTTAGATTAATTCTTTAGACGTCACTTAGATTACAATACGATACAGACTTCGCGACTTTAATGTTTCTTCTTTAGCAGCGAAATATTTTTTTATTCATCACAATTTAAGTTCCAAATTTAAGTAATTTGTTCAAGGATCTACTTATTTGTCGATAACGTATTGCTCTTTGGTTCGGAATAAACTATTTATCGATAACAAATAAGCTTTAGCTTTCTCTCTATATCTTATTTTACTGGTAACAATCTTCACCATACAAACATATAGATTAAAAAACTAAACTACTTTGTATCTTTCTGATACCTATAAGTAAAGGGTATTAAAAGCGACATACATGCATGTAGAGTGAGCTCGGAAGTGCTTTTGTATTTGTACATATTTGTTTTTGCCTTCAACTTGAAGTGTATGCATACGTTTGTGTATGTGTATGCATATGTATATGTGTCTGTCTCTTTGTCTGGAGTGGTTCAAGGAGAAAAATGCTAATAAAATATTTAAAATTCGTTGCGCGCAAAATAAGCAAAAGGAGAGAAATTTTATGTTTTTCAATTTATTTGTTTTTGCTGCCGCAGCATTTATGATGCTTATAGTATATGTATTTGCTTTTCTTTCTTTGACTCACACTCACTCACTGACTCACAAACCATATCGTGTCTTCTTGGTTTCCTCCTTTTACTGCAGCATCATTTCAATTTTGTGCAGTGCACATGGCTTATGACTAATATGCCAGCATCATAAAATTTTTTAAATACATTTTGCTGGCATTTCTCAAGTTCTGCCACCCCAAACAATTAAGAAGGCAATTATTTCAAGAACAATTCCTTTTCTTAAACAAAATTAACTTCGTCACATTTGCCGCTGTGGTGTCACTGAAACAAAACTATTTTATAATCAATAGTTATTGAACCTATGTATGCTCTTTTCTCTCTAGGTATTCTGTACTTTGAAAAAAACCCTTTTTCTTGCAATAATTAAAATATGTTAATTAAATTTGACAAAATGATATTTAATATAATATATCTATCGGCTAACCATTATTAACCATATTTTAATGCTTTCTGTATTGCAGAGATTTCTGCAAGAACGTGTTGACACTTTCAGACAGGAGATTCCACGTGTCAGTAGAATTTTTTTTTTGTACAAATTTTTCACACATGCCGCATCATCTGCCACAAGGAGACATCAATCTCAGCCGAAGGGGATATAAAAGAAAATGCAGACATTTAGTTGGCAAAACAAACCATAAAACATTTGAGATTGCTGACCTGACTGACAGATTGACTAAACATTCAGCAAAGACTTTGCCATGCACAGATGCATCAAGCCCATTTGATCAGCGAAAAGACGGAAACAAAATTGTTCCGTTTTATGTAAAAAATATACATATATATTGAAACATTTGAACTACATTTGGGAATCCATCGCTGGACAGAAACCAACTTTCTAATGCCGACAGGAATTCGACGCACTGTGGATAGAAATAATAAATCCACTCTGTCACGGTACCTAGGATAAATTGGCATTAAAGTCGAGGATAAAGGCAACATTTCAATGCAAGTGAAATTACGCTATTTTTCAATTTTGAGATTACTAGGATCATTTGAAACAACTGCTTTCACAAATGAAGTTTGTAGCAATTCACTAAGTCTAGACTAAACATTGATTACAAGCCAATTTATCCTAAGAGAAAGAAGCTGCATAGTTTGTTTCGATTTGTTTGGAGTCTGTAGGAAACAGAATATAAATTAGCGGTGACTAAAGTATCCAACATATAAAAAAACAATAAAAAACGACGCATTGGTTCTATTCAGTCGCTTTTGTAAGATGAACAAGGCCTTTTTTCGTAAAAATGTAAGTATACATATTGAGGTGCGATAACCTTTGGACTAGCTTTATCTAAAATTAAAAAAAAAAAAAAGATTAAATAGCACAAGATTTTCTACAATCTCTAGAATTTTTGTAAAATGACGCACATTAAAAATAATTCACTTTTAATTACAAAGAGCTGTTTTATTCTTGAAACTTGGTTTTAAATTGTTCTGTTGTTTTTTGGTTGGTTGTTAGTAGCCTGGACTTTAAGTTGAGAACGAGACTTAAGTATAGTTGTAATTTTATATGCTTAACATTCAACGCTTTTAAGCAAATTACACAGTTTCGCATTTAAGGTAATCCCCGCCTGGTCATTCGCACCTAATTCGCATTGTTTTAACCCCAAACGTTGCCCACCAAAAGTGTGCGCACTAAATAATTCATTTGTTAATTTAGACATGGCTGTTTCTCCCACTATCTCTTTCTCTGACCTCTCCTTCTTTCTACTTATATATCTGTCTTTATCATCCACTCACTGAATGTTATTTTCTCGGTTGTATACTTTTTGGCTTTTTCCTTTTAGCCAACTAGACAATAGAAAACAAAACCCAAAAATGTTGGTGCTGCCGTTGTTGTGGTTGTTGTTGTTGGCGTTGGCGTTGGCGTTGGTCCTGTTGATGGTAGACGCATTTATATTCAAACTATTTAATTATTAAATTCATCGCGCACACATTTCATGAATATTCATGGCACTCACGACATTTCAAAATTGGGCTTTTAATTGTTTTTGGTTAAGGTTAACGACCAAGAGAACCGCCACTGGACAGCAAAATCAAAAATTGTATACTTAATAAGTACATGTTCGTACATATGCAAGGTCTCAAAAGAAACTCAAATGGCTAAAAAGGAACGTAGACCCAGTCAACAACTATACAACCCGACATCCTAAGTGTCGATTCCCTGGAAATGAACGGTCTGGCACACACATATCTGGATCAACTTCACTTGATGGTGTCGAGCAGGAGTTACATTTTAAGTTCAACAAGAGTTAATGAACTGAAAGCGATAGGTATTAAAATGCAAACTCCTATTTTTCTCCTAAGTAATGGCAAATTTCTTAATTTCAGTTTACTATTGTTTTATATATCCGTTTCAGTCAAAATACAACTGATACATAAGACACTCCATTTAATTGACATGAATTATATGAGTGAATTTGCCCCTACTCATTGTGTCTTTGTCAGTGTATGGAATGACTTCGGAGAAATGTAATGAATAATGATGTTTGGAACTTCATCATTTCAATATAAAAATAAAATTTTGGACAAAATAACCAAAGCTCAAATGATCAAGGAACTAGCTTAGATTTATAATTTCAGGTATAAGCCTTCAACAAAAAAATTGTTCCTCCTTGTTGAGCAATCAGAAACGTCTAATTACAATAATTTTGGTTTTCAAATCGGGGTATTTTAATAAAAAGTATTTTAAAAAAGAAAATAAATTCGACAAATTTATTTTTTCAAATTGTCAGTTTTTAACCTCCTTTTTGTCGTCATTATTATGTATATACATTCAAATGGCATGCACGCCTAAAGCTGATTTTCCATGCTGGCAAACGCTTAGCTTTGCCACGCACTTTACTGTTCCACCCAAACCCCGCAACCTCTTTATCCTTTGTGACATCTGAACTGAAATTCGTTTTAAAAAAATGAGGGGAAAACCGCCAAATCTATGCTCCAAGGCAGATAAAAGACAGCCTACAGGAGTGACTGTCAATATGAGCAGGTGGGATGAGCTTAAAATTTGCCCTGCTTAGTCATCATTTGAGATATTATTTTGCTAACAATTATACTTGACTTTTGGTACAGCGAAACGCACTTGCCTGGTAAAGCACAAAACATCGACCCAAATACACGTAGAGAAGTCCCAATATGTCCTGTGTGTTAGATGTACTAATGACTGACAGGCTTTGCTTGGCCCCTGAACTCCCACGTCACTCTGTGCTCTATGCTCCTGCTGTTCAGACAAAAGGAGCAACGCCTAGTTAAATGAAAGGAGTTGAAGTATTAATGGGAGCACTGGTGTGAATAATAGAGGTTCTTAAAAAAGAAAAAAATATATAGTCGGCAAACTGTAACTTATTACAACAGTAAGTTGTGAATTGACAAACTGAGATACAGAAATTTTAGTTCCAGTTTAAACAAAATTTTTTTTAACTTAGTATAGAATTTTAGTCCACATTTTTAATATTTGGTAAAAAATTGGTAGTTTAGTTTTGAAATCGTATTAAACACCAAATGACAATGCAAGAGTAGGGGGAATGTGTTTCCCAAATTTATTAAAAGTCATTTATATTTTACAAAAATTTGTTTGCCTCAATCCAGTTCCTCCTTTTAAAGAGCTGGGCCCGTATTAAAGTCTTATATTGAAAACTGCAGAAAAAATCCCTTAAGAAGTTTGACTACTTCCATTTCTAAAATATCAATTTATGTAATGTTAACCATTGTTATATAATCCATAATCTTAGTAAAGCGCATGCTCACATTGCGAATTTATTTGATAAAACTTTATTTAAGACTCAGACTGCCAACACTGAAATGTATTGTATATAACGCAACCTTCTCACAATCTGGTTCCAATTTTTTACAGCTTTTGAGGTATTGTTTATAATTAATTTTCCTCTTGCTTGGTGCTCTTAATGTTTGCAGAGGTCTGCCATCGCCGAGCCTCAGGCTGCATACTTGATATTTAATAAGTATACGCACCATTTCTGCCGATGTGAAGCAACCATTTTAATGTAATACACCTAAAACATTTTCCTGTATATTCTTACATTAAACGAGCTCACACTGTGCTGAACTACAGTGATTACAGGGGATTGTTTGGACAATTTGAGATAAATGCCAGTTAATTGAATTGTTATTTTTTTCCGCTGCAAGGATTCTCCACCAGCTATGAACCACATACATGTGCAATACACAGACAGACCACTTTTTGACTGATTACAAAATGCTGACAGATAGAGGAAACCAAGTAAAACTAGAGCAGTAGATAGACAAGAATATATTCGGCATAGAATACAAAATTCCGACTAGACAGGTCTGACAGTTGCACATGCAGTTTTTGTTCAAAAATGTCAGCCAGTGTCCGCAATAAGTAAACATGCTGTCAAATTATTCACACAAACGGACTAAGTGAGGCTATGCTAAGGAGATGCTTTTGTTTTTAAACTAACCTCTTCAAATATATGTAAGCAAGATGGCCCTCTCGTTCTCTCCATCACCCTCCAAACCCCCCCCGGTTTAACCCTACATCTCTGTCATAGGAATGACAAATTTCCTGCCTTTCCTATCCCGTATTTTTCTTTTTTGCAGGTTGTTTCGCATTGTTGGGCTTATAACTGGGCCCGAAGGCTTTTAGATAACAAAAACGTCTTAAGCAGCACACAGAAAACAGGAAGCCTTAAAATGTGGCGTCCAGTATATTTTAGAGGAAGTATAAAGGCAACAAAAAGAAGCAAAATGAAGGCATAAAAACGTGGCCCAAAACGCAAAAGGGGGCATAGTTCTCTTCTTGCATATATTTATTTACTTAGGCTGTCAATAACCTTTGGCATTTTTCTATATTTTTAGTTGGGAAAATATTTAAAAAAGTTCTTTGTCAACATTTTTGTTCACTACAAAATGTTCTCTTTTATATTAAATTATTTAAACGAAATATACAACCATTGCACAATCGCAAACATATTCAAAGTACAATTTAAATTGAATTCATAAATTTGATTGTAGCCCAATGACAAGCATAATGATAATGTCCCTTGTATGATATTTATCAGTATTTAACCGACGCCAAACAAAAAATGCGAAAAAAAGCACAACAAAAAACACATACCATATGCAAATTCGTGACAAAATTCAATAAACTTTAACACTTCCCGACACCTTCTGACAAACGGACATCCGCAGGAACAGCAACGATAATAAACATTCAAATGACAAAATGAAAGAATAACTATAACTAATAAAAATTAAAAATTATTTTTGTATATTTTTATAGCAGCAAGTTAACAGCAATGGTTTCTATTTTCGCAACGTTGCACTTTTTACTAACATAATGTGAACACATAAAGATAACAAAAAACAGAGTTATGGCAGAAGCTGAAATACTCTTACAACTAGGTACTAGATGGTTTGCTTCTCGGTCACTCCAAAAGCCAAAACGAAAAATGCATTTGCAATATTGATATAAAAGATTAGTTTCTGTTAAATTCATAATAAATTAATCTATTATTTTAATAACTTTCCTGCATATTTTTTGGCGTTTATGGATCTATTTAAGAGGAAGTGGGACTAGCTAATCACATAAGAGAAAACCAATTTCTGTACGTGTATGGATCTTAAACCTATTGAAATGTGTAAACCAAGCGGGTCTGTTTGTAGTCGATGTCATAGAAGTTTTAAAATTTTTTACATATTTCTATTCATTTTTTTTTGGCATGCAACTAAAGCTAAGCCATCTTTACCAAAAATTATTTCAAATTAAAAATTATTCTGTGGTGCCCATACAGTGTGGAGATATAAAAATGTTATTAATTTATGAAAATTTATTTTAAATACCCAACTCATTCAATTTAAAATTATGCCCAATAAAAAATCTGTTCCTCACTGTACAAAGCAACGAGAATCAGAAATGAAGGAATATTTGTTTTTGTGGTTTCAATTTTCTTATTTTTTTTTATTCTCTTTTTTTGGTTTTGTTAGCCGGAAATCAGGCAGCCATGACGCCATCTTTCAAAATGGCTGTCCGTTTTTATTTGCCACGCTTTCGGTCTGTCTATCTCTCCCTGCCTTTTTTTGTGTGTATTTAGCTATCTGTCTCTTTCTGGTGATTAGCTGTCACGAGCTGTGGCGAAAAACAAAAATGAATTATTATCGCTTTGCGTTCAAAATGTTGACATAGATTTAAATTATTTGTAACAAAATCAACGAACTGTGGCGACAATGTCCCCCGCACGATCTCCTTTTACCTAGAACTGGTCATTTCAACCAGTTCTCACGCCCACGCTCAAGGCGGAATTGCTGCTGCTGATTTGATTAGCTAGAATAGGGGATTCCACGACACGACACACCAAAAAGAAAAAAAAGAGGGTTTGATATACTCTTACCAGAAATGACTTTATCTGTTTTTCAGTCATACCATTTGGAAGCTGTCTCAGATTGTATGCTTAACACTTCTTCGGGGAGTGTAAAGACTAGTCGGAGTTAATTTAACTGAAGTCTTTTGCTACGCAATTTAAATTGCTTTGGGAAAATTTTCATCACGTCCTATTTGTCATAACAAGACGAGAGCCAAGTAATACGCACAATTAATAAACTTTATCCAGTTCTACTTGGAGACAAGATACAGTCGGAGATGCCAAGTAAAGGAGGAGGAAAAGCAATAACTTTTCTCTGGGATTTCCCTCATTTGTTTTCAAGGCCAACAGTAATGTATATTTACTTGGCATTCTTCTGTTTCCTCTTTTGAAAAGAACAAAATGATACCTTAACCTTACCCCAGCCAATATTATACGTCATTATTTTTGTTGTCACCTTAGTTCAAAGCAAATAATTAACGCCCAACTCTTAGTTTTCCCCTGGGGCACATACTAGTTTCATTTTCCCAGATTGCTTTGACCATTGTTTTATATTTTCCTCATTGACTTTGAATCGATTAAAATTGTTTCGGCCTGGGAATTTCCTGTTGTTATGAACATTTTTTTAGCACAGATTTTTTATTTTGATGTCCTTATTCAAGGACTCTGCATAATTTTTTGTCAAATAAGTTTTGCTCGTTAAGAATTTAAAAAGAAAAAAAAGAAAATAAAGCTCAAGTGTCAGAAGCTCAAAAAGGAAAGGTTTCACTTTCTCTTTAGCCATCCTTCTCCATAGCCTCCACCTCTTCATACTGATTACCTTAAGCTTTTCTTCATATATTTTTTTCTTTCTTTTTTTTTGTTTCTATTGCATGCTTTCATATTCTTGTTCTCCACTTGTGGCATTAATTTCTGCTGTGTAAGCAGATAAATTGCAAAAATGTCAAAAGATGTTGACAGTCATTGGCATTAAAATGGATACAAAGTCGTTTTTCTTTCACTGGACCCGACTTTTGTCACCACAAAAGTTGAAGGATGAGTGGTAAGGTTGAGGTATCTATCAACTGGCAGTTGGGTTAAAGTAAATTTAAGCAGTGTATAAAAATTCTAAAAGATCTTATCGACATTTAACGAGTTAACGTTTTCTATGGGACCCTAACTGTTTTTAACACAAGCTGTAGTTCAATTAAGTATGACGATATGAGGTTAGTAATCTCACAACTAGATGTCGTAGGGTTTCAGCAATTAGTTTGCTTTGTAATAAAGTGGAGCAATAGTGATTACTAAGTAATTAAAAGATTCTATGTGAATTAATATAAAAACTCCATTTACTTAATTTCTTTCCTGGTCATTTTTATTCCAAAAACTTTATTATTCAAATGATTTTCTTCCAGTTTGTGATGATTTTTCCCGACTGTTAACGTTTTCATCTGTAGATAATCTAACATGTTCTTCTTCTTTTCTTTCCCGTCTTTCGGAACTTTTTGCGCGCTTTTCGGGGTCTTCAGGAACTCGAATGTTTCGAGATTGCTCATCATCAAAAACAATTTGAGTTTTGTGAACTGACGAATTATTGGTCCTACCCTGTACATATACTTCTAAGCTCCCAATCGATGATTGTGTGTTAAATATTTGATGGACACTCTTGTGAAAATGCATATTATAAATGACTTTTGAAAATATATATGAGACATCGACAATACGAAATTTTGGATTCCTAGCCAAATCGACTGATTGTGGAATTGTATTAGTGCAGATAACAAGTTCGTAGTCCGAATCAATGAGTTTTTGTATCGAATCATCAGAGAAAATGCCATGAGTAACTATGGCGTAGACTTTCGAAGAACCCGCCTCTTTTAGCCGTTCGGCGGCAAAGCATAAAGTGTTACTGGTATCGATCATATCATCGATAACAATGGTCACCTTATCGTGAACATCGCCAACCAAAACCATTTCGTAAACGGCGTTTATATGCTGTCTCTGCTTGTGTATTATAGCCATTGGCAAATTCAAACTATCTCTAAATTTGGTGGCTATCCTAATGGCCCCGTTGTCGGGAGCCACTACAACTCCGTTATGCCAATCGGGTATATACCGATGAATCCATGGTATCATGGTTACCACTGATAGCAGATTATCGCAGGGTATATCAAAGAAACCCTGCACTTGAGCCGCATGCAAATCCATGGTCACAATATGATTAACCCCAGCGACAGACAACATGTTGGCCACCAATTTGGCCGATATCGGCTGTTGCCAAGAATACATTTTGTCCTGACGGCAATAGGGAAAAAATGGTATTACAGCCGTAATCTTATTGGCCGAGGCATAGCGACATGTTTGCACCATTATCAGTAACTCCATTAGCATATCGTTAATTGGAGCACAGCTGGTCTGAATCACATAGACATCCGAGCCGCGTACCGATTCCAACAACTCGAACCGGATCTCACCATTAGCATATTTGCCACGCAGAACATGATGCGGAGTGTAGCCCAATTGTTCGGCCACCAAATCGGCAAAATGTGGATGCGATGAGCCCGATATAATAGTTAGATTGCGGTTCATCAAGAAACGGGTATAAAAATTTTGATATAAAGAACAAGCCGAACAACAATAATTGAAATGCCTACTTATCGATTTACAATTTTGGAGGCAATTACCTAATGTGCCAGCTAAGAATTGGGCCTCAAGCACCTACTACAATTAAACATAATTAGTTGGAAGTGGAATTATTTAGGTGGTGATATGCCCTTTGGCCCTAAGTCGTTACACTAATGCATATTTCATAATAGCCCCAAAGCTGATTAGCTGGACAATTCAAGATGATAAAGGTGGCAATCAAATTCCGAATATATTAGCATTAACTGATAATCACAAAGCCATGTACAATCCGCTAGGCAAATAGTTAATTTATTTTAGACCAAAAAAAAAAACCAACGACTATTCAGTGACATCAGACATGACGGCCTATGTTATTGTTGATAAGCAACCAACGACAACGACATCTACAAATTAAACAACATTTTTGTAAACAAATTCATTGTCAACATTTTCCATTGAAATTATCCTTTATTTTTGTTTTTGTAATTTTTCTAAATTCTTTACACCACACAATTTGTTTAAAAATATCTTAAGCATGATAACGGCTAAGATAGCGACAATTAAAGCCATAAAAGAAAAATGTAAATCTTGGATATTCATGATGATGCCACATTTTATTTTGTTAAAATATTTCGAAGAAGATTTGTATGGCATTATTAATTTTTATAATGAGGCTGTTAGTAAGGCTATTCTCCTGAACCATATTGGTTCCATCTATATTATATTTAATGCTTCGGCAGTTTTAATAGCCCTCATACTGATTGCCAGCAAACGCATTGAAGAAATTGGTGTCCTTTTGCTTGTCATTGTAAAATTTATACGTAGGATACTCTTTGGAAATCGAACGTATTGCCTTCGATTATTCCTAGGCGATTGTCTGGATATTGGCTGTCTTTTGATGATACTGGCTGTGCGTTATCGCCAAAGAAACGAAGATGTTTGGCCCAAAGTAAACGACTCTAAAAATCAAATAATATTATTTATGGGTCGTGTTTGCCTATCAAGCATCTATTTTATATGGTTGTATGCAGACTTCGGGGTTAGTCTTAAATTAATTTGAAATTATCTATTATGTAGTCCCAGAAAGCACTATAACAAAACACATAAAAATTTTGCTAAAATTTTTCTCATCTGTCTAAAATAACTAAGAAGAAAAAATCCACTACCCTGAATTAATTTGTTTAACCAATATATGCAACGCATAGAACGAAGCGTTTCCGACCATTAAGTATGTATATTCCTGATCAGCACGACAAGACAAGTTCATATAGCTATGTCCGTCCGGTGAAGCTACAGCGATGAAAATCTGCACTTAGTCTTTTGTATACTGCGGGCATTATATACCTCAACTATCATATAGCTCCCATAGAAACTCTACAAATCTTAGTTTGCTTTATATCCAAACGTCCGCGCCAAATTTCATTGGGATTGTTAAAAGTGTAAACAAAAATAAGTGCTTAAATCGTTAGAATAACTAGAAAGAAGCTGAATGAAAGCCTTAGAGAATATAATTTTTTTTAATATTTTCAAAGTGTTGGCGATTAGACTTGGAGCGTTCATTTTGGCCAAACAATTTTATGATCTGTTACCTCATTAATAAAACAAAAACAAGCAGTATTTTCACCTTAAAACAAATTTAAGATATTTTAAAATTTAGCAAAACAACTTTAATCGTAATTTACTAACCAATCTCTAGCTCTAAATATTGCAATAATATCTTGATTTTTTTTTAGCTGACCTGTTCTCTTTTAATATGTATCATGTTGATATTGATGATTTTGGGCTATCGCTGTAAAACGTTAGCCTGGCTGACAGCTTTGTCTTTGCTAGCCACGGATTTCCCCCGTTTGTGGCAATCGCTTTATTGGTGGAACATCAGATTTAGCATTCAGTTTCTTTTCGTTTCACTATGCAAACTCGGAGGATTTTTATTGCTAACCCAAATGAGTGCTGGTAAATGGTCATTGGATGCATATCAACTTAAACGAGGCAGACATCAAACAGTCGATGATTAAGATATAAAAGTCCATTAAGTATTACGAGTACTTGCTCAAAAAAAAAAAAAAAACAAATACGAAGGTATAAAAAACGCCTTCGGGCTAATGTTTACTTTTATTTCTATCTCTATTTGTGCACCTGGCCTTTGATTCGCGCCCCCCATTTTCCCGGATTGGTCTTCTCTTTCCTCTTTGTGAATTATTGAAAAGACTGGAGTACGGCTTAAGCGGCTTTTCCCTGGCACCAGCCACTTTTTCTGTTTCTTTTTTGCTCTTAAAAAGGAAATTGAAACTAAAAAACAAAAAAAAAAGAAAATCATCTTAAATACAGAAAAAATAGAGACACTTAAAAAGCTACAACACTGCCGTTAATGAGTTTTTCTAGAGGTTGAAGGTAGAAATAAGGAAGAAGAAAAAATAGAACCGCAGAGGACGCAGTGACCTTCGCTCTTGACTTAAAACCCATTTGCATAAGCGCCAAGTAGGGAATGGGGAATGACGCATGGCGGCCGAAAGGCGAACAGCTCCAAGCAAATGGCAGCGACATGTGAGTGCTCCTCTTAGCTGACCGCCCAACCGAGAACACCTCAACTCAGTCCGCACTCGTTGTTTATCCAACTGTCAACGCAGTAAGCTTTTTTTCTCTTGTTTTTAGCCTCTGCAATGCGTTTGCCTTAATTAAAAAGAACAGCAACTATTCGTATTTATTGACAACGGCGTTGGCAGTGTAATAAACAATTGAATGGGAAGAAGTTAACATATTTACGGAAGATAAGAACGACTATTCAGATACCATTAACAAAGAAGTACTCAAATTTGTATTCCAAACTACGTTTGCAATATGGATTTTCACAGAAAGTAAAAATTAAAAAATGTAATTCGTTGCCAATTTTCTTTGAACCCTATATTTATAATAATTAAAGAAATAAGAAAAAGATGGAAATTTGATTGAACTAAGTTTGATTTAGTTTTATAGAACTTGAAATATTATCCACTAGAGAAAGTGTCAATACCTAATGATGTTTAATTTTTGGGGATAAACAAACAAAAAAAGTTAAAAAGGCATGTAGGATGTTGATTTTATATAACAACATTGTAAACAACAAAAGATAGAAAAAGGTATCGACCAATTTTTTTTTTGGTACCTGATCAGATAAACTTGAAGAATTTACTTTACTTAAATCTGAGATATTACATTAGTTAAATCTTCAATTAAACTTTAATCATCATTTGGATTTACTTTGCTTTCGTCACACGACTTGAAAAAAACCAACGCAATGTAATTTTGTAAATGTGAAACACAAACAAACAAAAACGAAAACTAAGCACAAACGCAATTTTCGCAAGTTGTATTAAAGAAATGAAACCTTAAGATAAAGGACAAGAGAGACTACAAATAAACCGCTCACAAGCAAGAAGATATGCAAATGCAAGTAAGTAAAAATGAGGGAAGAAGACCATGTGGCGTATGAGCAACAACAACAGCAACAACAGCAGTAGCAGTAGCAGAAGCAACAACAAAAACAAAAACATCATCTACATATTGCATATATGGAAATGTGTTTAATTAAAACGGTGCAACAAAATGCACGCGCATGTGGTTAACAGAGGGAAGGAATGCACATTTCATTTGCATAAGTAAAATAAATAAATTTACGGATATGTGTGCGTATATTTGTACGTGCGCTAAGACCATCCCAGAATTCATCCATCCATCTTACCATCCCAACGATTCAACCAAGCATCCAAGCATTATTCGTCCAACTCTGGTAACACAATAAAAATGTCCAGGTATTTAAATCAATTTAACTTGCAACAAGACATAAGCAACTAAAACCAAATAAAACACTTTACTATTAGTAAAAACATCTACAATCGTTCAACCCAACTATAGTCTGTAGTGGTGATAAGAAAACTTGGTAGTTTTCGGAATAGCGCTATGCAGACAACCTGGTCAGCTTTGATTTTCCAGTAAATAAATTACCTCGGGCTCTAGTGAAATGGCTTTTAATTTATTGAATAATAAGTGAACGCCTCATGCCATTTATATTGTGAAAAAGTGCTGAAAAGTTTTTAAATTTGGGCAATGTTAGCTTCAAAGATAAAAGCCAGAACTAAATTCAAAATAGTTAGCCAATGAAATTGATTAAAATTAGTTCCCATGCAGTTCAGGCTGTTCATTTAAGAGTTCTACTTTATGTATGTACATATGTATAGTATATGTATGTTTGTTTCTCCTAATCCCAACGATTTTATTTGCAAGTGGTTTTAGCTTCAACTTTGTCTGAGTTTTTCGAGGTGGGAAGAATGAAAATGTGTGGTTAGATGGCTGGATGGTTTGAGTGGTTTTATGGTGTACCAGAAGGGGATGGCTTGCGGGGGAGGGTATAGCTTGGTCCATGTAAATTTTATTTCAAGGCTAACGCACACGTACAAAATGAAATGAAATTCATTTGGGAGCATCATCATCATCATCATCTCAGTCTCAGAGACATCGTCGTCGCATTACGTAAAAGCGCTTTTACGGCTACATTTGCACACACACACATACATGAAGACACGGCGGCACAAAAGTCCCAAAAAAGTAGGCTACAATTTGGTTGCAGCTAACAGGTTGAAGGCAACCAGAGATTTGAAAGCGTGCGAATGGCTGAAGAGGAGAAAAAAAAGACAATAAAGCTTAGCTTTGCCACTCTTTGCTAAACATGAGAATGACTGTTCTTGCCTTATGTATGTATGTATGTATGTGTGTGAGTGTGAGTGTGAGTTTCTTTACGTATTTTCCAATAAACTCAACTGCCAGCTTATTTTTATTATTTTTAATTTTTTTTCTTGGCTGCTCAACATTAAATGGCTTTTCAGCTTCATAGATTTTCTCTCGGTTTTCGTTTTGTGGGAAAATCGCATTACAAAATCATTTATGGCATTCGACATTCAATAATAATGTCAGTTTACTGGGTTATTAAAATTTCATATAAACATTTCATGCTGACTTTGACTTCTGTATAGCTGAATTTTTCATATTTATTTTGTTTTGGTTTTTTTTCCTCAATACACTTTTTTTGGCGTAATTTTTGGTATTCGTTTTGTAGGCAACGAAATGTCAGCGACACGTTCGCCTACAGCAGCAATTTATCATAAATATGCGTAGACATACAAACATATGTACATATGTGTGGCATATAAATCCTGGCCTTGTTTCGTCCTGTCGACCTTATGGCAAATGCGTTCTGGGTAGCCTTGTTCCCTATTGCCTTTTGTTTATGCTGCTGTCAGCGTTCGTTTAATTCAACATTAGCGCCTTGCGGTACGGTCCGAGAGGTGAGAGACCCGTTTTGCCACTGTTACCTCCATCATCGTCGTCGTCGTCCTGGATCCCTTTGTGTGATGTCCCGCGGCCATTTTCACACGGTTTTCCTCGCATTTATTCGTTGCTGTTGTTTTGAACTTTATTCTTCGATTTTTTGGACTTTTTAAATTGTCAAACTGTCAAATAAATTACATGGGAAAACATACAAAAGATCTGACGCCGCAGTTGGGCTTCCTTTGTTGAACTCAACATTTTGTTGTATTGCATACACAAAAAAGCAAGAATTTGTGAATATATGAATAGAGGTTGGTATAACATGTATAGGCCAGACTTTGTGGTCTGTTGTGATTATTTCGGTTTTGGCATATGAACTTTGATGTTTTCATTTAATTTCTCCCTGGAAAAAGAAATTTAAAACTTCCTTATCAACTTTCCTATGACGACATGTTGTCAGCAAAATTTCTTTTGTTATTTTGGAAAATAACATTTCGAAATTATCATGGTAAATGGTTATTTTATTTCTCTACACTAAAATTTAATAGTAATATAAAATACATCACTTATTATTCGTTTTAATTTAAATGTAGGTACATAAATTTTAGAGAATATAGATAACATTTTGGGTTTTTTAAGATTAATATCGTAGTTTATTACAAATCAACAAACAATAAATCAGCCTTTCTGTGTATGCTCAAAATATACAAGCATTTTTCGAATTTTAATTTCGAGGTAAAAAACATTTTTTAATATCGATACTTCCGAAACAAAAATAAAGCCATTAAATATGCACAAAGTACTGTTATCTTTTCACTATTAAAATAAGCATTATTTGTGAACATATATATATATATATATGTATCTATCGAAAAGTTAAATATAAAGTTTAGTAACACTTACGCAACTTTTGCAGGCAAATGGCATAAAAGCTGCTTCATCTTTTATGCGCTTCTTAGTTAAATTTAGTTTCTACGGCCACACACACCAAGATGCAGAACACATATATTGAAATACACACACAAGGCCTTTGCCAAAAGTCAAGCGGATTTTGGTATGGCAAAGTTTGTCTAGGCCAAAGCCGCTTAGACTAGTTAAATAAAAGTGCTACAAGAGCTAAAAGCACACGCATACATACCCATTGTCATATACACACACATACTAGCAAGACCAGCAAACCCATCCTAAAACTCAAACTAAAACGTAATCTCAAACTCGAACTGTAACTGGAACTCATCACAGATTTTAGCACTAACCGCACACTATAATTGCATTTTCTTGAATTTTGGCAGCCTTCAATTTATGCTTTTGCAATATCAAATTGAAAATCCTCAATTTATTTAAAATAAAACTTTTCATTTATCTCTACAAACATTTTCAACTTTAAGTTGGATTTCGTTTTCGTTTTGTGTTCGACCTTCCAACAAAAGAAAAACAAAAAAAGAGAACACCACGTGTTTATTTATGGCAGCTGTGTCTTACTATACATTTTTCGTTTCCTTTTCGCGTTTGCCATTTAAATATTTAAAAAGCCTCAAAAACCTATGCGGCGACGTAAGCCCATAAATATGCAATGAACTTTGCGAGTTTTTACATCTTCTGGCAGGCATTTTTCAATCACGAAAAAGAGAAAATAGAAAACCAAAGAACCAGCTTTATAACCGTAGTTTCTACACCCTCGCTGGACTGCTTATATGCATATTTACTAGATTTTTGTAAGATTTTGCTTCATCATTTAAAAAACCGACAATTTTCACATTGATGGTATTTACAATGTAGCCGATTGATTTTATTTCTTTTTAAAATTGGCACTTGAAAACAGAGAGTTAAATTTAATTAAAATATAACAGTTGAGATATTTGGGACAAACTATTAGAGTAATTATCATAAAATTGATCACAAATTTTTCAATTAGGCCCATTTGCAATAGAAAAATATTAAGCATTTCACTTAAAATAGACAAAATATACTCTTTGGGAAAGGGTATTAAAAAAGAAAAATCAAAATTTTATGGTTTTTTAACTAAATGCAAGAACCAAAGAATAAAGATACCAAAAAAATGAGGAAGTTAATTAGCAGCAGATGTTGCCTGTCAATTTGGTTAAAGATCCTCGTTGGTCTACTTTGAGTGCAAGAAGAACAATGAGGACACGTAAAAAAACAAGATTCTCTTGCTCATTTTTTAAAGTCGTAAAAAGTTTAACGTAATCTTAAAGTCGTTGGCATTTTCTCGATAAAAGTTTAAAATTGTTACACGGTAAATGACACGCGCTTCTTGGCCTCTAACAGTCAGAGAGCTCGTTCCTCCAGCACCAAGCCATACTTTTGTGGTCTGCGTGTTAATCTGTTGAAATTTGCGTTTTAATAGAAATCACAGGGTGTGCCCAGGACACATTCTTTTTTTATCTTTTCTCTTCTCTTTTTCTCGTTGCTTTGCCAACTTTTGTCAACAGGCGCAACGCGTGGTGTATTATTGCTTTTAAGTACGTGATTTTGCTTTTGAAAATTTCTTTGCACATTTTTTATTTTTTGTGCTAAGAGCCTTTGCATTCTATTTTGAGTATGCCATACACATTAAACGTATTGGTTTTTACGATTGACAGGACGTTGGTGGGTAACATGGAATATAATTTAATTAATGTAATGGACAAGAACGATGCCCCGGAGGGTACCAAACACTAAGAGAAAATACGTGTTTTGTAAACTACTTTTATTCATACGTATATTTTTTAAACCCTGTCACAGAGGGAAGCTGGGAACCATAACTCAGCGTTCTTTATCTCAACCTTTTTCTCTTGTTGGGCTTTGTGATGATAAAACTAGCCCAACAAAGATATTAAAAAAAAATCGCTGACTGACTGACTGACTGCAGCTTTACATACCAAAAGTCTTAATTAATTTTTTTAAAAAAGTGACTATCATGGATCCTATCATATTGGCAAATGTTTGTTTAAATGTCATTTCCGTAAACAAATGAAATTCATTCATTTGGGACTTCGGCCATCTTCCAAAAAACAAAACAATGATATAACAATGAATATTCGCCTGGGTGAAATCGAGTAGAATGCAAATTGAGAACAAGCAAATGAACACCAAAACGAAAAGAGATGTCAATGAAAATCTGCATGTGCTGTATGTGTATATGGAAACTCATTCAATTGTGCAAATGAAAATTTTTTAGATTTTGCGATAAATACTTGAGGAAACAGAAAGCAAAGCAAAGCAGAGCAAATCAAGATGGAACATTTAGAACACCTATCTTGACAGAATGTCCATGAAAATCTTTCGAAATATGTCAACTGATGTGAGTTTGGGTTAGCACAGAGAAATTAAAAGAAGAAAAAAGTCAAAGTTAAGGGCTGGCATAAAATGAAGAAAATCACTTCATGGCAGAGCAAGCAAAACACACAAAAAATGTTTTAAATTTCATTTACTGATAATGTGACTTGTGCCCAACTACGCCTCCCAAACAAGGACCTCCCTGCCACCTCTCTCTTTCCCTCTCTCTTGCTCTCTCACCACTCTTAGACTCCACTCAAAATTCATTTGACAACTTCGTCAACAAGAGCCCTTAGATAACTTTGGAAAACGTTTTCCCCCACATATGAAGCATACCTTATGGCTTCACAGGATTTCAAGCTTGCAAAAGCTGATTTGCAGCCACTCGTAACTTGCAAAAGAAGGAGGAAAAAAATATCAAGGAGCACGCCCTGGCACATAACTCATCATCAAGCGCAATTTGTGTTTAACAATCGTTGGTAATCTTTATTGGATGTCAAGCTTTATGTGGTATGTGTGTGTATCTGTACTTAAAAAATACACACATAGCACTTGCTCTCTTCAGTTGTCTTCTTCAAGTGTCGGAGCGGCATATACCATACATAGATACAGACACACACACACACATCCATACATAGATCTCCATCTCTTTTACTCCTTCTGAAGATGTTTTAGTGACAACGAAAGTGTAATTGAGTGCCACACAACAGACAATTCTAATGTCTCGGCAAGTGGACGATGCCTGCACTCCAACAAGCGTAAAAACGAGGCACATGTAAGAAACAAAAAAAAAGTGCAAGTCAACTGTGGGTATCGAGTGCAGAATGCCCTACATAAACATTAAAAAAAAAATGTACTTCTTATTGCGATTAATGATTTTTGAATATTTAATGTTACAGTAATTCATATAACAGCTTTTTTACAAGTGCTCTTCAAGATGTTTAATAAGATCTTCTTTTTGTTGTGACTGTCCAAATTTAAGATCGAATCGTTCAAATAGAATCTCAATTATATGTAAGAAGCAACATCTGTTTCAATATATATTTAAAATACGTTTAAAATAAAAACGAATAAAAGACGTTTGTTTTTTTAGATCATGAATTTGACTTGTGTTCGTCTTTGATTGCGGGTAACTCGTTAAATTTAGACTTAACACTTTAAAGTACACTCGATGACATTAATTTTCGTAAACCACTTTTTCCTACTATTTTTCTATACATTTTTTGGTATGGTTAGATCAAAAAAGAATTGTGCTCAGCAATTTTTAGCAACTCCTGTTCAAAATTATAGTATACCCTCTAACAGCACGAGTACTGAGAACAAAAATTGTACAAGCAAATTGCCACTGCATGGAAAAACGAGACATTTCCGACAGGGTTGGAGCAGAATTTAAAAATCTCGTAAAAAATATTTAAAATTGACCGAGCATTTGTAAATCTTGCACAAAAGAGTAAAATTAAAACATTTTCAAATCCATAGTCAATGATAAATATGGTTTCCTATATTATATTTACATATCATTTTGTACATATACATCCCTGGTTAGGTAAAGGTTCGGTTTTTCTACTTCTTGCGAATCATCAGCCCCTGTGCCATTATGAGTTGTTCTATTTGATTTTTCATTTCCGCTTACAGTCGTAGAAACAGCAGCAACATGTGCATTGTGTTGGATTTGTTACCTTTAGGCTCTAGGACGATGAAGATGTGAATGTAGATGAAGTAGAAGGGCAACGAGGACGATGACTACAGCGGTGGCATAGTTGGGACAGGTTGCACATGACAAGCGTAAAAGTTTTCAAGTGCTGCATGCCAAGCACAGGGCATTGTTGGAGACGGAGATTGAGGTGCTTTGGGGGCGGAGAGGGCGTGGTACTTGGGTAATCAAGCACGACGGCACCTGCCATTAAGTTGAGTTAAAGCCCTGGATGGAGAAATGGAGAAATGGAGTAACGTTACGTCAGTTTTTTCTTATGGTAACTTGGGCTGGAGCTGATGGGAAAGTCAAAAAACGAGTTTTAATTAAAATGCCTGGCATACTTTAAGGCGCTTTGTGCAAATGTTTGTGTGTGTGTGTGTATTGTTCGTTATGTTCTGTAGCCAGGAAGCATGAGCCAGAAAACATTCTCAAAAACAAAAGAGCTGCTCACAAAAAAATTACAGATATTGACCAAAATGTTCTTAAAAAGCAGCTAAAGTAAAGGCATCCCAAAAGAGCGGGCACATTGACATCGCGAAAGCAATCGCCTTAAACTTAAAGAAATTCCTTAATGGAAACCCATAATTTTGTGACATTTTGGAACAGTGACTGTGAAGAAAGAAACTCAATCCCTTATAAATGTTGAGTAGTTAAGACTAGTTAATACTGATTGAAGTAGAAAAGTTTGATCCGTACAAAATTTTGTTATATCTATTATAGAACAGAACAGTGACTTTAAACACTGCCTAAGAAACAAAATTATCAGTTTGCTGCACACTCTTAAAAATACACAAAGCCAGCCTAATACGCCCAGCCAAAACAGAGACAGGGGGCTAATACACTAATTGATTTGTGGTATTTGTGGCCAGACGCATAGCATATTGGTTACCAACTATCAAAAATCCTACTTTATTTACATGACTATGAAAAATATAATGCAAGGTCCGTGTGTTTATATTCGTATTAAATAATTAATATTTGAGGGCACTTTATGCTGTATAATACCCATAGAACGATTCTAAATGCATTTTGTTGCAAACTAAGCTAAACTTTTCAATGTTAAGCCGCACACGCACAACAAACAAACGCGGGGCTAGAAAAAGCGAAGTAGTGAGAGCGGAAGGCTGGACACAATTACAACAATAACTCAGTTTGACTAAAAGCTTGTGTAAAACGCTAATTGAGTTTACTGCACATGTGAAGGGTCATTTCAGCTATGAAATTGATGTGCCAAAATCCTCTTCCACCACCCATTGATGGGGCGGTGGAGAGTTCGCTTTTTTGGTGTAAAATGCACAAATGCTGACTACAAAATTTGTCACTCGCAATCAGCGACAACGCACTTACTGCCCCCCATTCGACCCACCAACAATCACTGCACTAGCATTATGCAAGTATGGGGCTGCCTGGTTAGCCGCTAAAGCCGCACTCAAAAATGTTCAAGGTTTCCACCATCATCTACTTCATCATTATCATCACCATCATGAGCGGGCCACGCCTGTATGTTTCATGCTCGTCTATTAACCGCCATCCCGGCTAGCTGCCATCACTCACTCTATCATTCGTAATGAAAAGTCTCTTGAGGTTTTTAGTGGGTTAGTTGACAGCTGTCAAAAGCATTCCTATGGTTTCCTTAAGCTGCCATAAGCTATGCATTTAATTAAACTGTTCTCCACCAAACCCCTCTTGGCAACAAAAAAAAAAAAAACTCAAAAGCCATTTGTCATATAACAGTTAATAAAGCAAAAAAATTTTAAAAACAGCTAACAAAGCCTCTAAGCCCTATTAACAAAGCACAAGTAAATATTTTTAAATTTCATATGTATTACCATAAATGCATTTTTTTGAAGAACTAACCGATAATCGAACCTTTTCAATAAGTTCTTTAAGTTAAGATAGGTAAAATCGGGACAGCTATCAAACCAAATAGTATGTATCAATTAAAATATCTATTCGAATTACCATTTTTAATAGGAAAATTTGCACTAAAAACCAATTGTGGGACCAATTAAATATCATTCCACACAAAATCAGACATTAAACTAAACATTTAAAGGCACTTTAAATTTCATAGCTTTTAATAATTTCACAAATAACCAAGTTGCAATTTAATGTCATGTGTAAAATGGTATGAAAAAATTGAAAAATAACTAGGTATAAAGGTGATAACAATAGCATGGCATGTAAAATGGTAAACAGAAAATAAAAGAGGCGAATTATGTACGTACATCTGACTACATACTAAAATATTAACCACATGTTGCATACACACACAAATATTCCACATACTTGCAACTCTTTTGCGAGTCCGACAATGTAAATTAGCCAAAAACTGAAATCACACAAGCGCAAAAATATCGAATCATTTGTTTGACAAATATGTAAGGGACATTCATAGAATTGGGTTTCATGTAACAGCAATCTATAGAAAAAAAAAACATAATAAAGGACACATACATTGAACAAGACCCTCATCAATATTCCTATTGACAAAACGAGACGGGAAAAATGTGGTAATTTAAGCTAGGACACAATTTTAAAGTACCCTGCAAAAAATTCAAATTAAACTAAACTAACCGCCTCCAAACCTAAACAAATCGTTTCTTAACTAAAACTAATCGTTTTGATTTTTTCGCGGTATGCGAGTTTCCCTTCAAAACAATATCGAAATTTATAAATTTAGAGTTCGCTCTTTTTTCAGTCCAAGTCTTTACATAAAGGTATAGGTTTTAATAAAATAATAAAAATTGTCATCATTGTTCATAGACGCCAATAAGATCAATAAAATAAAGAAAATTCCATAAGGGAACTCTTTAAGCTTTTTGTTTTACAGGGTATACATATATACCCTTTTATATATTTTTACATTGGCTACAAATTGGTTTTATTGCACGCTTTGCGCATCGCTGGAATATTTAGTGAAATTTTATTTCCATATGTTGTTGTTTCTCTTGTAGCGCAGTTTTTGCGAGTAATTGAAGGATAAACATTTTTTGAACCCTTAAAAGCACACGAGCAACTGTTGTAGCCGCTGACGAGCTGGCGATTTAATGGTTTTGGCTACATATGGATATATTGATATATATTCCTACATATATCCCCCATGTATGTATATGTACTTTGTACCTAGTTATGTATTGTAGTGGGTTATGTTGATTTAATGAATTTTCGGTTTAAAATCAATTAAAATGGCTAACCGATTTTCCGCATGCTGGTGCTGCAATAAATTGCTTGCACAAAATGCCATTAATTAATTTCGATTTTGTGGCAAATCGAAGGGCTTAAAAAATGTTTGAATTCGGGTTGTTTTTATTTCTTTATTTGTTAGTCAGGTGACATAGCGATTTCAGGCCTGTTGATTTATCAAATGGAAAGTTCATTTTCATCTGTTATTTGTCGATTAAAATGGGCAATTAGTTTAACATGGATTTGATTGTTAATTATTAATTAACACAAGTTTCGTTTTTATAAAATAACCGCAAAGAGTACTAAATTCCATATAGATATATATGACGAATGTAACACCCTAGTTTTATTTTAAACACGCCGATATACACAATTAACATATACCATTGGTGAGCTTGATACCTTGTCTTGTCAGCTAAATATTTACTTTAAAGAAAGTTTTATTTGTTTGAATTTCGTTCAAGCTGAAATCAAGAGAAAACCAAGATATCTTTATTATATAAGTAAAGAATCGAACCTTCTTCCAAATAATTATTATGAATAGCAGAAGTGCAAGCACCACTTTTTTATATAATTTAACTAAATTAAGCAAGTTTATGTGTTTGACTCAATTAACACTCAGCAAAAAGCTATAAAATATTTATTAGTTGATTTAAAGTTAACGTTCTATTTTATGTTTACTTGTTTCAGCCATTTACAAATTGGAATTCAACTATATACATTTTGCTACCTTTACATTTACGTTAACTACTTTATCACCCACTCATCTAAAAAAAAAATATTCTTTGTATGTTTTCTTATTTTTCCTTTTTTGGGCTTTGCTAGCCACAATGATGATGTGCAGGTTTTCTAGATTTCATTTTTTTACCAGCTGGCTGAAGAGTAAATATTTAGCAGGCCAGCCACATCATTCGTATCCAACTCAGGTTCGTCCTTCGCTGTCTGAAGGATCCTGCAACCGCACGTGTGTACATTTTTAATTATGCGAAGGCACACAAAAAACTAACCGTGAATTTTAAACACTAAGCTAACTTCAAATACAACTACAAACTCATTCTTGCTATCGCAAATATTTGGCGTAACAAAAAGCGAAATTAATTTAGTACACTCCTTGCCGCCTAATCTCTGAGATGACCATCTTATCTTCTCATCATCATGAGATGGGTGATTTGCATGGCAATTTGACTATTAAAGCCGCTGACTGTTGCTCCCGTTCTACAATACAAACTTATACATATACTACATATAAAAATGGAATAATAAACGAAATTACTTGTAAAACACCCGCAAATCCTTTTTGTAATCCAGCTTAGTGTTCTCTGCCTCTGTACAGCGTTGATGATAACCTAAAAGTGTGCAAAGTCGATGGCTAAAAAAAAGAACAGCAGAACAAAAAAGTAAAAGTAATAAAGTAAAAAAAAAATATAAATGCCTATGAACTACTTTCAAAAATAGTAAACTTACATTTGCTGTTGTTGGAAAATTGCTTAATTTGCCAGTACGTTGGAACATAAGATTAAAACTTTCAACGGAAAATCCATCTACGTATTAACTTATAAAATGCCTCTTAAAATTGTATGATTGTAAAAAAATGAAGTCTTGATTTGTAGTCTATGCCTTCCTTAGTGTAATCGTTAAAGAGCGCTATTAAGGCAACTTAGTTTTAAGGGAAGGGCAAACTGATTGTTTGTATCTTGTCACGAATTCCAAAGCTCTTTTTCTTCTTTGGTTTTGTGTCTGTATTAAGAAGCTAACCATTTAATGCAACATGCTTTATGCTCTCCTAGTATAAGCTATTTAGTATTTCAGAGTCTGTCATAATAAATCGCCATAAAGAAAGAAATGTACGGAAAAAAGAGAGAACTTGGCGGAAACGGCGGGAAAGAAAAAGGAAAGGAAAAGAAAATGATTACATGGCTCATTTGTTTGCGCCTTGAAGAGCTGCTTATTATATTTTGATTATTTTTGGCACGCGTGTTTCACTGTAGAGTTTTCAACAGTCTTTCTATCTGGTTTTTCGGTGTAAACAAATTCATAAATATAAGTAAAATATATATACATATATAGGCATAGTTATATATAGCCTGCTGTTTGATGGCACTGATGGTCAAAGAGGAGGAGGGAAAATGCTTGGTCGAACAGTGAGTCAGATGGTTGGTCACTTGGTTGGTCACTTGGTTGGTTGGTCGGCCATTGGGTCAGCTCGTGGAGTCCTGCATAATTTTTTCATTTCATTTCGTCCTCGCATTTTGGCCTTCTTTTGTCCATAATGAGATATCTCTATTTCTCTTTTGTTTCATTTCATCATTTTTTTTTTTTTTTTGTTTGTGTTTTGTTTCTTGCTATTGCCATTCTTATTATATTTTTCCTCTTCCTCTCTCTATCTTTCCCCTCTTTATTTGAATGTGTGTGTTATTTTTGCATTTTCGCACAGAAATGCCGTTGGGAAATTCGTGCAAGCGAAAAAAAAAGTGGAAAACGCCAGAACCCAGTTGAGGAAGATATATATTTGGGCTCAAACGGCTATAATGCCGTCGACGTCGTCGTGAACGTGGCCTTATTAATTAGAACACGCGCCCCATGTAATATTTTGCTTTTCTTTGTTTTTTTTTTTTTTTTGGTAATTTCCCATCTCTTCATATACCACTTATATTTAGTATCAGGAAGAAAGGACACTCTGTTTACTGTGTAATTTAAATTCATTGAAATTTTTTCAACACTCTTTTTGGGGTTTCGAGTACAAAATTTGCATTAGAATAGCTAAGTATTCTAAGAGAAAAATGAAAGAGCATTTCACCGCAAAAATTCGTCAGAATGTGAAAGAAAGGCTTTTAAAGCTAATGAGCCGAAAATACAAGAGAACCCAAGTAGGTTCTGAGAAAATACTTCAAATATGTTAGAGGTAAACGATAATTATCTGCCATTCAAATTCTAAACTCATACAACATACATACAAATTGTTCAGCTATAGATATATATATATATATGTATTTATATTTATATATATTTACATTTACACAATATATATAAATATACAGAAACTGCAATGGCCCATCTGCCGAAATGTTTTGGTCGTTTGCTCAATCCTGGTGTGGTTCTTAGCCATGAGCTCAATCAGAAAGTGATCGAATTCATGGCAATGAGCGACGAACGATCCGAATTGGATAGCGTTATAAGTCGTTTGCGTAAGCAACAGGATGAAACCGAAAATAATCTAGCCGAAGCCTTGGCCGAAGACGAGTTCCAAGGTGCTCTTAGGGGACATTCAATCACTGGTCCAAATGAGGATGAAATGCAAGAGATCTTTAAGCAACATCTGGGTAGAATTATTGATAAATTAGCTACGAAATATGAGCGTCTTGTCTATTTGGATGCGGAAATACGAAAGATGAAATCAAGCATTGAGAAAGGCATTGCCGCGGTAAATGAGCAGGCGGCAGCAGCAGCTGAATGAATAGTCAATGCGATCAATTATAATGAAGACCAGACTTTAACTTTAATTTTCGTTTTTAAAAAAAAATATTACATTTTATTTCATTCATTACCAGCAAATTATCTTCCCTACACCCTCATCTTTCCAAACATAGGAATTCGAAGCCACAACACAATAACATATTTGGGAAATAATTGTAAATCTGGTCATATCGCACTTGATTTTGAAACTTTAAAATGTGTATATATATAAAAGCCTCTTAACTTATACAGCCCACAAATTTTATTATTTTTAAACAAGGAGGCGCTTATCTCAAGTAAAGCAGGTGCCCAGGGAAACCAGTTATATTGCTATAAGTTCTTTGAATTTTGCTGACGTCCTCCTATATAGGAGTAAATAACGATGTGTATGAATCTTCTATTAGATCGGATAGAATAACTTAAGTCAATAGCTCTGGTGAAACTATATTAACATATAAGCGGAAGGGAATAAAAATACCAGCAAGCAAATCCCTTTGGGTAATAAATGAGGCAAGGTTGATTACTATATTTCTGTGTCCTCTCTTGTCCGATCTGTCAGAATCGTTTCGTTTTTACAAATAGTGGCAGCCGGTTTGGTATTACTTCTGATTTTTGCATAAATCACATCGCTGACTTAAAAAACCCAAGAAAGTAGTTTCAAGTAATTTGGGGAACAATTTTGTTATTTGATTTGACATATATTTTTAAAATTCAAAAGCAATTGCTTAGTACATAATTAACATATCGTATTCTTTTATATTTCAATTACAACTAGCAATGGTGTTTTTTTTTGCTTGATTCTTTTTGCATCTTTTACCTCATACTTATGGCATGGTCAGTTTAAATCCCATTAATGTGCATCATGTGAATGAAATTAAAGCCGCAACAATCTCATTTCCGTTCATTTTTACACACACACATACACACTCATACAGACAGTCCGACAAACCTTCAGCCAAAAGCAAAAGCCAGCCAACAGAGACTGGAAAAAAAGAGAGATGAGATGTAGCAAATGAAATTGCGTATACGCACAGTTTGCTCATTGCGGTGAGGGAAACGACAACAGCGGCAGCATCGGCAGCATCGGCAGCATCTGCTGTTCCACTGTTGACTCTATCGTTAAGTGCATAAATTCAATAATGTTCAAGCAGTGTCCTGGTCATGTCAACGACGTTTAAAAGATAGAGTTGCCAGATCGCCAAAACTTGATATTTTTTAGTAGCCTTACAAATTTATTGCACTTTTTCTTGCAATGGGTAAAAAAAGAAAAGTTTAATTCAGCTATTGGTTTAAAAGGTTTTATGCAATAATTATTAACTTGTGGGACAAATAATAAAAAAATTCCTTTTAAACGGCATTAATATGCAATTTTACAGTTTTATCATTTTACAGACCAGTAAGAATATTTAATACACACCTTCCACTTCTTGTTTTTCATTCCTGGTAAAATGCAATCATCCAAATATGAGACCAGAAAGTAAAGAGCTTTTTTACTAGTCTTTTACTTTTTTACCCAATCAAACTTTTCTGCAGTTTTGAAAATCCCTTTCGAAAAAAAGGAAAAGAAACTACTTAGGCAAAGTGATTTGAATGCGTTCAAGCTAAATGTAATGCATTTAGTAGAGTTCCACCACTAAACAATTTAATTTGCATTTATCCTTTCCACAGACTTTACTCAAAGCTGCCCAAAACCAAACAGAAAAGCTAAAAACTAAAATGTTATTGACACTAAGCTCAGACCAAAAGGAGTGGCAGTCCCAGTAAGTAAGTAAGTAAGAGAATGAATTTGATGTTACTTTGTTTTCGGTTAAAGATTAACGAAGTTGGATTAAGCAAAGGCATTGTTTGGACATTAATGAAATTCATCTAACAACGAAAAACTTTTTGTCGATATATCAGTCAAGCACTGATTTGATTTCTATTTGATTCGAGTTAATTTGATTGCAATCAGCGCAGTTGTTTTTAACTATCTTTCATCTTTGCCTCATCAATAATAACTGAAATTTTTGGGAAGTTCGTCAGCATTGAATCCTGTCACTTGGTTTTATCTTTAAATTATGATAAATTGATGCTTCTCAACATATTCAACAAAAGATTATAAACAGACAAAAAAAAATATTGTAGAATGGGGCGATAATGAGCTGTTATTAATATCAACTTGCGACTTATTTAGTGACATGTTGAAAAAATTATGCAAACATTTCAGAAAAAAAATGTAACAAAAATTAACGAGCAAAATAATAAGCTGCTCTCCAAAAACTGTCAAGAAAACAAATGACGGTCAATTTTTGATGCAAAGAGTAACTTTCGCCTGAGCAAATGTGTTAAACTTGCCTTTTTTGTTCTGGTTGTCTTTGTTTTTTCTTTCTTTCTTTTTGATGAACTAGAAGGACATGGAGTTTGGTAACTTGAGAACATAAAAGGGATCTCATCTCTTCCACTCAAATGAAGCTTATTAAAATGAAAAGCTGGCAAACAACTTTACTTTATTTTTCCTTACTTTTTGGCTCTGTTGATATTTTTTTTATTTTAATAATTGCCCTCAGCTGCCTGGCCCGTATCCTATAACCAAAATCAATATGGCCCCGCGTCCCTATTTTGTATATTGTTGTTTTTAACGTATGCCAACCCCACATTCCTCTACCCCCGTTATTTTCCTCCGCTTTGGCCATTTGTATAATCAGCTTAGTGTCGTTTAATTATAGTACTCCGGGCCACTTCAATTAGCTAATCAACAATTTATGCTACATAAATTGTATTTAAGCAGACGCTCGCTATAATTTCCATCTGCAATGCACAAATTTGAGTATACTCAACTTGAATTCTTGCTAAATGATTTCAAATACTGATAATTAAGAAATTGATTTATAAGTAATTTACTATTCATAATTGTTGGCCAGTTTAAGTCTCTAACAATCTTCTGCACATACTTAAGGCATTATTTTAATATTTAATAAACAGATAAATAATTACACTTAGTAATAATAACTCAAGATACCTAACATTTAAGATAATGTAATATTAATTTTTAACATATTATAAATAAAACCACTGTCATTCTAATTCTCGAAAAATTAAGAATGAGACTTTTCTTCGATTAAAAATATTAATTTTTAACTTAGAGACAAATTAGAAAAACTCAGATATTTTTTGCGTTTACATAAAAATATAAATATACAAAAAAAAAATTATTTAAAATTTTTTGTGTTATCCTAAGCCTTCTTTTCAATTTGTTGCCTGCTAAGACAGCATAAAAATGGGAACGAGCCTACAAACACACACACACACACGAAAAAACCAGCAACAAGAAAAAGTCGGCAATAAAATATGGCCAGTCTGATAAGATAAGTACATTTTTATGCCACAACAAAAACAACAATAATAACAATAGATGGTAAAAATAGTAGAGCGGAAAAAGGACTAAGCACAGACGACACACAAATCAAATAAATTACAAAGGAAAAAATATGGAAGTGTAGAGAACAATGAAAAGGTAAAAAAAAAAATGTGTAGAATATGCGGACAATAGTTGGAATAGTTTGAATAGAACGTAGAAAACAAATCGAATCCAATAAAAACAAATTGTTTCATAGAAACAAATGAATCTTTGCTAGCCCTATAATTGAGTTTGAAATAATCCGTAAGCTCTCTTGACGAATGCTTCAATAACCTCTAAGTTGTTTGATTTTGAAATCTGTTAGCAAAGTGCAATTGTTTTTGGATAAAGTAATAGGCTTAATATAATTCTTTTCTATTGTTCCAACTGGAGCTATCTGATCTGATACGGACTACAACTACACACATAAAAAGAACGTTTGGTCTCCAAAAATAAGACTCGGATTCTGGTATATACTTATATATAAACGTCTTCTTTTTTGCATTACAAACATCTGAAAAATTTTATATTACCTTCTGCAAGGGTATAAAAAGAGCTCGGATCATTTCGATTTGGTGCTGCTCCGCGCTTTAAAACGTTCTAATTCTAAATCTTATTCTATAATATTTTCTGCTGCCATATCCTCATGAGGATTTAATTAAATTAACTTTCAGTCTGGATTGTTGTAGTTTTTTCTTTGTATTTTGTGCTTTTCTTGTTCTTTATTAACTTCATTTGATGCGCTTATTGATGACCCATTCATTTAGTAAATCAGTTGCTCAATCATGTAAGACATAGACAATTAGCAACGTTAGATCTGCCCCTGGTACCGCAATCCGTTTACTTACACTCCAAACTTGACTCCCTTTATATTTGTAAGGATTGCCATTTCCATATTGCCTGTTCGGGCATATTGAATCTCACTTTGGTAATTTACGTAATTGCGCAACAGAATTATGTTGCAGTATCTCAAGGGGGAGATGAGGACGAGACAAATGGCCCAGTGGCCACATACATAATTGCAATTATTATTAGTTGCAGTTCCAGCTGATGCTACTGTTGTTGTTGTTGCGGTTGTTGTTGCTGACGTTGTGAGCATCATCGTCGTGTGAACTGGTGCAGTCTCCTTTCACATTGCAGACGAAACTAAATTGAATCAAATCAGATGAAGCCGCACCTTAAATGAAGTAGAGCATGAAGTAAAGAAAATGGAAATAAAGCAGTGTCACAATGTTGTAAGCTTATTTTATTGGAAAATGTTGTAAGTAGATAGACAAGTAATCAGTAATAATAATAGAAAGTCGAAGAAGAAAATGAGCATAGGAATAAAAACAAACCAGTAAATGGAGAACTAAAATTTCTTCTTTTAGTGGAAAATATAAATTTCCAATTTCACTATACTGCTCTCACTATCTTCGTTTACTCTTTATATTTATTAGTTTAAAATAAAGTTCTTTTTTTGTTATGCCATGCGTTTTGCTGCCTCACAACTGTGCACAACTACTTTAAACAGTGTATGTGCAGAATTGAGTGTTGAATGAATTTTTTAACATTCATTTCTTCTATTCCTAAAATATGGAACTTGTACTTATTTGCACCACCTGCGAACCATAGAGTCTTAGGTTAATTTTAAAATATTCACCTAATTGCCTTAATAATTAAGTTTTTATATTTGACTTGGACTCCATAGAATATTTGTTTAGAGCATTTAGAGCACCAATCCCAGTTAAAATAGGAATTTATTTTGAATTTCTTTAAAACGCTTATACCTTTGAAATGCATTAAAAGTTCTACAGCCAATCATTTGATTGCAACCAATCGCATGCTTAAGATGATTTCGCACTAGGTCAGACTCAGTGCCAAAAGTTATTTTCGCAACAAATTGCTTAGTTAATTATATTTAATTTCAAGTCTATAAGCGCTTTTCCACATAATTAAGGGACTTTTCAGTTCTGAAATGGAAATTTTTGCTTTTAGGTCTATGTAGCACAACCGATAATTGCCTAATGAAACTTTCAAATCTTCTTTGGCTCATATAAGTGGCAAATACCAAATGGAAGAGTAAACTGAGAAACATGTGTAAACGGCGCCGCAAGACAATCACAAATGTTGATGTCTACAATTTTTTTTTTGTTGGCTTCAGGACATGTTTCGCTTTCGTATAAGACTCTTTTCAAAAAGCATGAATATGTATGACTCTGTGTCGGATGTGTGTGTACGTATGCACTTATAGTATGTATTTTTACTGAAATCTAAAACTATATAATGCCAGTGGCTCTGCGTTGAAACTGGAAACGTTGCACTTGGCGTTTGGGTAAGCCAACGATGAAGCGGTCACGGTATACGAAGAATAGATGGATGGCTGAATGGCAGGACGAAAGGAAGGAAGGATGGAGTTGCAGACAGTCAACCAACCAGTGGTCTGACTCAGACAAAGGAAGAAACTTAAACTGACCAGACTGACCAGAGCCGGGACAGGACCAGAACCAAGACCGAGAGTAACATTACGAAAAGCATCTTTTGTTTGCAGACGTAAGTAAGTGTACATAAAATTTATTCTAGCTCATGTGAATACCAAAGAGGTTGGGCAAAAACTTGGGAAGGCAAGTATGTTTCTATGTCTTTTTACCATGTATATGCAGATGTGCCCAGTTTCTTGACTTTGCCTTTTGTTTTGTAATAAATGTCTTAGATTTTTATATCACCAGCAAAAAAGGAAAAAAAGAAACAAAAAGAAAAGAAAGAAGCAACAACCATAACGACAAACTACACAACGGGCAACATTTATGTCTTCTCAATATAAATGTATATGGAGAGAGGATGAAACAAAAACTGAAGAAAAAATCGAAACAAATGCGGTGCAGTTAAGGGAAATTCAATTTCTGTCGATGGGTGAAGTTTGATATAGACAAGAGATTTAAAGAGAGATCGAAATGTTGAATATTAAATTCGACCGCATCGATATCAGCAATATTCACTTGAATGCAAATACATACACATCAATGTAGTTGACAAACTATGCAATCAAATTTAATAATACTTACTAATAACGTTTAGAGTCTAAATCCTACTTCGGAAGATATTAGCCATATGTATTGATATTAAAAAAGAAATTTGTAAAATTTTTCAAAATCACTTATAAAATGTAGTTCCAGAACCAATATTAAACAGATCGTGGCTTTATTTAGATCATCTTTAGCATCTCAAAAGGTTTATTTGTATATATAATTTAATTTGTATGTATACGTGTTGGAGTTGGCTTTAATTTTAAAGGTTAAGACTTTACATTAGCTGAATAAAAATTAATTGCTAACAATTTGTTGTTATCCGTTGACATAAATATTTATGCGACAAAATAGAGACCACGATTATATATTTTACATGCCACAAATAAAGTTAAAGTGTCTCTCACTGGATCTGCTCTACTTGCCGCCGCTGCTGTTACTGTGGCTGGCTTGGCGTTTGTCATAGTAATTCCTGAAACATCGTCAACAACAAATCGCTGCTATCAGTTTTTACAGGGCATTGTTTAAAGAGCATTTTAGAATTCAACAAATGAAAGCAATAACTTCAAATTGGCCTTGTATGTTTGTGTGTCTACTTTTGTGTGGCAATGTCTTTGTGTGTATTGGTGTGCTGTCGTCCTCGGTCCTTTCTGTATATTATTTCATACGCACGCTTCTTAAGCATAGCAATAAATTTTCGTGCAAAAATTTTCATATGCCTCGCTGTTGTTGTTATTGTTGTCAGCACATGGAGCATAGCCACGCCCATATATACCCACACCGCCCTAGAGTCATAGCTGGTGCTTTTCTTTTTGGTCGCATCACGTGCTCTTGTGGTTATTTCAAGGGGCTTGCCTCAATGGTGTGTGTTTGGCCCGTCTCGTCTCGCTTCCTGCTCCCTTCGCCCATCGCTCTTCCAGTTTTTGTAATTTTCAATTTAAACTTTACAACATGTTGCATGCCACACGGCTACTCCTACTGCTTGCCCCCACCAACCCAAACTCATCTGATAAATTAAGTGCCCTCGTATGCGTGTTAATTTTCCTAAAAACAAAGAAACACAAAAGAAAGCTCAATGCAAATTACGCATACAACGCGTGTTCCTGCTACCAAAGCTTAGTTGCAATTTATTAAACATTTTCATAAACAAATTGTTTATTTTGTTGCTTAACTCTCTGTGCATGTGTGTATTAAAGGACTTTATGATCAAGTGTGTCGATTTATGTTGCTTTTTATGAGACATTTAGCCTGGTAAGTACCAGAATTCCCACACAATGTATAAGTAGATGGCTGTGCAAATTTTATGATTGCGCGAAAAATGCATTATGACTTAATTTTTATGCCCAACCATGGCAACATGTACTCGTAACATAACTTTTATGTAGTGCCAAAGAGATATACCGGCAACATTTGTGGCCTTCATAAAATATTTAATTATCGGACTTTCCACTTGTTGCTCGAATGAAATGATGGTGTAGGTCACGTTTTGAAAGTCCTTGTCCGTTACCTGGCCAAACCTCTCTCCTTACCTTGGCACTTGACACTTGTCAGTTGTCAAAATGGGGGACTCTCTTGGCATCTGAAGTAGCGGCCAAAATACTTAGCCACACAGGTGACTTGCTTTGGCTTCGCCTGTCTGGGGGCAACAGATGCAACTATCATTAGGGCCCACCAAAGCAAAATATTGCTTTTGGTTTTGGCCGATTAAGCGTTTTAAACACTCAAAAAGAAAGTGAAACGAGAAGAACAGAATTTACTCAAACTAAAAAAAAGGATTCAATAAAAAAAAAATGGTAATCTCCTTTCGCTGTTGCCGAAGATTAAAAAAAATATTTTTTGTTCAACCTCATGTGACTAATAAATCTGAGCCAACGTGTAATTTAAGGCTTTCTTATTAGTTATTATATAACCGATTTTATCATTTGATTTTTTACAAAATAGATTAAAAATAATCTACAATTAAATTTGGGTTATACATATTTGGATCCACTGCAATTCAGTTGCATTATTTTTAAAATTATATTAGTTGAAATCATATTAAATCTGTGGCAATCAATTCTCATCTAACTTACAAAACTATTATCTTAACCTTAGTGATAATTTAAAACTAAAAACTTACTGAAAATTATTTCTTTCCAAAACCATGTAAAATCGATCGGTGACTATAGTTTCAAATTCAATCTTCTCGTATCTTATAAAGCAAATCACACATTTCTTATACTTAACATTTTTTATAAGTCTTTGTGATTTTTCCCTTTGTTGTTGTCCAACTCAGTTATGCAAATCGCTGATGGAAAACAAATAAAAGAGGGAGCAAGCAAAATACCGACAAAAAAAAAGTCAAAGAAGTTACCTGCGGACTTACCGAAATTTGTATACCCTGGCAGCCCTTGAACAATATCGATAAAACCTTGCAACATGTTTATGTATATACAAAAAATATTCTAAATACAAAAATTTGGTTAACATGCTTTAACAAAATAAAGTAAGCAAGTCGCCGAACCGACTCGAATACACTTTGTACCAGACTCAGATGCGTTCTTTTCTCCCTCCTCGTTATACTGTGTTAAACTTCACCTCATTTTCTTAAGAAACATTAAACACAAAATGTTTTTCTTACCTAGATTACTTTTTGGAGATCCTATGACACCTATACTTACGATTCTTAGAAAATTTGGCAAAAAAATTCGGACCACAACAATAAATTTAGAAACTTAAAAACAAAAAAGCTCAAATGGACTCTTTTTCAACCGATCGTTTCAATATGTAATAGATCGCAGCTTTATGTTATCGTAGTCCGATCGGTCCATTTAAGAACTTAACTTACTTATGGTAATAAAAAGCTTGTACACCAAATCTCGGGTCAGTGTCTCTAAAACTGAGAGCGTGAGAGGTGTAGAAACAGAAGGACAGACGAAGAAAATGTCGGACATGGGTATATCGACCCCACTTCTTATGCTGATCAAAAATATATATACTTTATAGGGTCGGAAATATCTCCATCTCTGCGTTACAAACATATGGCCAATTTTGTAATACCCTCTGAAAGAGGATATAAACAGAAACTACAAGTAATAACAAATGCTAATTTAATGTTATTGTTGTTCATGCTGCTGCTTCTGTTGTTGTTGCTTCTTTGTGTTTCTTGTTTGGTTTTCAACTTTGTCATGTCATTTTTAGTTGCTTCTTTTTCTTGTATTTATTTTACCAAAGCTTTTATCTTTTTCCTTAACAGAAAATGATTTATGCAAACATTTTACGAAAAAAAAATTACCACTCCCCAAATCGGAGCATATAAACTCGCTATCAAGTCTTTTTTTTGTTTAGTCATTTAAACTGATTTTTCTTCTTATCATTGCCGGATATTGAAAGGGAATGAAATTTATGTAGCCTATCCCTTAGGCGCCTATTACGTTAATTGCCTAATTGCAAATCGCATTAAGTGAACTCCTTATTCCACAAAATTGTTAGTTGAAAAATTAATAATCACACACACAATCTTGGACCCTCATAGAGGCAATCAATTTGATTGTATTTGATGGCTTACCTCCCACACAAAAGTTTTAAAGTAGAAAGAGGGTTTAGCAAAACCCATGAGCCATAAATCTTGAGCGCACTTCGCTTTCTGCCTGCCTGCCTTCCTACCCACTTGTATGCCTTGGCCATTGCAATTCGTTTGAGTGTCCTACCGAGTGTTTGATATTCGACCGGGTACAATGTCCAAAACTGCACACTGCAAATAATACAAATACCTAAATTGAAAAGAATAAAGAATATTGTTTTTATCCCCATAGTGAAGATGGAATGCTCTCAGTGAATCAAAACGTATGAACTTTATACACAAAAGACTCATTAATTAGTTTTAGCTGTTCTCGTAGAAAGCCTTAATTGCCCTACTCTTCATAAATCAAAATTATTTATGAATATATATATATATCCTGTATGATATGATAGATAACATAGAAACAGAATGGTGACAAATGTTTTTTGGTAAATTGGCACAAATTTGATTTTTGTCAAAAAAATCCAGAGTTTTTCAGACTTTTATTTTGCTAAACAAATTTTTTAAAAAATTAATATCCTTTTTGGGTATTGCATTTGTTGTATTATTAATCTACTAATCCTGTTTGCATATTCTTTTCGAATTGTGTTTTTCGCTTAATTCTCTGTGATAGACGACACCTGTATATGCCTTTTTCAATCTCCTAATCTAATTTCTGTCGATCTTGAAAAACCTCTTTTCACTTATTATTCTAAACAAAAACTTCTCAGTCAAGGTTTTCATGCAAGCAGCTTCTGTAAATTAATTTTATTGAGCTCATAAGAAGACATTCTTATATCAAATTTAATTTCTATTGAGGTGTTCCCAATATTTACAAATTTTCTTTGTTAACTAAAACTGCTTTTTTAAGCTTCGAATCCTTACTAACTATATTTGGTTGTTTAATTTATTTATTGTTCATGTAACAAATATGAGTATTTTCTTATTAATATTTACTTATCGTGCACCATATAATATCAAAACCCCTAACATTATCAGAGCATTTTTCTCCATACAATGCATGCATCCTAATAAAGTCCAAAAATCTCCTACTATAATGGAGAAAAAAAAAATAATAAGAGTGAAAACTTCGAGGAGAAATGTAGTAGCAAAAAAATAGAAGAATAAACTAAAACCAGAGAAAAATTCAACTTGTGATGTTGTTTTCATCCTCCTTGCCACATGCCCCTTGACTATCCGCAACTGAGCTGCTCTTGGCCATATTGCTTCGTTTCGAATACGAATTCGTCGGTTGGAATGGGATGCCTGGATGCATTAAAAATAAACGACTGTGGCCAGTGCTCAATTTGGAATGAAATTGGCGCAAATACCAAAAATTTATACAATGGCAAATGCAGGCAAAAAACAAAAAAAAAACAACAAAAAAGGAGAAGAATATGGGAAGCGAGAAGGAGAGAGAGAGATTAAGGCAGGGAGAGGAAAAGCGGTAAAGGGAAGATGAAAAAAATGAGAGCAGCAGAGCACAAATTGAAAAGCCATACAAATCAAATTGCGTGGGTGGTATGGGCCGAGTTTATATAACCCGCGTGTGTGAGTGTCGATGTGTGTGGGTTTTATAATTTATAAGCGACCATCAGGCGGGCTCATTATGTGGCCATACAAAATAAGTAAGTGGCACTCGTTTATATACAAAGTAAACATCGTGGGAAAATGCATAAAAACTGACCAAGCATTCGATGGTCATAAATGAGCCCTGACGACCTCTTTGCATCACTTTTCAATTCGCGTATGGTTCGATGGCTCACTGTCTCGATGGATGGTACGGCACTTAAGTTTCGTTCGAGTTTCAAACATTTTTATAGCTCGTTTGTCTGTGCATCAAGTTTGCTTTTGCACCTTCTGCTCCTTTATCTGCTCTTTGTTCTTTGTTTTGCTTCCACGTTTTTTTTTTTTTCACTTTCTGCTGTATGTCGATAACGCAATCGATTTGGCCTCTTTGTCAGTTGTCCTGTTTATTTTCGCCTTTTTTTGTAGACCCAACAAACAATACAATCATAGCGTTCCAAAGAAGAATTTCATCGAGTAAAGCTTAAGACAGACACACTATTAAATTATATGTATTACCACTATTTGCATGCTTAAAATTATACAATTGCATTTGAAGAATATATTTATATAATTTAATCATCTTTTCTATCCTTTTTTTTAAACCGTTTTTTGTTCTTAAGAATGCAACTGTAAATACTTTTTAATCTATTTTCTGCTAATTTGTTAATTTATCTAATTTTAGAGTTGATAGTAAAAATTATCTCTCCACTTTTTTACAGTAGTCTGGTATCTTTTTCATTGGTTTACTTTAAATAGGGTCAAAATAGAAAAAAAAAAAATAAATTGAAAGCTTTAAGTTATACCAGGGCTACGTCACACACCTTCTTGAACTTGCACTAAAAATGGAGCAATCATTATACCCTATACGCATAGGGTAAAAGGGTATATTTAAGTCGCCAAAATGTGTGTAACAGGCAGAAGGAAGCATTTTCGACCCTAAAAAGTGTATATATTCTTGATCAGAATCAACAGCCGAGTCGATATAGCCATGTTCGTATGTCCGTCCGTCCGTATGTATGATCACCTAGATCTCGGAGACTATAAGAGCTAGAGTCACCAAAGTTGGTATCCCACGCCCCCTCCCGACCCTGAAATTTGGTAACAACCCGTTTCCTTTTGCAATATTTCAAACATTATTATTTTTATTTTACTTATAACAACAATAAGCTATAGCTTATATCTTCGTTAGTATTCACCATTTAATTCATCACATCTTAGAAATACTACCCGAAAGAAATTTTGTGGATTTTCTTAACGAAAGTCTGCATCCGATTAAAGATTCTTTTTAGAAACAAAAATATTAAACTTAAATAGTTTGCCTTAACTTGTTATCCCGATGTTTCAGACAATTTTTTGAACTATATTAATTCGTTATTTTAAGTACGTGTTTTTTTTAGCTTTTATATAATATAACCTTTTATAACTTTAACAATTAGACAAAATATTTCTGAAGAAAAAACTTTTACCAGACCTTCGCTTTCAAAAAAAAAAGGTACCCTCTGTAAATCAAAGACTCTTTAATTGTGATACTGCATAAATGATTGCCTCTGCAAGTTAATAGATTTTTTATTGTTTTTTTTTTCATTTTTTTTTTATTGCTTCATGCAAATAATAGTGAGTAAACTCATTCGAAATCAAAGAAGAAAATGCAAGGAATTTTTGTACAAAATTTAATTACTCGTCGACGAACTGAACTGAACTCAAACTCAAACTGCCACCCAGAAGGGCCGAATCTGCATCAAATGAAGAAAGATGACAAAGAGGGGTAAGAGAAGTGTACTATACAGAGGCGAAATGGTCCAGTCAGTGCAAAAGTCAGTTCGTTTCATTTGTTTATGCATATTTTACGTACCAAGGCTGCACGTTAACGGAAGCGAAGTAGGAGTAGTAGTAGGTTAAGCTGAACGAAGGCAGAGTAGATGGCGACGGAGACAGAGCAGTAGACGGCAGAAGTCAGAAAACAAGCTGCTGCCCTCTGTTGCTCTTTGTTGTTGTTGATGATGTTGTTGCCTGGGCAAACAGTGAGCCCAGCGAGCTCGCTTTCCTATGCCTTTGCCTTAATGACCGTTCGACACTTGCCGTCATTCCATGGTGACCACCTTCTCGAATTTCGTGCACACTGAGGCAAGTCAATTCATACAATATTGAAAATCAACACTTTTACTGCTTCCTATTTGTACCTTCATATTTTGAAATAAAAAATATTGTAAAAAATTTAAATGGTTATTAAAATTGAGCTTCACTCAAACAGCCTATTGGATTTCAGTTAACCACTGTGCAGCTGGCAGCTTTTACTGGTAACCCGCCCATCTTCCTCACCCGCACAATTCTTGACCTTATGCTGCGTTTTTAACGAACTTGAAGCTGTAGACCGTGGAAGCCGTTTTGCATATTCATTGGTTAACATCTCGTGGCCCAAACATTCCATTCAAGCTATTTTTTTTTTGTTTTTAAATGTTTCTCTATCGTTGGTCTCTCACTCGGTAGATGGTTGTGAAGGCGTGGCATTAGTGGGAGTCGTCCACTTGCTTTGAGCGTAAATATTTTAAGTACTTTAAACAATTCATTAATTTACATTTTGCTTTTTACTATGATGTAACAAAAGTTCCTTATAATTTAGGACGCAGCTTCAAGCACTTTTACTGCTTTTCTGCTCTACTCTCCAGCGTTTTTATAAATTTAGAGTTGCAGCTAAATAATTCTTTATTTATTGAAGTCCCTCAAATAAAACTACAATTTGGATGCAAGTACTTTAGTAAAACTAAAATAAACTCACATTTTAATATGATGATCATGAAACTTTATTAAACACTTAATTATTAAATACATATATGTAATTAAATAGAATTAGAGATAGTCCATCCTTTAAGTTACTTTCATGTACAACTCAACTGAATCGCAGTAAACATTTTGATTACTTTTTCTTTACATAAAAATTTTTTAATATTTCATAAGCTAAATAGGATTGCTTAAATAATTTTCAATTTTATCGATAAAGTCGACTTTTTTCTATGCTTAGTTAATTAACCTAGCCCAAAACAATGGTATAGTTTTTTAAAAAGCATTAAATAATAGATAACTACAAAACTATGAGAGAATTTTAAGTTATAAAACTGAACTTTTAAATAGCTGCAGCGAAGGAAATTCAATTTCAGAGCACAAAACACTTATTTGGTTTCTAGAATATGCAAGCGTGGATAGTATTGTTGTATGAAATTTTCGTAGCTATTTTCAGGACAAATACGCTACAGTTTTATATGGTATGAGGTGTTAAGCAAATTAAGCACAGCAGAATAGAATTGAAATCCAAAGAGCCCATGCTGCTGATGCCAATGATAATACTGATGCTGATGGTAAATGCTGTTGATGGTGTTCTTCATTTTATACTAAAATGCCCGGTAATTGCCAGCAACAACAGCAACAAATGCTATAGAGAATCACTTTTCTTCATTTGCTCCCCTTCTCTTTCGCTCTTCCCCCCTCCCAGTCACCCTCGAAATAAGTGTATCTGTGCAGTTTTATACATTTTTGCAGTGTTTAATGGAAAAATCAAGCCATCAGTATTTCAGATTCCTGCAGTGCTTATGTTGTGACCCCACCTCATCTCCCTCTGCTCCATTCGTCACAACCTCCCTACACCGTGCCACGCCTTCTTTGTTGCTGCCTGTGCTAATTGCAACAACAATTACAATGAACTAAACTGAATCTGAAAGCAAAAAAAAAACTAGGCCAAAAGCCTCTGATGCAGAGGGGATAACAAGCTGGGCGCATTTTACAAATTATAATCGTCATTTGTCATGGATGCTGCTGCTGCTGCTGCTGCTGGACATGGACCGACGTTCTTTGACTGACTGACTGACTGACTGACTGACTGACTGTCGGACTCTTCACTGCTGGGTCAGTAGTCCTTCACCCACTTCGAAGTCGATGCAGCTGGGGCAGTTCGTTTGTTGGTTGGGTGCAGAAATGTTTCTAGCTTCCTGATTTTTATTGACACATTGAAATGAAAAGGGACAGAGGAATGGTGCAGCAGCAATAGCAACAGAAAACCAAGGAGATTAGATTTGGCGGAAATTACTCAAGAAATCTCTGAAGGGTACACAATTTCATCATCCTTAATATGCCTTTGCATTGTTAATATCATTTTTCTTTGTGCTCTTCATGCATATTAGACCAGAGATAAAAAAAGTATTAATTTATTTATAAGATTTATCATTATAAGATTTATCAAATGGTTTTAATTTTATCTTTAATGAATAATTTATGAAAAACCTTACGCCCGATTAAGCTCTTCTTCTGCAACGCACACCGAAAAGCTCCAAGCCAGGTCGACATTTCCGCATCGTATCAAATAGCGTGCTGCCAAATGCATTTCGCATAATTATGCTCAGATCCTCAATGTTGCCTATATCACAGTTGGCCATAAGTAACTGATTAGCCAGCAAACTTTCACATGATGTACCTGGAATCAGATTCTTATCGTATCTTAGTATGGCCACACATAGACGTATCTGCTGACGTTGCATTAACCAATTTATAACCAATTTCCAATTGGCACTACGCAAATCCAAAGTATCATCAAATTGGGACACCAACAACTCATTGCTATCCCAGTATTGTTCGTTTAAATCAGGAAATTGGGCATAACAAATATGCAAGTGACAAATATACAGAACGATTACTTTTAGCAAGGTATAATTCATGCTCGATCTATTTATAATTAATTATAGAAATCAGTAATATTTTTTTTGACTCTGCGCAATGAAGTTCTAAAACAAACTGAAAAAGCTTACCTTTAACATAGAGACAACATGGTACGTGATTTGCATATATGTACATATAGCTTAGTTTGCTGACGTATTAGGTGATACAATACCATAAATAAATTAACCATATTACTTATAATGTTGAGTATTCAACTGTAACCTGAAATTACTTTACACACAGACTGATTTATAAATTACTAAAAATTAGCTTTGCTTTCATGAAGTTGTAATATTAAATTTTTCCAAATTGAAATATTTGTTAAAACTTTACGAATGTTAAAAAAGTTATATGGATTGTTTGCTTGATTTTTTTGGTCTTTTTTAAATTTTTTTATTATAAACAAACTACGTGACTTTCGCATGCTTTTAACTGCAGTACGTGTCAGTTTGTGTGGACAAACTTTTCCGCATTTAAATCTTATTGTTTCAGTTTTAAGTAGCTTGTTATGACGTCAAAGTGAGTCAATTTACAATACTTTTAAAGCTGAGAGATGGAACACCTTCGCTATCAGAATAAATGCACAATGGACTTACGTATATTGTGGCTGGCCGGATTGGTCTGATTAAAGGCTTAATCATATCAACAGCTGTATTTAGCAAAAATGCATTAGTGCAAGACAATCGATAGAAATGTATAAATACCTGCTATATCTATAGCTACACAAAATACTTGCTAAGCCTCTACGTTAGTAAATTAGTTGAATATAAGCAAGCAATTAGCAAATGTAGTATTTACACAATCATCTTAGCCGCATAAAGTAGACGGACGTTTTTAAAATAAAAATAAACTTATTATATACTAAGAATACTCCTTGAAGTTAGTTTCAAATGAAGAAATAAATAAAAAATATAATAATCTTTCTAATCTAATTTGAACAAAAATCCAAATTAAAGGCTTAAATGTTACAAATTTTTCTTTACCAAAAAATAAAAACAATTGACTTAAACATGTGACGACAGCTGCAAAATATTTGCATGCGAAAATATAGTTTTTTTTTTTTTTTGTGTTTTTTATTTTTGGTATTTTTATTTAAACGCTAAGCCCATAAATCCTTGGCCAAAAAAAGTCAAACTAATAAATGTCAAAGGGACACAGCAGACACACAACACGAAACACACTCATACTCCCACACACACACACACACACACACATTACACAACTAATTGGAGCTGGAATATGGAATACAAGCCCCAGTAACAGCTGTTGCTCGGGTTAAACGTGCCCGGGTACACTTCAAGCAAAACCAAAAAACAAAACCTAGACTCCATTCATATATATATTCAAGTATATACATATGTATGGATACATCTACGCCCGACCAAACATTTAAATTATAATTTTTTAATAATAAAACATATACAAAAGATACTAGATCACGAGGCGTATGTCCAAGCGCCCACAAAATGGCGCACAGGCGGCCATTTTGTATGTTTCGTTGTTGCTGCTTTAGCCTGTTTTTGGCCCGGAAACAAATTACGGCAAACAATTTAAAAAATGTTTGCAAACAAACAAAACAGGAACGGGAACAGGAACAGTGAAGTAACTAGAGGAAGAATGGAAAGAGACGGAAATGTTATCTAGGCAACGAGACAATTGGACGGATGGGAAGGACCTACAATCGGACGGATATTCTACAGTGAATACTATTTAATAAAGAATTCTAAATAAATATGTTATTCAGGAATTCATTTAATTTAAATAAATTTGTTTAAAGATATTAACAAAGTTGAATCAAGAAATACTAAGCTAAAATGTGTAGACTATAAATTACAGCTTTCATATTTGAAGAAGTAGTTTTAAAGCAAAATGCTCTGGTAAAGTTTCCCCTAATACTTCACAATTACGCTTTGCGTAATTTGCCCTTCATATTGAACCTTATTTCGATTATTTAAATAGTTTTACAGTACATCTTATGAAACACTACCCTTTTGAATTTCAATTGTTTGATTTATGGTACTTTTTAGCTGAGATTCACTGTACAACAAAAATGGCAAACAACAAGGCTACGCCAAAGATAAAAGCGTTTTCATTGCCAGAGAGTTTCCCTGCTCCTTTCTTGGTGCTTGGCTCCTTCCTTTCGCTGCTGCTGCTACTTTTAACCTTTTCGTTTCACTTAGTTAAGCAAAAAATGAAATTTTTTATTGCCAAAATGCATAAATGAATAGAAAATAGTTACAGGACAAGATAACGACTGGACAGAGCAGACAGAGATATGGAGATAGGACGAAAAACAAAGTGAGAGAAAGCAGAAGAATGAGGTAGGAGAACTTCTGCATATATGCAGCACCTGTGCAAAATGTGGCTAGATATACAAAAATGTTGAAATCAGCAGAAAACACAATTTAGAATTTGTTTGCCAACACAATAAACAAAAAAGAAAAAATCCAAAAAATTCAAAATCCAAAACAAATCGGCTAATTGAAAACGTTAGTTAAAAAGTTAACCGAAGGATAACAAATTTCAAATGGTAGTTTCATTTCTCTTTCGTATGATTTCATCATTAGAAACTCAGAAACGAAGTCAACCCAAAAACACACATATAACACATAGGAAAAGTTTTCGTTTCGCTCTTGCGTCGTGCTTAGTGCCAACATATCAATTAACAAATAATACACAAAAGCCCAAAAGGCATCCCAACATTAAAAAACTTGCTGCATAGTAAGAAACAAAGTTGTTTCCAAAAGCAAATCAGAAAGTCATCATCCAAAAGTCCCAGAGTACAAGGCAAACCCATTTGCATTTCTAGCCAAAAACTCAGAGTCAAAGAAGAAGAGTGGAGAAGCCGCATTCTGCCACACTTTAAAAGTAATTTATCTCTTAGCTTTTTTGTTTTTTAGGGTCTTCCCAATCTACATTCTATGTATTTCTCATTCTCATCATCATCGTCATCCCATTCAGCTTACTTTTCATGGGCAACATGCAATTTGCATAAAACTTGCATGCTGCCATTTTTCTGGGTTCTTCCTTTCGGCGTAAAATCCACTTTGTTGGCAAGTGCATGAAAAAAATTTTCGGCTTTTTTCCTTGTCTTTTGTTAATTACAAATAAGTTTTCAATAATGCGGAAAACTTGTTTGCAAGTGGAAATCTCTCCTCTTTCCCCTGCCAACTTTCGCTTTATCACTTTTCTAATGACTTTCCTTTGTTCTAAAAAACATAAGTTGAAAAAAATGTGTCAATTGTTGGTTAAAAGTGGCATCTTAGATTGGGCCAAGTGTTAGCCTGCTAAATATCACAAAAGCAGACACTATGCAGCTGTAGGGATGGCTACAACAAGTAAATACGTTCAAGATGCAGTGAAAGTGACTTGAATGCAGAAGTATAATGCTGTTTCAATACATTTAGGTCAAGATGTCAATACTTTACTTAGTAAAGTAACTTAAGCAAAACGATTTTTTGCCATTAACTGCAATTGAAAAGCAAGTTATTTTTAATTTTACATGCAAACAAATTCAAAAATATATAAATCCAATATTTAAAATGTGTTCTTGTATGAGAAGAAGAGCTAACTAAGATTATATTAAGCTGGCTAAACTATGCCATCTAAACGACACGAGTAAAGTTAATAATTGACAGAAGATTATTATAGGGCTATTGGATTTAAAATGAAACGAGGTTTGTCGGAAGGCACATTAAACTCAGCAACGATATACAACGCCAAACAAATTTCTGAAGCAAATGGTAAATGATATAAATATAATAAAAGAATCCTCCACAAATGAGACTCTACTAAGCATGAGGTCTACTTCCTCAGAGTCACACACAGAGCTCGTACTGGTTATGTAGGGCTTTAAAAAATGAAATTTCGATTGATAAATATTAAAATTTGAAATTATTTTCAATCAAAAAATCAAAAAAATTTCGCATTCCTTGGCATACAGGTTTCGCCGTTAAAAAAAAAAGACACAAAAACTCCATTTAGAAAAATCAGTCATTGGCAAACACACCAGAACAAAAACCAAATTTACTATTACATGCTTAAATTGCACAAACCTATTTACCTGTTTTATATTTAACATCACGCAACCGGAAATCAGTAGCATTTTCACGATATTTAGATGATTTTGCAAATTATACAAAAACATTTCGAGGCGCCGATGCAAATAATTAAATACAAAAAGCAACAGAGAGATGAATGGCGTAGGTGTGAGTGAGTAATGGTAATGATAATGAGGATGAGGTGGAAAATGAAAATACAATTTCACAATACAAATTCAACAAATGGAAATAAATAAAATTGCCTAAAAGGCAGCAACATTTTTAAGGAGAAAACGAATCGCGCGTGCAAAATGCTTGTTAATTATTTAAGGGCCCCCGCCCGTCTCGCCACTCCACCGTTAGCCCGTAGCTCTTCGCCCTTCTCTAGCTATCTACATATTTGTTCGCACTCGTTGAACACATTTTCAATTAAGAGAAAAACACTCACATGGTGGAAGCCCCACCCACTATCTCAACACTTCCACTGGATATACACACTCTCACAGAGAACTTTGATTTGTTTAATTAAATTACACTCAGACAAAAGCCTTTCAATCATTCACAGTTTTCCAATCACTCATTGGCTCATTCACGCGCTCAATTTGGAACAAAAGCCAATATGCAGCCCCACATAGAGAACGCGCGTGTGTGTGTGTGTGTAAAAAAAACTACACACAATACATCATACATATTTAAGTACCTTCTACCCATGTCTGGACTATTTAGCAAAATTGCAATGCAAATCGTGCGTTAGAATGTGTTTGCCTCATGCTGGCTATTGATTGAGTGTGATGCTTATAAAGGATGTGAGGGGAAGTCTTGCGAAACGGAGGAGCGTCATGTTAATTAATTCCATCTAGTTTCAAGATAAGCAAATGAATGTTATTTGGCTTTACAAAGTTCAATATTAAGTGTATATTGGAGTTGGTTGAACGAAATTGAACCTAACGAAGCTTGGAGGTATATTCTTAATTCACAAAAATATCACTTAAATCATGTAAGGTTCTAAAACAGATAGCTAACAGGAAGTTCTACGACAAGTATTAATAAATTTAGTTTTTTCACACTTTGCAAAATGTATTTGTAACCATGAAAAAACTATAAAACAACTATATGTTATTGTAAGTAGCTGCTGCCACCAAATGTTAAGGAAGGATCTAGTGAAGTATATTTGTAAAATACATATGAACTCAGGACGTAAACAAAACGGACTTTAAATTTCATTTTTATTCTCCTAAAAACATTTTGTGATTATGGATTTCTCACACAGGGTATTCTTAAATTCGACGGCATTTTTTGCTTAAGTAGATTTGCTTTTGTTTGAAATATCAAAATGTGCTAACACCATCATGATCTTTAACTATCTCCAGCTAGTGCAACTTCCACAGAGCATATGTTAGTGGCAGCGAACTATTTATAACACATTTTGCGCAAGGTCACGCTACAGCAGCTCTATTCGCCATATTGTCTTCTTTTTAGCCATGTCGCTTACTCGCTCTCTGTTTCTATCCCTCTCTCTCTCTGTCTGCATTTAACGCCATTTGACGCCATATTTGTTTTTTAAATGCAACTGTCATTAGTTTGCACAAAACTGACATAGAAGAGCAAAAGGAAACAGTCACGGAAGGAAGGAAATAAAATGAAATTGCTTTTTTTGTTATTGCATTTTTAAATAATTTTAAATTGAAGTATTTAGTTTGCTGTTCTATTTTGTTTTTAATGCCGGACCAAATAATATTTTTAAGACAAATTTTATGGCTAAATATAATGTTTTGTGGTTTCTGGATAAATGCAAATTTATGGCTTTAGTGCATTCTACTAAATTATTAATGCATTTTAATAACGCCATAAATGTTAAGCGGTTAGAGTTTCAAGGTTTCCCTATAAATAAGTGAACGGAAATCGCTGAAAATATGTATATTTACACTTTTACACTTTATAGAGTTCACCAGAATAATTATATCATTTTATTTTCGCCTTTTACACTCTACAACGATTTTAAAACTTAATTAAAGGTGTGGTATAAACATCTATATATGTATGTACATATACATTTTGATAGCTTCAACTATTCCAGACTTTAATTTTCTATTGTGGAAAAAATCTATTAAAAGCTTATCGCCAAACAATGGACCATTGAGTAAAAATCAAAAGCAAATAGCCATAAATATTTTTTCTCACTTTCAACAACATTTTTTTTTCCTTTTTGATGTATTTTATTAGATTCGCAAAGCCTTGCACATGGCGGAAAAAATATTTTTAGGCACAAAACAAAACAAAAAAATCGTTCATTTATGCCGCTTTAAAAGCCACAAATGGGCCACAGAACCAGAAGACCCACATGGGTGTTTTTTTTTTTTTTTTTTTTTGCCATCTAGGGATTTTCACAGTGTAAAAGGGAAGAAGACCAGAGTAACACATATACCAAAACGTTGTAACGGTAACGGTATAGACGGTCGTCTTTGTCGTCTTCAATAAGGACGTTTTTACGGCCGAGCTTTACGATGCCCGCATCATTTGATTTTATTGCCCAGTGTCAAAAAATAAAAAAAAAAACAAAAAGCGAAAGCGAAAGCGAAAGAGTACATAGAAAGGCAAAAGAAGCTTAAAAAAAAAACATGTTTTTTCAAACGTGTAAATATATGTTTGCTCCAGCAAAAATGTCCTTGAGCCACTTACTCGTGCCACTATTTTCTGTTTTGTGATTAATGCCATCCGTCGTCGTCACGGAAGATGCACAAAATGCAAATGCACAAGCCGGTATAATCAAATCGAAAATGGCATTAAACTTTGACGTCGACGTAACTGCGGAAACTGCGATACAAAAGCGACACATTTGAGCGACATAGCAGACGGCAATGTCAGTGAGCCTGACAAGGCCAAAGACTAAAATCAATTAACTTATGAAATTTTCTATACATTCCTTGACAGTTTTTGCAGTCAATCGTCAACCCTAAAACTATACCGAACAATTGCATGTTTTGCTTTTTACCTACACCGTCACAATCGATCGGCCTGTTTAAGCGAATACAGAATGAAATCGTTTGTTCGACCAAATCCCAAACTTTACACATAAACGTCCTTATCGTTATTCTAAATTCTTCATAAAACTATTTGTTCTGTTGGTAATAACACTATAAAATATTTAATAATTTAAAGCAAAAAGCTTTATGCCCCTCCTGCCCCTGCGATTCAGAAAAAGTGATCTGCCTGCCTCAATATTAAAAATATCGTAATGCAATTTGGTAAACATATATTTGATAATAATATTAATCGACTTACCAAATTTCTTAAAAATCGATTCGAATGAAAAGTAGCCAAGTTATACGCACAAACTTTTTACAGGCAATGTCAAGGGGGCGGCAGCCGGGTGAAGCCGGGGCTAAGAAACCAGATTAGGGCCTTAAGGACTTGTTTAGGATTCGTATGGTTGCTTATTAAGTTAATCTCTCCTTTTCACCCCCATTATCCAGTTCAACCATTATTTTAGAGTTTACGTTTCTAAACTACTTAATTGTAGAGTTTTCTGCTTTTAAAGTCATACCACATTAATTTTTATTATTAAGACTTCAACAAAAATGGGTTATAAAAATATAAATTAATGTATTAGTCAACAAATCGGTGTGTCTAATTGAAATATAACAGATTTATTTAGGTAAGCAATTGCTAAATCAAACCTAAAATAAAACAGACGATGCCACAAAGAGTGCGTTAAGAACTTCGATGATTTGGTTCAGTTCATTTAAAACTATTCACCGAAAAATGTGAAGTCACTTTATACAGAAATTTTATTTCTTTTTGCCACTTCATTTTGAACTTCCAACTAATCAAGATCATTGGCTTAACAATATGAGCGATACATCAAAAGTTCCTTTTTTAAAACAACCAGGCGCTAAGTCGATAGATATCTATGCAGTCATATTGTCCTGGCTAGATAATCCACATCTGACGCCAAAGGAGCTAAAGCATCGTCGAATGCTGCTTAATTTACGTCTTCTCATGCTGAACAAACTGGACGAGGATTATTATGTCAAGAAATACATTAAGTTACGCACACGTTAATATTGAAATTAAAAAGGGGTGTTTTTTTTAATGGTTATGGTATAATTTAATAATTTTTTTTAAAATTTTGGTTTTCTTTTTCGCGAAAGTGATTCTCGTTTTGTTATAGGTATTATAACAATAATCCATACAATAAAACATCAATATATTATAGTTGCTTTCCTCCATTCTCCCCAACATAAAGTTAATACACAATGTATTATAAATATAACCATTTGGTATATATGTATGTATATATTTGAAGCGAATTGCATTCATAAAAAAATAAGGAAACCTTGTAAATTTATGTAAATAAATTTGAAAAAAAAAAGAAAATTTACATAAGGAATACATATTGAGAAACCGATATTTTTTGGTTGGATTAGATTTTGTCTTAAAATGAAATTCATCTTTGATTCCTTTTTTAGTTAAACATTTTAATAAAGAACAAACGCATTTTTAAACTAAAAAAATTTAAAATTTGGTCAAAAAAGGTTTTCTTGACAAGAAGCAGCAGATGTTTTAATTATTTAGAATAACATATGATAGATTTTTACAAGTAGTTTGAAATTTACTATATTTCCTCACTACTTTAAGTTTGGACGTACACAACTGAGTTTATAAATCCATTTTTCGTGCAGCATATACTTAAAATTGGGAGACTCAAAATCTTAGTTAAGTTTTTTAACGTGAATATATTTCCCGAATACTTTGATGTGTATTTATTTTGAATTTATTTATTTTTGAAATTTAAGACTCAACTTATGACAGATAATTTGGCTTCGAAAACAAGTTAAAAAAAAATCTTTTTTTATCAATTGTCATTTAAATGAAAAATGTTCTTGTTAAAGAAGTTTCAGGAAAGTAATGGCAAAACATTGAAACTGAAAAAGTTTTTATCAAAAACTAAGCATTTTGGAATGACAACTCAATATCGTTTTAAGATTTATAGGAAGTTATATGTATTCTTTCTCACGTTTATTTTTAAAAAGTTCTTTAATTATCTCAATTTAACTTTTGCAGGCAAATTGAATCAAAATTATTTTTTAAAGATGTTTCTTGCAAGGGTATTGTTTGGTTTGATTGTTTTTGTTAACGGTTTTACCGCTGCTGCTGATAGATAGGAATGTTGTTTGTAACGACGGCATCGTTTTGTATGGGATATCCAGGGGCCACCGCAGGCGCTGGACCACCACCACCAACCATGATTTGCTGATGTAACTGACTAAAAGTCTGATGCTGCTGGAGATGGGGGGCATGCGAAATCGGAGACATATAACTCTGAGGATTAACTCCTGGAGCTGGTGCTGTAACTGTTGCTGTTGACGGTGGACCGTTTGGAGCATAAAGCTGGGGTTGTGGAACTGTTGTCGGGTGTTGTTGTTGTTGGGGAGGTCCAGGCTGATAGCCCTGAGGCGGTGCTTGACTCTGCTGCTGATGTTGTGGTGACATATATGAATGGGGCTGCTGCTGATGTGGTGGCAACTGTGTGGCTGCAGGTGGAACTGCAGCAAATTGAGGCGGATGTGTTTGTTGCTGCTGTTCTAGATGGTAGCTAGTCTGTAGTTGTGGTTGTTGTTGGGGAAGTGGTTGCTGCTGTTGCGGATTGGTTTGGTTGGCGTTATATATGGTTTGTCCGTGTCCTGGAGGTCCTGCATGAGGTGGCAAAGCTGTAGATTGAATTTTCAAAATGAGTCGTTTCATCTCACCAGTTTTAGAGCAAAAGTTAATCTCACCATGTCCATTTTGATAAGGTAAAGCTATTTGCCCTTGCTGACCCAAATAACCAGCTGGAGCTGGACCAGGACCAGATGTTTGAGTAATAGATGAAACAGATGCCGGTCCATATGGCAACGAATGTATGCCCGGATAACTTTGTGCGGGTGTAAAACCTACAGCACTGGGATATCCTGGCGCCCCATATAGTGCTGCACCAGGGAAGTTGGCAGGCAAGCCGGGCACAAAGCCACTTGCAGAAAATTGGCCGGATGCAGCTCGATCATCTCGCATCAAGGTGTGATACAGATTAATGGCATCAACCAGATCACTGGACAATTGCGTCAGCTGAGCATGCTTGCGATCCACACGCTCCAATTCGGCATCAATTAGTGGACCCATTTGATGAACCTCTTGTTCCAGGCGTAACATTTCATTGGTATCTTGGGAGGGATCTTCGGGATTGGCCTCATGCAGCAAATGCAACAGACGATCCACTTTCGCCTCATCTATCTCAACGGGCTGCACAGCAACAGCTCCGGTTACAGCAGCGGCATTTGTTTCAGTCTTCTGCGCTTCATCAATTTGTGATAATGCTGTTCCACTGCCCGCTGTCTTATGCTGCTGATTGATATCCAAACGTTCGGGATCCACGGATAGATCGGCAGTGACAAAATTTGATGGAAATAAACCCTCGCCACGTTGATTGAAACCCTTCCACCAATTTGGATCAGTATCGTCCATAACGTGAATAATTTCACCAGCAAAAAAAGTCAATTCATTCTCTTCGGCTGCCTCAAAATCATACAAAGCTCGAACCTTTCGAGGCTCTGGAGTTGCTGCACCGGCAACATTTGGTTGGACATCTGTGGAACTCATTCCGGCACCAAAGGATGGATATAGCGAGGGATAGGCATTATTGCCGCTTGTGGATTGACTTGTCGCTGTAACTTTTGGACTACTTCCACTTGCTGGTGATTTGCTATCCTTAAGAGATAACTCAATGGCCTTGGCTATATCATCCTCCTCTTGCTGACTGCTAACTACATTCGGATCTTTTGGCAAACTGGCTGCTTTCTCAACAACAGATTTTCCAGCAATTTTCTCATCCAAATTTCTAAAATCATAACTGTCCATTTTGAGCTTTGATAATAGTGTTGGTATTAAATTCAACTCTCGATCATTCTTAAAATCATTCTCAGCCCAATTCTTAAGAACCTGACACATTTTCTGCAAATACAGAAGTTGTACATATTTAATTCTACAAATAAACAAACCAAAAAAATTATTTCGTACTTACCAATGCGACCTTTGGTGAACTTTTCTTATATTTATCCAACAAACGACGAAATTCGGTTTCAAATTCCCTCGATGCCACCTCCAAATGAAAGGGTTTGCCACAATTGTTCGCCAAGGCATCCAACAAAGTGATTGCCTGCATTACCACATGCGGATCATTGTGACCCATGCGACGCATTACCGCCTTAAGGCAATCCTTGGCCAGTCGGGGATTCGTCGACACCTTGTCACACACATCCAGAATCAAAGACCAGTTATCATTTGTATTTGTCTCGCTGGTGGCCTTTTCTGTTAATTCAAACATCAAACAAAGGACAACTTAAATTATTTGCTTGTCAATGAATTTCAAAATCAAAATAAACCAATTGATGACTCATAGGCACAAGTGTGCCAGATAAGGCAAGTACGAATATATAGTCATTATACCCTAAACAAAAAAAATCAATATACAATATATGTCCCTGTGTGTGTAAGTTTGTTTTGCAAATTGCATTAAAAACGCGTAAGCAAGAGGAGGCGAAATTGCAGTGCAAAGTAGAGAATATTGAAATTAGTTGGCTTTACTTGAGATTTAAAAAATGTTTTATTTTTTAAATACATAAACTTAAACTTAGAAGAACCACATTATTGTAACATTTTTTTTATTAACAAAAAAAGCATATGGTGTTTGTTTGTTTTTCAAAAACTGACCAACGCTTCAAAACTAAACAATATTTTTAAAAACTGATCAATAAAACTGTTTTGGAGTATTTTTTCTTTTGACAGAATTTTTTAAAATTAATCTGCAGTAATGGGAAAAGGTCAAAAAGTGGACTGACAGTCAAGAAAACGAAAAAGTAGAATCCGAGCTGATAGGAGGATGTAGCTAAGCGTGCTACTTGTGATAAAAGTGCTCTCTACGCCCAACCCCTTTTTCCACCAAGGTCAAGGAAACTTCCAAAAACTGTGAAGTTCATTGAACCAGCCTAACAACGGAAACCTGCGCAGCATCTTATTAAAACAAGAAAAAAAAACCAACCACATGACTGCTATTTGCTTTCTTTGTTGTCTGGGTGGTGGAAAAAAAAGAATTTTAAGGGGGCCCGCCTACTTGACTATGATTATGACTAAAGGGCATTGAATTCCAGTGCGTTTTTTGTAGTTGTTATTGTTTTCATCCAATTGGAACTTACCCACATCGGCATCAAAAGGCGACGATTGCCCAAATATACCCATCTTGGTTGACTAAGTGTCCACTTAGCTGGTCTGTGAAATATTTGTGTAATTATTTTATATCTAACTATAAGGCCATTCTAGAATAATGGTTTTTTCCTTGTTTTATGTTTTTACCCTTTGTTTTTTTTGCTACTACGCAATCGATTTTCATACAAAGGGAAAACACTGTTTTGCCTTTCGCTGACAATTGCTGACGCTGTTCGTTGACTGCTTCACTCGATGAGTTCTAAAAAATTGGTAAAATTGCTTTAACTATGACCAAAAACTCTTAAAATTTAGCTTAATCTCACTTTTGCAGCGAATTTATTGTGTAAAAAATAGTGACTAATGTTGAGTGTCCAAAGCTAGAAAATTGAAAAATACCAAAAGATTCAAGAAATACAAGGCTGTGGCATATCGATAGTTAACGCGTTAATTTTTACGTATTAGTTCAGTCACATTACTTTGCGATCTTGGTCCATCTCTAAAACAACCACGATATAAAAAACCGGTCACACTTTTTTTTAGTCATTCGAAAAAAACGCGCATTTAAACAACAAAAGGACGCCAACTAAACAAAATTTACTAATTTTAATAAAAGTACATCATAATAATATGGCACACTTACGTACCAAACATGCCACACGTAACCATCTGCCCCACTTGATGAGTAATGTCCCGCAGGAGTATCAGGAACCAATTAAAACAATGTGCCTAAAAATGATGTCGCACGATGCCTACGGAAAACCGTGAGTGAAACATTTAAAGTTAACTTGATAAACTACTAACCAAAGCATCGACACTTTTTTTCTCTTGCTAGTTATGAGTGGAGTGCACGAGATTTTGAGATGGGAGCACATTTGGGGCGCGGCAAATTTGGACGCGTCTATTTGGCGCGAGAACGTCATTCGCAGTACTTAGTAGCCATGAAAGTCATGTTTAAAGACGAACTGCGCAAAGGAAATGTCCAACGTCAGGTCTTAAGGGAAGTTGAGATACAATCTAGACTTAAGCATCCCAATATTTTACGTCTTTTGACTTGGTTCCACGATGAGTCGCGCATTTACTTGGCCCTGGAAATAGCATCAGAGGGAGAGGTCTTTAAGCATTTGCGTACGGCTCCTAATAATCGTTTCGATGAGCCGCGATCGGCTAAATACACATACCAAGTGGCTAATGCTTTGAACTATTGCCATTTAAATAATGTTATTCATCGTGATTTAAAGCCAGAGAACATTCTCTTGACCAGCACAGATGATCTTAAGTTGGCCGATTTTGGTTGGTCGGCTCATACACCCAATAACAAACGAAGAACGTTGTGTGGAACTTTAGATTATCTGCCACCAGAAATGGTCGACGGTCAAACCTACGATAACAGTGTCGATCATTGGTGTTTGGGCATATTGTGCTACGAGTTTCTTGTGGGCCATGCACCATTTGAATCTAACAATACGGAAAATACATATGACAAAATTCGACGTGCACAAGTCTATTATCCTCCGCATTTGTCTCCGGGCAGCAAGGACCTAATAAGTTTGGTAGGTATTATAATTAAACCTTGCCGCAAATTTTTAATGTACTTTTTAAATTTTGTTTAATATTTTATAGCTTCTCCGTAGAAAAGAACAGGGCCGCATTAGCTTGGTGGAAGTTATGACCCATCCATGGGTCAAGGATGGCATGGCCAAGAGGGCTCTGCAGCTTCAAGCTCTCCAAAATCAACGCGGCAAAGAGAACGTGGTAAAAAATTAAATCATTTTGTTTTTATATTTAAATTTGAAATAAATTATTAAAAACTTAAAAAATGTGCTACAAATTGATTGATTTTGACGTCCGACTTCAACGATTTCTATGATTTTATCAACATTTTTGACAATTGGCCATAACAATTTCAAAATTTGTAACGGAAACGACAAAATCAAATATGCGCTTGGTTGGCTATAATGCCTGGCTTGCATTTTCACCTTTACTGCACCTTATAAATAGTTTCCAGTTATCTTACATCGATGACAATTTGGCATGAACACCCCAAATATCAAATGCAATGTTTTTTTTTTGGCGTTTTTTCTTTAGTATTATAATACATAAAATACTAAATATACATACAGTACTACATACAATACTATTAAAAAATGACAATTTCAAGTGGAAAATGCTTCAACAAATAAATTAAAAGAGCTGCAATACAAATATAAATATATAAATAAATTAGGAGGGATAATTGTGCAATAATTATATAAAATACTCTTCGAGTCAACTTGGCTGGCGACTAGACACTCAGAACACAGGCACAAGTGGCGAGAAAGAGAGCGCAACAATTTGTGTTTTTAGTTGTTTGTAGTGTAGGGGGTGGTGCGGCGAAGTGGTGAAGCGGAAGGGGCAAGCAAACCCTTTAGATTTTTAATTGAATTAAATCCAAAAGTCTACCACAGAAAAATCCACATCTGTAAAGAAGTTGTTAGGATCAGAGTGGAATGGTTTTTATACGAGACCCGTGCGGCATTGCCTGCCTTATAGTGACCTACGGAGCTGTATTCTATGCCGATTATGTGGTCATGCGTTGGATTATCCTTACGACAATGCCAGTCAGGTGAGCCTGTTGTCTTCTCGATAGCTTTAATTTAAACTAATCGAACTTTTAGCATTTGGGCCCCATTTCATGTAGTGCTCTTCAACACAGTTGTCTTCCTACTGGGTATGTCTCATGCCAAAGCTGTCTTCTCTGATCCGGGTATTGTGCCTCTGCCAGCGAATCGTATAGATTTCTCCGACATGCATACTACAAACAAGAACAACCCTGCTGGCAATGGACACACCAGCGAGTGGACTGTCTGCACCCGATGCGAGACATATCGACCGCCTCGCGCCCATCATTGTCGCATTTGCAAACGTTGCATTCGTCGCATGGATCATCATTGTCCATGGATTAATAATTGTGTGGGCGAACGTAATCAAAAATATTTTTTACAGTTTCTCATCTATGTAGGCATCTTATCTGTCTACTCCTTAGTCCTAATTGTTGCCTCCTGGGTGTCGCCGTGTGAAGAATGCAATCAAAACGTGATCGAATCTCAGCTCAGAATGTGAGTATTTAAGATTATTATAGCTGTTATAACTAAGTGGCAAGTAGTATAAGTTCAAGCAGGCAAGTTTCGACTTAAAATTTGTTTGTTTAATTTTTGCATGTGTCTTGTTTTAGAAATCATTTAAAACCAGAATTGTCTATGAAAATCACAAATTGTTTTGAATTGACTGTCCTCCAAAAGATGGAGCCCTGAATATTAAAATACATGTAGTATATTTAAATACATATTATACAAATATTTTTTTGAATTTATGAGCAGTTCTTTTAATCTTGTTCTGGATTTAGTCTCGTACAAATGTGTCAAACATTTGTTGAAAACACTTTTTAAACAAGTTCGATGCAGCCGGGACTGAAAAGGCTATACATCATTATTCCCTTAATAATTTGATCCATTGATCACATTTTTCTTTAGGTGTATTCAAACACTGAGCTAAATATAATTAAGTTAAAATTTTGTTTCAACTTTTTGAATCCTTTATTTGGCATATTGCTAAAGCTAGGCAATAAATGTTAATATTTTTAAAACAATTTTGTCAGTTACTTTTTAGATATTATGGTCGTTGCTAATTGCATTTTGTTCGTTTACTTTCAGGATTCACTCAGTCATTTTATTGTTGGAGTCCGCTCTTTTCGGTCTCTTTGTGACCGCGATAATGGTAGATCAATTGCATGCCATACTCTACGATGAGACAGCCGTAGAGGCGATACAACAGAAGGGCACATACAGGCCTAATCGACGTAAATATCAATTGCTGGCTGATGTGTTTGGACGCGGCCATCCGGCCTTATGGCTCTTGCCATGCACAAGTCTCAATCATGCATCCCGCTACCATGACACGCCTCTGCTCAGCCACGATGTCTAAGAGAGAGTTGTGTCCATGTGTGTATGTGTGTGTGCGTGTTATAGACTTAAATATATATATACAAACGTTCCGATTTGAACTCCATTAAATAACACTTTATGTTCATAGTTTATAATTTCTCTGATTTGAGATTTTTTTCCATTTTAATTGCCCATTTTTTCTTTTATGTTGTATTTTATGGAATCTTTTGTTCAAAAACCTAATTTATACTTTATAAATGTAGAACAAACAGAGCAAATGAGTTAGGTAAGACAGGAAGGAGAAGCAAGAAATGAAGAGCATACTCAATCAGCAAAATTTGGTATTTTTTTCCTTGATTTATGCATACGTAGATCAGATATTTATATATATATACAAAAATATATTATACCTAATATAGCTTAAACGAAATGTATAATATAAAATTAACAACTTTCGGCCTGAACTGAACATATTCTTGCAGATAAAATTCCAATTTTATCGCCTTCTCATATGTAATTGTTTTCGCCATAACTTAAGAAATAATTAAGAATAGCAATGAAGAACTTTTTCGAAAACACTTTGTAAAACTGGTGGTTATGGTTTTAAACATAATTATTTCGAAATATCTGTTAAGCCAAACATATTAGCTTCATTAGAATGTTATTTGATAAGTTAGAAAATTTTTATGACCTTTGTATTATTTTCCTCATCTGCAAGAACAAATGAAATCATTTGGCTGCATTTAAAAGCAGGAGCAAATATATATATATGTATACCAAAAAGAAAAAGAATTAGTATTAATCATGAAAGGTTGCGAACTCTTCATTTTGTAACTGTGTTTGTATTAGTTTTAATTTAAATTATTGTTTTCCATCAATCTTTTATAAAGAAGACATCAGTAATTTATATACCCACCACCCAAACACAAGATAACTACAAAAACACACATGCCTTAAAAAATTACAATTTGTAAAACCGAAACATTATCACAAATGCATACATGTATATATATATATATATACATGTATATATCTACCTATGGTATGAGTAATTTCCAAAATAAATCTATTGAAATGAAATAAGTAACAACTGAAAACTTGAGTCTTTTTCTTTCAACTGTTTTATATTAGGCACAGAACCACAGCAAATTCAGGGAATTAGTCGCTTGTAAATATATTGTTAAATGGTTGAATATAACATAAAATATCTCTATTTCTATTAAAATCTTTATAACAAAATCCAAAGTGATATGCTCATAATTGGTTCAAAAAACCTTGATTTATTTAAGTTAGAAAACCGCCGTAATGGGTAATATATATTTCAGTTGTGAAATTTTTTAACTATGTATAATTATGTGTATTTAACTAGATTAGTAAAAAATTCAATCCAATTCATTTCCAAGTCCCTCCACACTAATTGTTAGCTGTTCCAAAGCTTTTTTGGCCACACCACAGAGAACGCCTTCTTGTGAGGATTTATCTTCATGTTGTAGAATATCCACGCATTCGTTTAATAGGTCTATGGCTTCTAAAAGACGAGCACGCAATTCACTACCATTTAATTTGCTAGCGATAAAACCACTTTTGGCCAGCAAAACCAATGGCACATGTAACTCATACAGATTCATGGCCCGCGATCGACTTAATCCAGGCTCGAAGATGTTCAAGACTTTAAGGACATCACGGCATAGCTCAGATTTGCGCTCGAGATAATTGTCGGTTAATTGGACCATCTCGTAGCCCTGTACACGTCCGTACATTTCGATTAGGAGTTGCTTTAAACCGGTTGTAATGTAATGTAGAGGATGTAGCAGGGATTTGTACTTGCGCAAAAGACGTTCCGATTCCTCTAAACGTTTCGGACCCATTTCAAGCAATTGCACGCCATTTACTTCGGCTTGAAGGGCATAAAGAGTGCTTTGTATTTCCTCGTTGCTGCTCCTGTTGTCGCAGTTACGGCAATGCCAACTGGTGTCGGTATCTGTAGGATTTCGGGGTAACAGGTAACCCTCGGTACACTGTCCACACTTCAGACTGGAAAAGTGTGTTTGGAGCTCGCTGGGATCCAGGCAACGTTGGCAGTGGCATTTAAAGTATTTACCCTCAAACAAATGCTTCTGACGCTGCGCTGTGCCGTCTAGAGTATAGGTATAGCTGTGTTGCAATTGCTGATTAGCCTCCAGATCGACCATGGCATATAGACGGATTCTGTATAAATGAAGAACGATTTATTACGATTGTTCTATTTAGCAATCTCCTTCTAGCTTACTTATAATTCTCACTGGGATATATCGATCTGGCGGTATTGGGTACACAATTGTGAGCTAATATACCCGTGTATGGGTATAAACATCTTAAGGGATAGCCCACAGTTGTACGAGCCTCAAAAGCATTCACTTCTAATACGCCGACAACCTGCATTATCAGCTCCTCGCTGAAGCGTGAGGCCAATTTACAGGGACCACGTAAGTATTGGGCTATATTTACACGGTCTGCGTGCCAAATATCAGAATTTTTGCGACGTTCCGTTTCATGATGCTCCATGGGAGCCACCTCGTTTTCCCAGCGCTCTGGTTGAATTTCCTTTGCCAAAAGAACCCTTAAAAAACATAAAGAGAGCAAGAGTAAAATAAAACTAGGCTGGGTCTAAGATCTATTTATAACTATTTTTTTAGCCACCTAAGCGGCATGATGCAGTCCAGTTGTGGACATTGACCACTACTATTAGCTATCCCATAAAAGCGTGCTTTCGCCTCTTCGAATATCCCACATTCCATTTGATTATGTACATTATCCATAATATTGAAGCACTTTTTACACAAAGGCCAGCCACATTGTGGGCAATTTTCCTTTATCTCTGGGTTATAGCAACCGAGGCAAACAACGACGCTCTGACTTTTGGGTCCCACAGCAAAGGGCAGTTCCTCAATGAGTAGACTGTGACCAGAGGTAGCCTGTTGGGCTACCAGGTAGCGTCCACAGATCGGACTCCATTCAACTTGTGTGCGATTTACTTGGAGCGTTCGTATTGGCGTTGGCATTGCTGTTGCTGTCATCTCACTAACTAAAACATCTCATAAAGCATCAGCAACGCCATTCGTAAGCAAAAGGAAATATTTTGGCTCTGCTCCTAGCCAAAAAAATACACGAAAAGAAAAATTAAATAAAAAAATATTTGAAGTCTTAGCCTAGTTGATACAGTGGTTTTAGTTGGTTTGCGGGTACACCAGCAATTTGAAAACAAAGAAAATATGAATTCTATTAAAGAATTTCAGATCAATACCAAGCAGTTGTATTTTGGAAAAGGGTTGGTCATAAAAAGCAATTTCCTTAAAAGAATTTTAAAGTATTTAAAAACTTAACTTATCTATGTATCACCATGTAAATTTTTTTTTAAATTATAGAATTTTATTTTTTTTTGACTATAAGATCAGAAATGGAAAACTGTTTTTATTTGTGGGAATTTAAACTTTATCAATTTTATATATTTTAAACTTTTAAACTTCAAATATTTAATAAAATTTGCTTAATTAATTGAAAAAGTATAAAGTGTCTTGTTTAAATTGGCCTATATTAATTTAATTTAATTTTCGGGTTCACTTTTAACTACGTTGTTGATTTTCTATATATTTATTTCTATAAATATATATATTTAATTTAGATAACATGCCATGACTGGCTTAATTGACAAATTATTTATTTGTAATAAAGTATTTGAAATTCTGTATTTACTAAGTACTACTTTACAATACTTCCTTTTACCAATAACATTAGATCCCTTAGCGAAAACTCGAAACTATTGAATCAATTTGCTATTTTAGATTATGCATCTATCTCAAGTTTAACCCAAGATTAAATATACAATACACGTTTTGATTTCGGGATTTTTTTCTTCTCGATTTCGAAATATCCAGGAATATAAAAGACGAAATGATTAACCTTTTGTTGTGTTCTTGGTATTTTGTATTAAAATGAGAATTTAATTTGGATTTTATGCAGTTTTTTATAATTTACACGAGTTGTAATCATTTTTCATTTTGAGTTACCCGGTATTGTCAGCAACATAGGTTTATTGGGATTAAACTATAAAGTGACTTATGAAATAAATAATCTACATATAACATAGTACAGAATGAATCAGAAAAAACTACATATTTTTCATCACAATTATTTAATCAAATTATAATGCTTTGTTCCACTGTGCCTTGCACTTTATTATTGGCTTTTAATCCGAGGCAACAGGCGGTGCCACGCACTACATCACTACCCGCCTTCCTGCCCCTATCGCCTTCGTCATAGTCTTTAGCCGGCACGCATACAACTAAAGAAATGTTTTAGCTGCTGCCAAAAAGAAATATTTTTATTTTGACATGTCTACCAAGCTGTTTCCCCCAAACCCCCCTCCTAGTATTTGCACCGCTGACGTTTTAGTCCCCTCGCATCCCTGGTCCAGGTACTAACCTTAAAGGTGTTATGCAATCTAATTGCGGGCAGACGCCATCCTCGCTCACATTCCCGGCAAACGTGACACGTGCAGCGGAAAATATACCGCATTCGCCTTGGTGATCATTCTCATACTGGTTGCTGGCACACATGGCGCACAGCGGCCAATCACATAGTTCACACCGATCCAGAGAGTCGCCATCCTCGCCGAATTGGAGGTAGCAATAGCAACCCAAGCAAACTATGCCACTGTCCCGCTTTGGTCCATAGGCGAAGGGCAGTTCCTCTACAACGATTTCTCCCCGCTGCACTTGCTCCGCGGTGGCCAAACAACGACCATAGACTGCATCGTTTTCCAGGCGAGCCTTTAACATGCTGTTCCCGTTGATGCACTTGTGATTGAAATTGGTAAATGCATGAATGAAAGAGCGTCAGAATTGTGCCCAATTAAAAAGTTAAAAATAGAATCACAGAAGCTAAAAATACATCTGTAATTTGTTTACTTACAGAAGATAGAGGCACTTATCGATTTTTAAGACTAACTTGATTTTCCGTGGTATTGCTTTAAATATAAAGATAATTATGTTTTTATATAAACAGTTTAAAACATATAGTCTTATTTTTAAAAACTATATTTTTAACACGAAATGTTCAATTTGCGCCAATCATCGATAAATCCAAATTAAATTTTAAGGTGACCATTAAAAATTGGGAAGGACAAGTGTTATTGTCTGTCAAAAAGTTATTAAACATTAATTAATTATTTAAGGATCAAAAAAAGGATTCCAAATCAAATGCCAACCAGCTGGCATACGCAATAAGTGAATCGATTCTTTTCGTTGTTTCTCAAGAGTCACACAACAAACAGTGATTTTCTAAAAATTCTTAAATATAAAAATTAATAAATAATCCAAGTTATGGTAAATATCAAATAAATTATACACTACTTACAAAATGGAACACCTTTTCAAAAGTTCATTGATTTGGAATACAACTCAGTGGGCAACATATAGTTACAATTAAAATTGTTTATTGCAATTAACAATTAACTAGAAAAAATACTGATAATAGCTAATCAGTCTGTCTAGATCTTTACTTCGAAGAAATTCAAATATCAGTTGATTTAATCGGTTAATAAAACAACAGACACAACTCATTTTAAACAGTTTTTATTAAATTCCTCTTACATTTATTCGCTTCACTTTACACAATAATAAAAAATATATGTATATGCTTTGATCGGTAACCCAATCATCCAAGTCCTATATCTGTGTACGTATGCTTTTCTTCAGTTTAAATAAAATACACAAAACAACTATTTAAGAAAAAACAAAAAATTAATTAAACTATATTGTTTTAACTCTCTCTTTAAAATTGTAATTTTAATAATACGCACTCGTAAAAATTTTAAATCGTTGCACACTTTGTGTGCAGTAAATAAACTTGATAATCTAAATGCCAAAAGCACAAGCAAAGAGAAAAAGAGAAATACATTTAAACTAAATAAATATTGATAAAGTTGCAAAGAATTTTGTTTTTTTTTTTTTTGTTTCATTAACAGTTGATAAAAACGGGTGGCCCCTTAAACTCGTTTGATGAAGTGTTCTTATGTTGGTTTTTAGGTTGTTGTTGTTCAATAAACTTATTTAGTTGTTGTGGTTGTCATTTATGATTGTTGATCTGATATCCAGTCCGTGCGTTTCTATTGCGCAGGAGCTGGCTGAGGCTGCGGCGCTAGACGATTAACAAAACCAATGCCTCCTCGAATGATTTTTGCTAAAGGTGGTGGTGATCGGGCAGCCAGCGCCTCAAAGGTAATACGCAGCTCAGCAAATGCAGTTCGTGGATAGGGATTGCGACGTGAGCTATAACGCATGACCAGATATTGATAGTAAATAATTGGCGTCATCAAACCAGCATGGCTCCTAAAAATGAGACCAAACATAATTAGAAAATTAGTTAAACGTCAATAAAATTAAAAAAAATTATTATATTGTTGTTTATCTAAGTATTTCTATAAAAACTCTATTTTATTATTCAAAATATATATTTAAAAATAGGATGGTGCCTACGAACAACTTTTAATGAAAACATATGCTCCTTTAATTAAGTAGCGTTAGAGGAAGCAACAATTTTCCAATTTATTATATGTGTTTCATAAAGCCATGCAATCAGAATCATTAACCCAAAAAAAACAATACAAAAGCTTAATTGCATTTGCAAGGTGGATATTTTTCGATTTCCAAAACTTACATAAATGTCAGAATAATGGCATATGGCATTATAAAGATTTCACAGAAAGCAGTGGCCTTCAATATATTTGCTGCCTGAAACTCCACAATGGAGATAATGAAGCGTGCACCCCACCAGGAGTTTTGGCCAATAATCTAAAAAAAAAAAGAATGATTAACAAGATAATAATTATAAAATATTTTGTTTTGAATTTCATTTGATACTTACATCCAAAAGTTTGAGCGAATAACTAGATGCATGCAGAACCGAATAGAGAACCACGGGAATGAGCACCAGCAAAGAAGGTCGTATATTGAAGAAAATCAGCGAGTACATCATGTAATGCCATGAATCTTCGGCAAATAAACGTGCTACGAATTCCCGGGTAAACGAAAAAGCAGGAACACGTTGATGCAAACGAAGGGCTGAGATGGCTGCATTGGCCAGCAGAACTTTACTAAAAGCGCTTTGTTGTGTGCTATAAGGATATGGCGATAATAAAATATAATGAATAAAAAGTCAAGTCAAGTCATGGAAATGTTTTTAGACTCTAACATATAGGTAATAATTAATCGAAAAATTATTTTATCGCTTAGAGCCTTCACTTACGTGAAAATAGGCAACACGTAGCTGACAGCGAAGAAAATGACCAGGGCTCTTAATGCCCATAACGCTGAATCTATGCGATTTGTCTGAAAATGTTGTAACAATTTTGCTGTTCCATTTTGTGATTGCGGCTGCTGTTGTTGTTCCTGTTGCGGTTGGGGTGTGTTGTCGGAGGGATCCCCATTGCCGCTATCAAAGCGTGGTGTCTGATCACTGGACGTGCTCATAATAGTAATACTTGACTTCAACTAGTGCAAAAGATAAAAAGTAAGAAATAATTGTAAGGTTACTTTTTTTCGTTTTTACTCGTTATCGGGGGGCAACAAAAATGCTTTGCTTATCGCTAACAATATTAAATAATGAAACCTAAACTGCTTCTGATAAGGCGATAACTCTGACTGGCTGAAAAAAATTTCGAAGACATTTAAAAGAGAAAAACCGTGTCAATTTCTTATTTTAGTACCAACTTTCTAAAACTTGAGACTTATAAATGACACGCGCTATGCTTTTAATTAAAAGTTTTCATACTTAAGTGTCAGGTCAGTTAGTAGCCAGTTTGCTCTTTTTATTGCTGTTAAACCAGTCAAAAGGAAAGCTGAAAAAAGGTGCGTGCTTTTTAAATGCGTTCATACTACATGTCTGGGGGTTAGGTCTAAGATGATTTTGAACTCTAGAGACAGTTATGATGCAAGTTGTTGTGATATAACCATTTAATGATATCAAGGAAGTTAAGCTTGACGAATATTAAAAACTTTAAGCCAAATCGTAGTAATTTATTTAATACCAACCCAATGAATCGCAACCGCCAAGTTTTCTTTTAACTATATGACTTAAGCTTTGTATATAACATCAGAATATGTTCGAAACTAGAAAATAAATTTACAATTCACTAAAAAGTTTGAAAATTATTTACATATTTCAATCAGTGACAGAAAAGATCTTTCTGGAATTATAGAAATTTTATTTAAATCTTATAAAGTGGACTTTTTCAATATCTAATTAGACAAACTTTTAACAATTTTTATATGTAGATATAATATAATCAAAAGTTCGTTTGCGGGTGAAACTTACAAGGCTATATCCAGTCTACTAATTTCAAAAGTTTTTGTTAACAATGACTAAACGAATAGCTAAGAAATAAAACGTACATTTAACGACGCTTGCCAAACAAAACAAAAAATTTTCTATGAAAATTACGTTTAACAACAACAACTCAAAAACCATATCGCCAAACCGAAAAGGTAATACCCTGACGCAAATTTAAATCACAAGTTGTTTGAATAGCCATGTGGAAAAAGTGTGTAACATGGGTTTAAAGATTATCTCAACGTAAGTCACTAGGTACAAACAGAGCAAAGTGCTACAAGACAGCCACAACAATTTTTGTAAGTTTGATGTAACAATTGACTAATAACTAACCGCGCAATATGTGTAAGTTAATTGTTACACGATTCCTGTCAAAAAATTAACACAGAGAGACAGACAGAGAGAGCGCCATAATGTTTACATTTCTAACAAACAGGTGGCCATTTAAAAAAAGAGGGAATGTGAGAGTAGGAAACTTCGTTGTGGAAACAAATTGCGACGGCGCAGCGTGGGCAGGTCGATTGTTGTTGCTGGGAATAATGATAAGTTCTTTTCATATAGACGAAAAGAGGTTGATGGGTTGGTTCGTTGGTCATTAAACGTTCATTTAAAATGCAAGATAACAGTCAATTTGCCTATTTGAAGAAGGGGAGGGTGGTATACGAAAAAAATATTGATTTTAATTTAGAAGGTCCTAGGTTGGTGTTGAACTGTAAACTGGGAAAAGTAATTATGAATGAATATATATTTTATGATGAAATTCTATGCTGAATCCATAAGTCCACGTCAGAGGTATACAAATTAACAGCAACAAAAAATTGTTTTGATTGACATTTGTTGAACTTTGTCGAAATATATATGTGTATGTGTCTACACACATACAAAAATCACAAAAAATGGCACGGCTTAAAAAACTGGAACTGGATGATGTTGGAACCGCTCTTAAAGCGCGGTAGCCCATCCATCATAAAGCAAAATGTTGGGGGTACAGTGTTTCCCCCATAGAACCTGGAAGACCTGCATATTTTTGGACTTTCTGTTACTAAATTAAATTGTTAAGTCGGCTGATTGCTTCATTGGAATTGGAATTGGGTCGCTGTGATTACTGCATAAAGAAAGTCGGTGGACAGGTACTCTATGCAACTACATTACCCCTACTTCACACCCTCTTGTAAAGCCTCACTCAAACGTCTGCTATGTAGCGAAAACTGAGGTATTTATTAACTGCCACTTGATCTGAACTTACCAATTAAAAATAAAAAAACGCACAGCACTCTTCTTGGCCCTCTTGTGAAAATGTGAATGAAAAAAACGAAATTAAAACGCTTCTCGCACGTAAAATTTTTACGTGTTTCGGTCTCGTGTCTAGTAGAGGTGGTAAACTATCGATGGCCCTATCGATGGTCGAGCACTATCGAGTCGGTCTACTATTGATGGTGCCCACTACTACCACCTCTACAAGAACACATATTTATGGTTAGCGCTCTCTTAAAAATGAGTCGCCTCTCTTTGAAACGAGTCGCCTTTCTTAAAATAGGCGTTAGTGTTGGACCATTTCCGTTTCATTTTATTTCCTCATCTCTCTTTTACCGCTGCACAGAGAGCCCGCGCATCAAACATTGGCAGCCGATTTCCCGTTGGAGACCGAGTAAGATATCGATAACTAATCATGATGTCGAGTAATAAATCGATAAGTTATCGTAAAATTGGGTAATAAGTTATCGGATATTACAACGTTTCCCGCACGTTTTCTATTGTTATTGTTTATTATACTCCAAAATTAAGCAAGATTATGGATGATGATGACATTGCACTACCTGCCGATACGTTGGCCATTTTAAATGAATTTCTGGCTGAGCGATCTAAACGTCAAGCCGATGAAGAATACCGAATGGCGAACAAAACGGGTAGAGAAGCCAAGTTTGAAGAGGATTGGCAACTAAGTCAATTTTGGTATAGTGAAGACACCAAAGACATCCTCCGTAAGGTTGTGGGAAGATTAGTAAAGGAACATGAAAATACAGACTATACAGTAGCATTGTTATCCTGTCCATCATTGTATACAAATATCAAAGATATCCATGAAAATGGTAGGTTAATATGCTAATTATTCTACAGTTTGTGTGCTAAAATTCTTTTCTTTACTTTTTAGTGCGCATCTTTGAATATGATCGACGATTCGAGGCCTATGGATCCGACTTTGTTCATTACGATTTTAATTGTATAGACCAAAATGCAGATTATCTGAAGTCGCACCATAATTCTTATAATTTAATTATAGCTGACCCTCCATTTCTTAGCCAAGAGTGCATGACAAAAATGTCGCATATTATTCTAAAATTGCGTAAGGACAATAATGCCAAATTGATATTTTGCTCCGGTGAAGTTGTTGAACCTTGGTTAACCGCTTTGTTGCCGGTTCGTAAATGTAAATTTAAACCTCAGCATGAACGGAATTTGGGCAATGATTTCGTTAGTTATGCCAACTTTAATTTAGACAATTATACAATTTGTGAAAATAAATAAAGCAGAAAAAGATGTGTGTGTGTGTGAAGGTAAAGCGAACTCTATTTTGCAGTGGAATCTGTCGCTTTGCGCTGTTGGACTAGCTCACGTAAGCCATCTTCTTGATCTTTAAGGGACTTTTGTAGAAATTCCTTTTTCTTTTCAAGCAGTTCGATGGCATTGTCACATTTCTCTTTCTTGGCTTTCAGTTCATCACGCATATTTTGCACATCAGTTAGAAGGAACATACGTCCCACAGACAAATAGACCCTGAATTAATATAATGGATATTAGATTGGTTTTTACCCTTTGACCATATGTAACTCGTATAAAATTACCTTGTGTCATCTGACAAATCGCTTGTGCCCTTTTCGGTAAGTTGGTACTTGTGCTTGCCAGTCTTGACCATATCGCATTTCATGTCAATCATATTGATCTTCTTCGTGGTTTCCAATTTGTTAATCTGCATCTCGGTGAATGCCTATAAGAATCATGTTACGAGAAGGAGGGGGTGAGGTTTGCAACTGAGATGAATAAGCACGCGCTCACCGCCGATTGCTTTGTTTTACCAGCTTTCTTGAACGCTTACCTTCTTCAATTCCATATCCATTTGTGCCATTTTTCTATCTAATTTCTTGGGTCTATTTTTCCTTAGGTAATTTTATTTCTTTCAATAAGAAATTTTGACAGAACTCAACACCTGCAAGAATTTATATTTTTCAGTGATAACAAATTTAGCCACCAAGAATTATCGATTAGTTTAGCCACTTTCGAGCCAAATTATGTTGCTGCGACGTTCCGAAACCCGGCTTTTTTGAATTGTAGAGCCGAATAAAAGATAACATTTAAATTAATATATATAAAGATATATTTTCATTTCACTATTTTTTTTTCAAAAGTGAAGCTTCCTTCTTCTTCCGACCTTCTTAAATAAAGGATTTCAATTTTGCTTGAATTTATTAACATTTATTTAAACAGCTTATCTGTAGTTGGTAACAAAGAATCATCACTAATAGATGACCGTTAGTACTTAACCTGTATTAACCTACATATAGTTCTTAAATGGAAGCCGGACAACTGCTAAATTGGCATACCCTGTGCCCACAGTACCTGCCCAAATTGCTTCATGTTTTCATTATATCGTAGATATGGAACGGTGGCACAACAAATTAGCTGTTGTAACTGGAGCTAGTGGCGGGATTGGAGCTGCTTCTGCTCGGGCTATGCTGGCAGTCGGACTTCGTGTGGTGGGTCTTGCCAGACGTGAAGCCAAACTTAAAGAGCTACGGGAAAGTTTACCCAGTAATTTAAAATCTAAATTTATACCGTTGCATTGCGATGTATCCAAAGAGGATCAAGTAGAAAAATGCTTCGATTGGATCGAACGGGAGCTGGAAGGGCCTGATATCTTACTCAACAATGCCGGAATAACTCGTGAAACGGAGTTAGTTACTCCAGGAAATACAAAAAAATTGCGTGAAGTCATTGATACAAATGTGATGGGTGTAATTTGGTGTACCCGCGCAGCGTTTAATAACATGTTAAAACGAGATGTAGAGGGTCATGTGTTGATTATTAATAGTATTGCTGGCCAGCAAGTTCTTAATTTTATTGATGTCCTCCCGTCGTTCAATATATATCCGGCTACAAAGTTTGCTATAACAGCCATAACAGAAACGTATCGTCAAGAATTTCAATTGCATAAAAGTAAAGTCCGTGTGACCGGTATTTGTCCTGGTGCAGTGAACACAAATATTTTCCCAGAGGAAATTCATTTCTATGTCAAGGACATGGCTAGGTTACAGCCGGAGAATATAGCAGATGCTGTACTCTATGCGCTACGAACTCCACCGCATGTGCAGGTAAATTTAAATAACTATCTGATTTATTTACAATATTCATGACAATTTGTCCTGTTTTTAGATCCATGATATCACCATTAAACCCATGGGCGAACTATTTTAAAGCTATACCAAAAGTCTTTGTATCGTGCCAAATAAAAAGTAGCAAAATAAAATGTAATTTTGTGAACCTTTGGACTACTGCGATTCATTTGATCCGTTTTTAAAAGCAGCAAGTCTTTCAGTCAAAGCCTCTTCGTTGAGTTTATGCATGCACAGAAATTGTCCATTGAAAAATAGAACTGGTATATCATGGCGAAAGAGACGTAAATAACGAACATTCTCCTTTTTATCTATAAAAACCTTTTCGAGTTCAAATTGACCAGCAAATTTGTCTTCCAATTGGGCAAGTAAATCATCACAGAGCGGGCAAGGTTCTTTTGTATAAAGGGTGAGTTTGGGGAGAACCTGATCTTTTGGTATTTTGGGAGCTCTGGAATTAAAGAAAGTTTTATTTATAAATAGTGAATTTGCGACAAATTTTGAATTTGTTGTTGAATGTAAACGTTTGGTTGCATAACGTTTTAAAAACTTACAGTTTTTCCAGAATCAGAACCATATGACGTCCCTCTACGGTATCCATGATTGCGCAACCCAAGGCGCCAGCTGGGAGGGAATGAACTAAATGGGTTAGCAAGTGACTTGCCGTAATCTTTGTAGCATCATGAACAATTAGTTGATCTGGTTTCAACTGTCCAAGTATAGTGTCAGGGACAACAAGACGTTGTCTTTGGTTTGGACGCTCATCTTTTTTGCTTACTGTAACCATCTCCCAATTTTGAACTTCTTCTGGGTTAATGGGATCACGTCCACTCAAACAATATAAAGCCTGCTCACGGTTCTCCTCGATAAGAAATTCGCGTACCAAGGCCAGCGGTTGCAATTGAAGGCGTTTTGCTGTTTCATAGGTGGTCCACGCCAAAGCAGCTGCAGCTGCTTCAACAGATGATGGGACTTCCTTCTCTTTACCATCCGCTTTCTTTGGTTCAACCACCGGTTGGCTCACGGTCATCAGCTCACTGGCCAATACGCCTTCATTTGGCAGTTTTAGACCTTGGCACCGTGAATCACCTGTAATGATGCATTTTGCCTCACCTTGTCGAAGCGACTCCAGTGTCATTTGAAGGCCCTCAACTGAACAACCATCTTCTTGCAATTTATATGTTTCACAGCTCTTCAATCCTAGCTCTTTGGCCATGACCTCAAACTCACTGCTGCATTGACTGGAGGAGCACATAAATAACTTTTTGAACTCCTCATGGGGAACTGAAGTCCTTTTCACCAGCTCATCTATTACCAAACTAGCTAACTTCTCTTCCTTGATATTGGTCGATGGAAATGTCCCGGGTGTGGGTGCCGGTGTGCGAACTGCTGCCGCAATGACCACAGCATCCTTATTTGATATATGATGCCAGGGGCGGAAGGGGATACAATTTTTAATTCTTTTTAACTTAAATATTTTGAAAAAAATAGAGCCGAAACTAACACACCCATTTGGTGACTTTAGACGCGAGATTCGCAACATTTTTTAGTTTGCACTATAATTTGTTCAAATTCTTTCAAAATAAATTTGGAAATATTTTATATTAGTATTAAAGAATGAACAAATAAAAACGACAACTTAAAATTAGACACATAAGTGCCAGTGTTGCCCAATGATCTTTACCGGCGTTGTGATTGAAAACAATACTAATCGAAAAATAACAGAAAAAGCTAAGGATGCTAAGTAGCCTGTATTAAAAAATTCCAAATATTCCAAAAAAATATTTTAATATTTTGTTCGGTCTTCCTATTAATTATATAAATATTTTTGTGACCCAGGTACTCGTTTGAAATAAGATTGCTTTTTCAATTTCGATAGTTTCTCTCGATTAACACCAGCTGTGCTTCAAAAGCAACAAAAAAAAAAAAAAACAATAATATTAACGGAGAAAGTTACTTTCAATTTTTAATAGAAGCACCACAAACTTTTTGTAAAACCAGTTATTACTTAAGAGTTTGCAAATTGTTAACACTAACTAAAAATCGACCTAACGCGCTGTTGCACATTAAATTTAATACATATTCCTTAAAATGGAAGTGACCTTCAAAAAGGCACGATTACGATTGGTTAATAAGCAAAATTTACCAAATGAGAGAGGAAAATCTTCAGATTCAGAGGAAGGGAGTATGCGGAGTGGAGCTGGCTCTAACGAAGATCTCTACGGCTGGTGGTTATTGCCAGAGCCTGCTTTACTGAAGATATTTGATTATTTAAGTGTCTACGATTTACTTCAAGCTAGTCTTACGTGTAGTCGATGGAACGGAGTTGCTCAAGATGATTTGTTGTGGCGGAATAAGTTTCATCAACAGTTTCGAGCCTCTCCCAGCATTCCTCTCAAGCCGAATGCCGAAAGCTGGCAATCCGAATATAAACGCTTGTCTGCACACATACCATTTGTTCAAGCGCAGCGTTTGGAGCCCACTATAGAGCACAATCATGGACATACGCATCAGGTGCTTCATGTCAGTTTCGCCCACAACGGTGAAATGTTTTCCACTTGTTCCAAGGATGGTTACGTGATAGTGAGTTCAATCAATTTTGGACCAATCCTTTAATCCAAATATTAAAAGTTAAAGTTCCATTTAGGTCTCTTTGCAATCAAAAAGGGTTTTTTGTTTTTTAAAAATCACATCTAAAAATCAAAAAAGGTAGAACAACTAGAGGACAATCTTTGGGGTGCATTTTCAATTTTTTTTATACTCCCAATTACCTCACTCACATTTTGTAATAAGCATTAAGATTTCGCAACCTGTATTTCGGTTGTTGCCTTTATGAAATCCACTTAATAATTTTATGGGTTCCGAAAGTTTAATATCTGACATTGATTTTAAGTCCGAAATTTTACCACCTTTAGATATTATGATATCATTTAAATTTCAAAACTTGATTATGATTATAAACTTCATTAAATTAATTTTAATTTAATTCTATTAGATCTGGCACGCTGATCATCCTTGCCGGGAAAAATATGCGCACAACATGAAGCAATTCAGCTGGAAGTACACACAATATTCTCAATTCAATCAAAGCGATACATTGCTACTAGTCTCTGGAGTTCATTTCGGATCACCTCAGTCCACTTCGGGCGAGATAGCCGTTTTTTATTTGGGTGAAACCGAATCGCATTTACGTTGCCGAGTTGTAAATCGTCCGTACGATATATTTGGCACTTGGTTCAGTGATCAATACTTAATCTCGGGCGACTTGCATTGGTTAGCCCATTTGGTGAGTACTTCTGTACTGTGGTTAAATAAGGCAAATCAGGAAATTGATTCTGAGCATGTGCCTGTGATGAATCAATTGTATAAGTTCTATAACCGTAATGCTAGTTCGGTAAGAGCCATAATGGTGGCCCGATGCCCATGGCTGGATGATAGCAATGATCCATTGATGTTGGCAAAGGAATCAGAAAAGGGAAACGCGCAAACTGCCAATGAGTCAGATAAAAGCGAAGCTTCTACATCTTCGGCTGGAAATCCTTTATCTCATGCAGCTAGTTTGAGGCACACGAGAAGTAAAACGCCTGAAGATAATTTTTGCCCGATATCAAGGAGAGAAAATATTCGCAAACCCGATCGGGAGATGCCACCATACATTATCTAGATGAATATAGAACGGCGGCTGCTAGCATAGATGATGAGCAGCAATCCAGTCCGATTGATGACGGTGAAGACGATGATTACGAGAATATGGATGTTCACGAGGAGTATGATGAAATGGAGAATAGTGTACCCAAATATCTGATATTTTCTACAGGTTCCAAGACATTTACACCCCATCAAATTGGCTTAAAACGCATAAGAAATGTTAATTTTCCGAAAAAGCTTGATCCTGGTCCTAGTCTAAGGGAACGTATTGCGGCCAAAAAACTTGCTGAACAGCAGCAGCAAGAACATCCACGTACCGATCCCGATTGGTGGGACTATGAGTCTGTCAAAGATCGTTTCGATCAGGTAGATAAAGTGATAGATCTTCATGGTCATATCATTGGCATGGCCCTGAGTCCCGATCATCGGTATCTCTACGTAAATACACGGCCATGGCCAAAGAATTATGTCATAACCAATCCATTGGAACCTCCGCCCATAGCTCAAGAGATTGATATACATGTCATTGATCTAATGACCCTGAAACGCGTGGGCAACATGTTAAAGGCCCACAAAGCCTACACACCAAGCACCGAATGTTTTTTTATCTTTCTCGATTGCTGTGAGGAGTATGTGGCCAGCGGAGCTGAAGATCAGCATGCCTATCTGTGGGATCGCTATTATGGCATTAGTTTGGCCAAATTCAAGCACTCCGATGTGGTAAACAGTGTAGCCTTTAATCCTAGAGACTCTGAAATGCTTGTGACCACCAGTGATGATTATAGCATTAAGGTAAAGTCCAGTTAATACTTTTTATCTCAATATTAAACTATAAAATGAACTATTTTTTAAAGGTCTGGCGCTCAAAAGCAAAATCTCTGGCTTTGAATATACCAATAAATTTAAGTGAATCTTTTGAGTTGAAGCCCAAGAACTAGTGTTTGCCAGCAAATAGAACCAAGTGCCTGCCCACCATAATGCGTACATTATAAATCTTAAATATCTGTGGTTAATTTTTTGTTCTATATAATACAATATATCTTTATATATGCATAACGATGTTGATCTAAATTCTTACTCGTAACTTTTTTTTAAATATTACACCTTTTTCCAATTGTTGAGGTTTTTTATAGGAGTTATGAAACAGAATTTGGAACAATCTCTAGGATAAACAAAATTTTGTTCAAAAATTGTTAAAGTTTGTATAAGATTAAAGTGTGTAAAGGTTTGTTTCAAGATTTATCTAGTCGCTCAAGTTCATTAGGTGGTGGTGGTTCCTGCGTAATAGCAGGTGAAGCAGCAGGAGATGGGGCAGGTGCTGCCACTGTTGCAGCTGCTGCTTGTGTTGAAGTTGAAGGATCTTCATTTGGTCTTACCAAAGGGCAGGAGTCATCGCCATGCTCGTGATTGTGATTATGGTTTTTGGTATTCTTCTTCCGCTTCTCGGGATGACCAAAGCAATGCTCGCAGTCCTCATCGTCTTCGGATGAGCTCTCACCAAAAGCCAAGGGTTTTTTGTAAATACAGCAACCTGAAATAAATGACCACAATATTAATATTTAAGCAAATCATATAAAGTTTTTTTAGATTCTACACTTGGACTTTTTGCGATTCATGTGCTCATTGTCTATGACTCCGGAATGGAAAACTACTCGTCGATCATCTCGCGGCTGCTCCAGGCGCAATTGCAGTGTTGGAGCTTCTGGCTGCTGAGTGGCATCTCCTTCGTCGATTGTTTTGGTTTTACTGCCGGTATCACCTACTGGCTTTTGGGCCATAATGAAAATTATTAATTGTGAACTAAAAATTGATTCATCTTCAGTTAAGTGTGACTCGTTACAGTTGCCAATTACTAAGTTAACAGTTCATCCCTAGTTTGAACGTCAAGTGTCAAATGTGTTCTAAATGAAACTGTCACTTTAGCCGTTTTAAAGCCAAAAAATATATTTTTTTATTTTATTGATATTTGAACTGTGGAGCTTTGTTGGTCTTTAGTTCTCTTTTACAAATTTCTTTCCTAGTTTTATATTAATAGAAACAACAAACACTTTCATTTCAGCAGTAAAATCTCGTAAGCTCATATCAATTTAGCCGTTATAGGCTATCTTTGACTCCCGCTAGGTTTTACGTGCCAACACTGGCTGTCAGTCGTACCTTGATAATGGCTGCAATTGTGCGATTTAATTTGTTAACAAAACCGCAAATTGGTAAATAAATGCAATACCCACAGTTAAACTTGAATAAATTTTAGTTGGGATGTGCTAGAAGCATCTAATTTAAATAATTGCGAAGTGTCACAAAGCATGATAAGTGGCTAAAATCAATAAATTTTTATTACATAATTTATTACATTTTGCTCATAGCAAAACAAATGTTCGGAACAACATGAAAAATAAATCTTCAATGTGATGCTTGTCAATTTTTTTTGTTTTAGTTGCGGCATTGCCTGCAAGTTTGCAGTTGCAGCGCCTGCAGAGCACACAAGCTCCGCCACCGGGAACTCCACCACCACAGACCAAAACTAAATTTGGCCCGCTGGCCGATGAGGACCGCATCTTTACCAATCTATATGGACGTCATGACTGGCGACTGAAGGGAGCCTTGAAGCGTGGTGATTGGTACAAGACTAAGGAAATTGTTCTAAAAGGTCCCGACTGGATTATCAATGAGATAAAGACATCGGGCTTGCGTGGTCGTGGTGGAGCTGGTTTCCCCAGTGGCATGAAGTGGTCTTTTATGAATAAGCCAGGCGATGGACGTCCAAAATACTTGGTTGTTAATGCCGATGAAGGTAAGTTTAAATGTTATTCCTATTCTTGCCATATCTTCATCTACCCAACGTTTTTCGCTTAGGTGAGCCTGGCACTTGCAAGGATCGTGATATTATGCGACATGATCCCCATAAGTTGGTCGAAGGATGTCTAATTGCTGGTCGTGCTATGGGCGCTCAAGCAGCCTACATCTACATCCGTGGAGAATTCTATAATGAAGCGTCTAACATGCAGTTGGCTATTGCCGAGGCCTATCAGGCCGGTCTGATTGGCAAGAATGCCTGCGGCACTGGCTATGACTTTGATGTGTTTATGCATCGTGGTGCTGGCGCCTATATTTGCGGCGAGGAGACCGCGCTGATTGAGTCGCTGGAGGGCAAGCAAGGCAAACCTCGCTTGAAGCCGCCATTCCCAGCAGATGTCGGTGTTTTTGGTTGTCCTACAACAGTCACCAATGTCGAGACCGTTGCTGTGGCTCCAAGTATTTGCCGTCGCGGTGGCCCATGGTTCGCCAGTTTCGGACGCACTCGTAATTCGGGCACCAAACTGTTTAATATTTCTGGCCACGTCAAGAATCCATGCACTGTGGAAGAGGAAATGTCCATACCACTTAAGGAGCTGATTGAGCGCCACTGCGGCGGAGTCACTGGTGGTTGGGATAATCTCTTGGGTGTCATTCCTGGCGGTTCCTCAACCCCCATCATACCCAAAAGTGTTTGCGATGATGTGATCATGGATTTTGATGGTTTGATTGCGGCGCAAACATCCCTTGGCACAGCGGCCATTATTGTGATGGATAAGTCAACGGATGTGATCAAGGCAATCGCTCGTTTAATTTCGTTCTACAAGCATGAAAGTTGTGGTCAATGTACGCCATGTCGCGAGGGCATTGGCTGGATGAATAAGATAATGACCCGGTTAGTTAGAAATGAGCTATATTCTCGGACTATGTTTCTTCTAATAGGTATTTTTTTTTGAATTTCTAAACAGCTTTGTGAAAGGTGATGCTCAGCCGGCTGAAATCGATATGCTGTGGGAGATTTCCAAACAAATTGAAGGACACACCATTTGTGCGTTGGGCGATGGTGCCGCCTGGCCGGTGCAAGGACTCATTCGCCACTTTAGGCCCGAAATCGAGAAGCGTATGCAACTGCATGCTGGACAACAGGCAAAGCGAGCCAGCAATTAAGATAAACAACAATGAAATAATGTTATAGCTAATTTTATTTGCTCGTTTACTATGCAAAAATAAAATGTAATATTCTCTAATCCCAATCAATTTAAATTTAAGCTTTGTATATGCTTTATTACAGCCTGTACATCCTCGGCATCGGCTGTCTGATATTTCGGCGGAAAACTGCACAGGCTTAAAGGCCCACCAATTTGTTGTTCCACACCAGGAAGTTCCACACAACGAGCGGGTACAAATTGATATCTATTGAGGTTTCAATAAATGTATGCAATAAGATTCGTAGCAAGAATCAGAATCTACTTACTCTTTGGCCACACAACCCTGCAGGATCGCCGAGATAGCCATGAGACAAGTTATTAATGTTTTAATAAACATAGTTGGAAGAGAGTTACGTAGATGCTTGCTCTACCTTTAACGTTTAAGTAGCGATTGTAAAAATTTCTTTCGTTTTGTTAAGAACATTTCTCAAGCCACACGAGCCGGCTAATTGTCTATGCAAATTTTATGCAGCACTTGGAAGATGCTGCCATTGTTATACCCTGAATTTAACAGACATAAAAAGCAGATAGAACGCCTGTTTGCATACATTCAAGTTTAGAGAATCCGGATCATTTGGGTCTGAGCCAATACATTCAAGTTTAGAGAATCTGAATCATTTGGGTCTGAGGTCGATCCGATTAATTTGAACATTGGGTTGAATTTAATTTATCGTACTACAAGACTTTAATGAACAATACATACCAATTTTGCACATTTTTTTTCTAAAGGGTAAATCGACGTCGTTGCCTTGCCTAGTCTAAGCAAAATGTTTTTCCATATTTACTATTAATAACAGCTTTTATAGCCTTATGAATTATTAAAGCAGCAAAATTCCATTGTCATCATTTAATTATTATCTTAATACCTACACTGCATAACAAAGATTACAGAATGATATAACAAATCTGTTTAAAACGGGAACCAAAAGTCCAGATATTACATCCATGCTTTAAAAAGAAGGTAACTGATTGTAGGGAAAGATTCTTTTTCTTTCTTTTCTTTCATTCTTTCACTTTTTTTCTGCTGTCTGGAATTTAATTTAATGACATATGAAGGAAAATTACGTTCATGTTACACATGTATGCAAATAAAAAACAATTAACTTGTTTTTAGTATGTAGTATATTTAAGGTTTTTTAAAGTTTTTGCCTTGTTTTCGTTAAAGACTTGTAGTTAAAGTACAAAATAATAATATTAAAAGTTAGTTTCTTTAGATTATCGCCACCTTACTGAATGGACATAGATAATGTTATAAATATTTGCAGTCAGAGTCAGTTAAAAAGGAAACTATGCTAAGCTTAAGATAGTTGAAAAATAGATATAACTAAATCTATATTGGCGAGAATTTTACAAAATCGAAAAGATTTGCAAAAGTGACCATTTAAAGTTGAAACAATATTTAAAAGAAGAGTTTCACAGATTGTAAAAATTTATGAAATTAAAAATTTTTGTTTACATTGTCACTTTTGCATACGTGTAATAGTAATATGTTGGCTAAATTATAAATATACATACATATTTTTTGATTCATTTCGTTTTTGTTTTTTTTTTATATTTATTTTTGTTATACCCTTGCAGATTGCATTTTTAAAATGACTAAGACAATGGATTTCCGGTTTCAGAATTTAACAATTTATTAGTCTTACCTAAGATCGTTTTTTTTGCCTGTCACATTTGAGTAATTCTGTGGACTAAAATCGGTAGAACATTATTTTCTATTAAAAGTTATTTGATAAGCACTTTTGGCATCAGTTAATATTGTTTTAAATGTACTCTGGCTCTGTATTTTGATTGGACTATCATAACAGCAGATTAAATTTCAAGTCGGTTATATTGCAAGGGTATACAAAGTTCGGTGAACCGAATTGTGCTTTCTGAAATTGTTTTCTTTTAGTCGATTTAAAACGTGTTTGCAACTTGCTATATTTTTGTCCAATTTAAGGTGCTTAGTGGCTAAAATATATGGATTGGGCAGAGTTTGGTTTACAATTAGAAATTAATTTTTTTAACGAAACCCGAACCTGAGTCTAGCTTTTGAAACGCACTGCAAGGAAACTGCACTGTACAGGATGTTTAGTGTATACTAAATCACACATATATATGTATATATATATGTATATACATATATGAACATATATAATTTTTGTTTTGTTTTTGTATCGCTTTTAAATTTGTTTTTTTAGAAAAAGTTTTGGGATTTTGTATAAAGAATTAAGTCGTAGAAATATGTATACAATACTTTTTTCATACTTGTTTATACACTTACATTGAATTTGTTAATTGTTTCATAGAGTTTTATTTTAGTTTGATTAGAGTTCCATGATTTTAACTTTTGTTATTTATTATTTTTTTGTTTGCTTAAAGCGTTGTTTTATTGCTTATCTACGAGAAGGAACATATTACAATTACGTTTTTTAATTTTTTTTTTAGATTTTGGTTTATTTTCATTGTTATCAGCTTAAAAGACTAAACAACATTTCGAACAAGTCACTAGATGAGTTTACCATTTTTGTTTGTTTTTTTTTTTATAATTTATTGCATAGCTTTAGGCGCATAACAGGGTGTACATAGGTGTAAATAAGCGTTAACTAACACTGCTATGTTTTTATGTATATGTATCTTTGTATGTATGTATGTACCTAGCATTATATAATAATTATAATTCTTGTGTATAAGTATAGGTGTGTGTATGTATATGGTTAGTAGGTATATGTATATGTGTATACCCTTGCCAGAAGTTATCAGTACACATAAAACATTTCTCAACATCTGCATTGATTGGAGGTCTACAGTTTAATTTAGTTTTTTAATTGTATTACCATAACACCCTTCTGTTTTTAAAGTTTAGAGGTATTTCAAGCAATACTTTTTAAGAGATGAAGGATTACTTTTATATGTAGCTTTAGCTAGTAGAACAGACTCTAAATAACTTTTTGTGTGCAAATTTTGAAGAATTGTGCCAGATAACTCCAAGGGCATATACATTAGACTATAAAATGTTCGGTGGTCCGAAATTTTTTGTTATACATTTTGCTTTTACAACTAGTTTTTGCATAAAGAACATCTAGATAGTTGAAGTTCCGAGGGGGAAGTGAGTGAAAGAGAGCGACAGATAGAAAGAGGGAGGGAGAGCAAGAGAGTGGGGGGACCTGGTAAGTAAAAAATATGTTTATATATGTATATATCAATTTTTTTGTTTAGTTTAGTATCACACTAGTAGAGATAATGCGAAGAAGCCTGAGCTCTATACTGCTTCGGTGTTAGCTTTATCAATTTCGGATTGAAAGCCCCCAATGCCGCCTCATTTGTTGACGAGGGGGGCGGCGGAACGGTATGCGAGCGAAAGCGCGATCGCAGAAAATTTTGCATGGAGCGTAGGCGTATAATGGGCGCACACGGCGATTGTCGAAGCGAATTGTGATTCAGCGCCCAATAGATGACCGGGCTGATGGCCGAATAGAAATAACCTAGTTTGAGAAACAATTAACCAAGACTGTAAAATAAGTTTTGTTTCCGACATAGGTAGGTCTTAATACTCACCCAACAACAGACTGAAGTATACCGAAGATTTGCTGCAATATTGCTTATAACCAAAATTCTTATAGAAAATGCAAAAAACATGCGGTGCCCAGCAAACGATAAAAATTAAGGCGGATGCTATTAACATGTTGGCCAAATGGCGACGTGAGCGTAACGTCGAGGTCTGCGGTAATGGAATTCCGGGAGTAGCTGGCCCACGTCCTCCACCACCAAATCGATGAATTCGTTGGCGCTGCGAATGGGCACGTATCTCACGCATAGCTCTGAAAATCAACGGCAAATAATACGAAGGGTTAAATTTATGGATTTTTGCCATTAATATAATCAAAATACAATCTATACAAAGCCCCCCAAATTTAATGGTTCTGTCTTAATAATTAAGTCTTATCAGACAAAATAAAAGCATTACACTTTGGTTCGAAAATCCCCCAAATTCCCATAACAATGTAACTTCTAGGAAATGAATATAAACGGATCATAAAAAATTGTCTATTTCATTTTCGAGGCTTGAAGTGTTCCAATATTTTCTTCAAAGCACAATTTCCAGAATAGAACTATTTATTATTTCAAAAGGTTTTTCGTAGATTCCATCAGACATTTTTATGTCACTTACCTCGGTGATATGGGATTGCTTGAACGATAAGACCCCGGCTCGAGGGCAGTTCCCGAGCGTGTCTGTAGATTATGTAATTGTATATCTTCAGGACTGACAGCTATAGGACCACCACCTCCGCCATTTCCATTACCATTGGACGTTTCATCAGCTGTGGTAGCTCCACCACAGGCAGCCTGTTGGGCATTGGCGCAGCCTGTTACAATGACCATATGCGTTTGCCGTCGAAGGATGGGCATAGGAAGCGGCAATTCGCCATGCGCCGCACGAGCAGTCAAGGATAAGGCGCACAATTTACGTCGCACTCCATAGTGATTGAGTAGGACACCCAGTCCTGGCAGAACAAAAACCGCAATCGTGTGAAAGATAATGAAGGACATGAACATGGCATTAGCGCCGAGATCGGATGTACAGCTAATGCTGACCGGATTCGGTGGAGTCGTGTTCGTATTGGTTGAACCGCTATTTAAAGCACCTGCAGCTGCTCCCTTAATGATGACCGATTTGGCTATGATTTTGTAAGCAAACAGAAATGGCGTACTTATTGCAGCGGATGCCAGCCACGAGAGCATGGCCAATGATACATGAAGATATCGTCGCTGACGCAATTGAGCCAAGCGTGGATGTTTGACGGTGGCATAGCGATCCAGCGACAACATGAAGAATGAAATGGTGCTAGCTGCCACGGGCATCACCTGCCAATACAAAGAAAAAATATATTTCATTCAAATGGCTGCATTTGGAAGAAATGTCTTCTTTGACTTACCTGAATGTAATGTATTAGCTTGCATAGTAGTAGGGGAAGAGATCGAGTCCTTTGGTTCATGGCCAAATTCAAGAGGGTTACTGGAGCTGATATACCCGTAACCAGTAAATCTGCAATGCAAACTGCCAACAATAAAGGATTTCGCAAACGCACTGACGATGCCGAGCACAGAGTAAGGACTAGTGTGGAGTTGCCCACAACGCCGCCAAAGACTACCAGGCCATAGCTAATTGCAAGGAGGAGAAGAGTAAACGAGGATATAGCATTTTCCATGTCGCCGCCAGCAGCGTCCAGATCATAGGGATTGATCAAACTGAAGTTGCCATAGTTATCATAGTCAAAGTCGTGCGATGATGTTGACGATGATCTTCCTGCACCGCCACGACCACCATTTGCAGGTACAGTTGCGCTATTGCCACCATAATTATTTTGCTCGAGTAGTGAGTAATATAGCTCAGTGGTATCGATGCCGTGGTTATTGTGACGCCGATATGTGTTCTCCCACCATTCCTGCAGATTGTTGCTATTCATTGCTTTGGCTGATCCTCTTCCAGTGACTGCTCCGCGACTTGTCGCAATCGTATTTGACGATCTTCGATGTCGATGTCTTCGATTAAGATGCGTTTATCTGGCTGCCTCATTTCATACTAAAAGATGCTGCCTGGCAGAATAATAGAAGAAGAAAATAAAAGGTAACCAAAGTAACATAAAATGCCATCATCATCAGTCTTTTTTGTTTTCCTCTCCCTTTTTCTTCGTTTTGCCCTTTTTAGCAAGGGCATATGCACATGTAAAGAAGAGGCACCCACCTACACACTTAAATTACACAGCAAAAAAACCTTTACAACTTTTATTTTATTTTAATAAAAGTTGTAGAAGACAACCCGAAAGAAAAATTTTAATGACCAACCCTTCACAATAAATTATGCATAAACCATTACTTCCTTTCCCAAATGAATTGCCCAATTGATGGGTTACTTATGATGTAAAAATCTATTTGACTTATTGCTAAACAAAAAAATAATATTTTTTGTGTTCTGTTGCTTATTTCTCTCAGTGTATGGACAACTTCCTGCGTGACACTGACACTTATGCAATGAGAATGCGAACAGAGCGCTCACTCAGAGATTAGTGGTGCTCTTCCTTCCTTCCATTCGCCCGTCCGTCCGTACATCTACCAGCCCACCCGCTCGCCTGTTCGGTATGTTGGGCCAAATGAATGCCAACCTTGCACTTTGCGCCCTCGACAAACAACCACAAGGTTTGTCGTTTGCCGCCTCTCTGTCTCCTGAGTCCGTCTAAGGCTGCTGCTCTTGCTGCTGCATCTGCTCTGCTCTGGTCTGTTGACGTTTAAGCCCCATCAAGGAAGTGTGCGGGTGACGTGATAGACAAAACCGGGCGTGAGAAGGGAATGTGAAACTGTGGCACTTAATTGCACGTTAAAGCACCAAACAAGAGAAAAGCAAAGAAGAATTTAAATGGCGTTGCAGCTGCAATAGCAATAATTGCTGCTGCTGGTGCTGCGTTTAGCTATTAAAAAACTTTAATTGAAATTGTTATCAAAAGCAAGCTTAGAACTCATTAAATGCTTTTGTCGAGCAATTAGGGTGCACCAAAATGGGAACCCAACTAAGCAAATAAATAATGCATACTACATGCGTTGGAAACCAAAGGTTATAGCTGTTCGTTTTTAAAGTTCATTCAAGCAAAGAATTCTTTATAGACTTGGATTAAAGGAATCTGTGGGAATAGTCCATAAAAGTAAGAGATACTTACGAATTCTTCTATACTTTTTTTCCTATTTAAATATATTTGTAAATCATCAAATTCTTATGAAGTTTCGCTTAAAATATAGAATACTTTTATGAGTACTATTTAATCATTTTTTTTTTAGATAGCATGATATTAAACACATAATTTCAAACTAAGAGCACTTTGCCAGTTTATTTCGTTTGCTATAAACAGAAATTTATGAATGCGAGCGAATAATGTTTAATCACAAACTTGCAATGCAATAAAAAAAGGGTTTTTTCTTTTTCCCCTCCAAGAGTTTAACTCTAGTTCTGAGTCACCCTAATGACGTAGCCCAGTCAGCCAGAGCCGTGTGTCTCTTGCAAAATGTTCATGTTGCTGCTATTGCTGTTACTTTTGTTACTCGGCCAGCGAGCCATGATTAAAAAGCGAAAGCAGAGCAGTTGGCAAAAAGCTTCAAAGAACTGTGTGAATGTGGGCAGCGGGGGCGCTGACGTTGACGCCGAGGTTTGAAGTTAGCTTCAGCTTTAGTGTTGTTGCCCTTATTGTTGGTCTGCGCCAGCCTTTGGACAGACACTAGAGTTACAGTGTGTATCAATTTTGTTTTGCGAAAAAGGGGGCGAGGGTCGGATGAAAGCAAAAACAAAGGGAGAACGAGAGAGATGTGGTAAGAGAGGGAAAAAGGTTGCAGGATCCTTAAACAGCCATTGTCCTGCGCACTGTCTTTGAGTAGGTGCGTCTGTGTGTGTTTAAGTATGTGTATATGTGATGTCAACGCTTTTTTGCCTTTTGCTGTGGCTTTTCCTTGCTCATTGTTTTGCGGCCACCGATGATGTGACTGACGTTTACTTAATCTGCTTAATTTGCGTTCATTTAATCGTGTTCATGTGTATCTCTGTGTGTGACTATGCGAGCACATGTTGTTATTGTCCTTTTAACGCCTAATTCTTGATTTTGCATGAGCACAACAGTAGAAAAAAAGAAAACAAAGTGTCGGGCACTTCGATGGTTTTATACCCTTGCCAGTCGTGTCAGAGCAAACCAAATTGAAACGGATACTAAATGTGCTAGCAAAATGATTTGAATGCATTTAGCTTAGCCACTCACGAAGATAATAGCTAAAATTTACGAAAACTTTTTTGCAGCACAATTCTTTAATAATCCAGTATGTTAGTTGAGACGATTGACTAATAACTTACATTAAACTAACCAACTCACTTTACTGCACCGCAAATTTTTCACTTTAATATGTATTACCTTTGACAGGGTATTAAAACATTCAAAGCTGTCGTAGGTAGATGTAAGTGTGTAAAGATTGTTTTTTTTTTGCCTGCTTATTTCTAAATGTCAATAACCTGTTGAGTTGTTCTGTCACAAGTGGCTGTAGTTGCTGGAGAATTATACTTATAGCTTTTTAGCTAATATTATAAATGATTAAAAAGGCATAACTAAACGCCAATTTAAATAATCGATGAGGAAATGGTAAAAACTTTTTAAGAATTAAACATTTAAAATGTAATGACACAGCGGTGACTACAAAATAATGAAACCCTAATTATCAGAAGAATTTAAATATTTATTAATTTTAATCCTATTCAAGGTAGGGAGGCTAATGTCTTAATAGGCAGTCTTCGCGAAAAACTTTCCTTCTCTCATAATGCACTCAAAACTAAAACTCCAGGAGTACAACATTTGAAAAAAAAACCTTAAACAAGTTTTTGATCTGTTTAAATTTAAGATTTTTTTGTTTAAACTTTGCAATTATAAAATCAGGTGGCAACACTGGAGCAGCAGGATACCTACCACATATTGAATGCTGTGTGTGTATGTATTAATTTGCGTCACTCAAACGTCAGCAACAAGCACAAAGCACAAAAGGTGACAAAAGAAGCAGTATCCCAAATAAAAAGCCCATAAGAAGAGCCAATGAGATAAAAAGAGGTATAAAAACAAGACTAGGGTCATGTAGGGAGCGGGAGTAAATAAGGAGGATAGAACGACGACGGCTTCGTTGACGATGATGACGAGATTTCCTCGCCTTTTCTTTCTCATCTTGTCCCTGTTTCTGTTCTTGTTATTGCTGCTAATATGAAAAGTGTCAGCCACAGGTGAGTTTGAGTTAATATTACACACAACCACACTCACACACAGATACCAGGATACACTCAACAAAGACCCTGGACAGATACTCTGATGTAGACACACACACACTTACACTCAATAGGCTGACGTCGTCGTCCTCGTCGTTGTCGGCTTCTTGGGCTTGCCCGCTGCTTTTTGTCTGTCTTTATTGATTTCGGCAGCTTATATGTATCCTACGACGTTGGTCGGGATTGGTGTGGAGCACCAGGGCGGTAATGCCAAAGGAATGTGGGTGTGGGTGGAGAGGGCGTGCTGGAAGTGTCCAGGCGTCCGTTAGCATTCGTTTCGTGACTGCCACAATGGCAAACAAACAACGGTTTCGTTTTTGCTTTTGGTATCTTTGTTGGAGATAAATGCGTGAGTCATGCAAGTTGGGTGAATGAATTCAAATCATACATTCGCTGATTGATCTCTGATTACGAAGAGAAATTATTATACATATAGTTAGTTTAGCTATCAATTCAAAAACTAAACCCATATGCGCAAAAAAATTTACAATTTTTTTTTTATTCGGGCGTGCAAAACAACAAAAAAGAATGCTTTTCCCGAATAGTTAAATCGCGTACTACTCGAAAAACTAAATTTTTAAAATATTGGTTTTGGAAAATTTAGAATTAACAATTTTTTGTACTACTAATTAATATTTGATTAAATTGTAATCATTTTGGCTCACATTCAAAAAATAATTGCTAAACATTTTTAAATTTTTGTCATTTTTTTTATAACTAAAGTCCGGTATATAATTCTTTTTAGCTACGCTTGGATCAGTTTTAGTAAAAATTGTAGTAACGCAGATAAAACGACGTTTCCGACATTACAAAGTACATACATATGTCCGTCTGTTCTTGTGCCCTTCCGACCGTCTGTCTGTCTGTTTTTTTAGCATGTCGAAAATCCTTTGCTAAAGGGCCATTAGGATAAATCATCGTATGTAAGCTATTTATTACATATTAAGTTCCGGTATCCGGATCGGACAACAATATCATATAGCTGCGATCAAAACGGTCGGTCAAAAAAGCAGTATCACTGAGAAACATTTTTTTGTTTTTGAAGATTTATAGACCAAACTCGCTTTTAATGTGCACTGTTACCATACCATTTCGTAAAACTTCGTAAGGATCGGCCCACTATATGAGATATATCTCGCAAAGGACAAATCAGAAAAAAGTTTCTATAAAAAAAACTTTTTTGTTTGTTGGAGTTATTCCACCAAATGTAGTATTTAGATCATTTCTACAGTTATACATTACATTCGATCAAAATCTGATGATTAAAGCTTATGTTTGTGGTCAATGTAAATACATAAATTTAAAATTTTAAAACAGCTTGTTTTTCGAAACTGATTTCAAATATTATTAAGCCAATGTGTTGTATGGAAACAAGCAAATCCTATATTATTTGAGCACTTTGTGTTTATTATTTGACATTAAATCCAAACTTTCCAATTTTTTATTTTTGGATACATATTGCCTATTTAATATACACACATTCAAAATAATTGGTACACAAATTTAAAATCTTTTTAGTTTTGGGCGTAATTTGTGCGTGTACCATTCGTTATCTTCTATGGATGTTCTCTATCTTCAAGACAAGGAGCATAAACAAACGCAAAAGCGATTTTCGGCAACCAAATTTTGCTGCTGAGCAACAAAGAACTGCGTGGGTTGGGCCAACGAAGTATTAGACACTCACATTTACACAGAGAGCAAAAAAATAGATAGTGTAAGAAAAGAAAAGAGTGGGAAAGAAGAAAGACCAAGAGATGTCGAGCTACAGTGAGAGAGGGAATAACAATTGCTACCACTGCCAATTATCCTCATCATTATCATTTTCGGCATGTAAAAAAGACACCATAATTACTAGCCATAAAAGTAGGTGACATGATAAAATAAAAAAATTAAACAAAAGAATTTTGCATACCAGTAAGTACGGCAGCAATAAGCGGTAACATTCCCACAAAAAAACATTCACATACCCCCAAACAAATACATATAGCTAGAATTTCTCATGTAATAACCTACCGTTATTCAATGAACAAAATTTGTTAATGCTTGGTATGTTTGTTGTTAATGCTGTTGCCGCGAATGCTGCTGTTGTTTTTTTTTTTTATCAAAGGCACTGTAATTTACAGTTAGAACTATTTTGTTGCTGTTGATTTGTTATTGCTGACTGTCAGCCACCGTCATTAATTCAATTTCATATACTTCATAAATATATTATTTTTTTGCAATTTATCAAAAACACTTTTAGCAAATTTCTTCTTTTTTTTTTGTTATAAAATTGTTTAAAAAATGTTGCGCGCTTTTTAGTGCTGATTTTTACATTGTTGAGTGTGTGTGCGTGTTTCTGTGTGTGTGTGTTTCTGTGTGTGTGTGCGTGTGTTTTTGTTGTTGTGGTGGGGGAAAAAAAGAACCAAAATAAAAAAAAAAACTCAAAGTGCGATGTGCAAAAATTGTTTCTTAACGGGGCACATAACACGTCAGGACTACGGCGGAAGACTGTGTCCGTAAAATTCTCTAAAAGTGCCGGAGTGCCAGAGTTCGGAGTCAACAGTCAAATGAGAAGGACGACTTTCAGAGAGAAAACAGAAAGCTTTTTAACTTGAGCTTTCGTGCAGCCTGAATTTTACTTTCATTCAAGTTTGTATACCCTTGGAAATCGGGCATTATAAATTTTGTATCTCTACATAATTATCTACATTTTATGTGAATAATGGAACTGATAACCCAAAGGACCACTAAAATAAAGCAAGAGGCGAAGATCTATGTTTGGTGGGTTGCATTATCTGGAATTAAATAATATTGTGGATTCTCTGTAACAAAAATGCAATGATACATATTTGAATGAAATCAAAAAAATTGCAAAATTTACTTTTAATACTAACATTCTCTTTAATTTATTATTTGTTTGTATATGAATAAAATGCATGATGTACTTGTAATAACTAGTTGCAACTTGTATTGGATTTGATTCCATGGTATACTTTTTTTCTTTATTTTTATGTATTTGTGTAATAAGTATGTAGCCTAATTGTAGATGTTGATTTTTCTTAGTTGATTTTATAGTTTTTTTTTACTTGTTTCACTCTGTTTAAAAATGTTATGCGAAATACTGTTAACTTAAATAATTGATAGATAAATTTAGCCTAAATGCGTATGTGAGGAGATTGGGAAGATGGGAAAGGGACGGCCATAATAAATTAAAGACATAGGAAGAATTGTATAAATATAAATGTAAAATATGTTTACGAAAATAAATTAGATTGGATTATATGGAAAAATTTGTATTGAGATTTAAAACATAGAATAATGTTTAGTTTCGGCGATTTTCTTTGTTATCAAACTTTCAACTTAGAGTGTTAAGTGTGGCTCTTGTTTTGTTTATTTTTTCTTATTTTCATTTCAGTAAGTAGCAGCAGCTTTTCGTTGATCAGTTCTCTCAGGGTTATAGGTAGTATTTATTTGTAGTAGTAACCTAAATGGAGCAGTATTATTGTTGTTGGCAGCGGTAAAAGTTATCCTTTTTTTTGTAGTTGCGCATTCTGAATTGTTTTCCTTTTTTGTTTCTCGATGCAGTTGTGATTTCTATTGTTGTATGCTTAGTCATCAATGGTATATTCAGGCAATTTTTCATATTTCTGCTTGGTGGCTTCGTGAGTTGTGTCCACCAATAGAGCTGTATGAGAGTAACCCATGGTCACTTGAGGTATTTTAATGCTATCCATTTTCGGTACTTCCTTTGGCACCGTCGAAGACTTCTGAAATTCCCCAATGCCCAGTTCCCCAAAAGTGGGTGAAGCGCCCCAGGCAATAAGAGTATCGTCAGCTGATATCATTATCGATGTATTGGCACAGCCGATGGCGGTTATGTTCCAGCCTGTAAATAACGATTGGGAAATTTGAAGAAGGAGTTATATAAAACATGGCAACTTTTGATTTCTGATTATCATCAAGATTGTAAACAAACAAATTAAAATATTTGTCAGCGATAGTAAAACTCACCCGACAAATCCTGTACAGGTTTTGGATACATGTTTGCCTCGCCCGTCTTTTTATTCTGGCCAAAGAGGTAGAGTAAACCTAATTCATTGACAATCAAACTGAAAGTCGATCCACAAAAAACACTACGTCCGCCACGACCCTGAGCATCGAAAAATTTCATTAGACGTGGGACCATTTCATCTTTAGGTTCCGCATGACCGAGTCGGCCGAAACCGCCAAAACCCCAACTGTACACACGTTTTTTGGAATCAATTGCCACCTGCAATACAGATCATAATGTTAAACACATATAGTTTTACATGTTTCTTAAAATCTTTACCGTGTGATTATTGCCGCAAGCAAAGTCTACAATCTGGACCCCATCTACGGGTGTCACATGACCCTCCTTGCTCTTCTCAATGTAAAGAACGACCTTCTTCGGTGAGGTCTCAAAGTGGAATGATAATTTATTGGCATTCACAAAATACTTGGCATCCGTATTGTGGCCCAATTGTCCATATTCGGGTAGACCGAATGTGTGTAAATTTCCTTTGATATCCAGAATGACGGAAAATTCAGCTCCACAACCGACACGAATAATTGGGGGACCACGATAATTAATAGGTGTGGGTGAATATATATTGGCATGCGTGTTTCCCACACCACATTGGCCAGATTTATTTTCACCGCAAGCATAAACAGTTCCGGTATCGGTGAGAAATAGCGTATGATGACGTCCAGCAGCTGCCTGGACAATATTCAATTGTTCCAAAGCGGGTATTAGAGTGGGTTTCTCCACTAACTTAACATCCTGACTGAGACCTAATTGACCGCTGGGATTGCGACCAAATCCCAAAGCTTTGCGATCCATATTGATTAGTATGGTGTGGGCAGCGGTGGGACCACTGGCTACAAAACGGTACTAAGATGAAAAAAAGGGAAATTGCGAGTTAATAGATGCTAGCCGGAAGACCAGAGAAGAGTGTTTTTCCCAACCTTTTCATCTGTAAACCGATGAAAGCTATATAGATTGGGACGAACTTTGGTGACATTCTTCCGATCACGTTTGCCTGTGAGATCCCAAGTAACCATGCCAGCCAACAGCAACTGACCTGGTGTCTTTTCCATTGTGGCTAGCAAATCTTCGGGTAACTTACTAGGCGGATCCAGCTCATCATGAGGGATAAGTACCTCCATTTGCTGAGCAGCTGCTGTCTGCTGTTGCTGTGTTAGAGGAATGAATTTGTTGTTAATTTAAATGCGGAATTAACGAGACATTAAAGCTCTACATAACATCATGAATAAAAATTTTGGAATTATCTGGTTGTTGTTGTGTATATTAATGTTATTGATGCCGCTATGACTTAATGGATTGTTGTGATTTAAGTTATCAATATTACTTAATACAATTTTTTTAACATTTTCAATCTCTCGTTATTTAACTCTCTATCTATGAAGTATATATATTATTAGCATATGTATATATGTGTACCAAATTTTCACACTTTTTTTTTTAAAAATTTATATAAATTTGATCTAGCTATTATAGTCTTCGAGATCTAGGTGTTTATACAGACGGACATCATTATATCGACTCGGCTATTGATGCTGATAAAAAGTATATATGTATATACTTTATAGGGTTGAAAACGCTTCCTTCTTCTTGTTACATACATTTTGGCGGCTTTAACATACCCTTTTACCCTATGGGTACAGTGTATAAAAATGTCCTGATCTTTAATCATTTATTTTGCCGCTGCCTTCGGTACTAAGTCGCCAGATAGGGCTAATTGGGATGGACTTGCACCTCTTGCATTTTCCTAATCATGAATTATTATGAAATTAAACTCCACAGCCTGACACATCGCTTCAATGTCGCATGTGTTAGGCAAGTTGAGAATATTTTCTTTAAACACTTGTACTGGATCCATATGTTTAAATTCAATTTAATTTTGCATAATATAGGATTGACTCATTAGTACGCAAAAACAATCTGTTAAAAAAATGATCTTCGACAAGAGTAGGTACTATTTCTGTTAAGCTTTATTTGCTTTTGGCTCTTATCAAATTTGCTGCTGCTGCTAATTTCGGAGCAACTAAGGTTTTGCATACGAAAGTTCGCTAATCTGACTTGAAAATTATGTTGTTATGTATTCAACGTATTTATCCTTTTTATCTAGAAAAAGTTGTGCCTTAATACTTGAGGACAAAATTAGATAAGGGTGTGCTAGGAGAGGCACTTGATTTAGGTGACACCCTGCTGAGTTAACAAACATTCACAATTATCACTAAAAAAGTGCAGCAGGTGCTGGAACAAACACATCCACAACCCACATAAGACCTCCATATACGAACCTGCTGCTGATGATCCTCATCAGACTCGTCGCTGAACTCATCTTCATAATCGGATTCCTTCTTCTTGGGGCGACGCTTGTTGGGACCGGCGCCATTGCCACCTGCCTTGCGTTTAGCTGACATTTTTATTTTATTTTTTTTTTTTGCTTAGTTTTTGCTTTGTATCTCTCTTCTTGGCTCTCTGCTCAAAAATATGTAGCTGTGAAAGAAGAAGCGTTGAGTATGCAGCAGAGCGTAACTAGAGGGCAAAGCGTCTCTCTGTTTATAGTGATATACAAAAGTATTGGCTCAAGTTGGCAATAAATTTTAAGTCAACAATGAAAACGAAATGCAGTAAGGATTGCAGAAAATTTAGGCGGAGACTTTACAATTAAATGAGTTAAGAGAGAATCATAGTAATCGTATGTTTACCAATTATCAACCATTTAAAAGTTAGTCAAAAATAAATTGCATTAATCATGTTTATGTTTTACAGAGAATTTTAAATTTAGTATCTAATTAAAAAAAAAACATATTACGCACTGTTCAGTCGAAGAATACTTATGATTGTTGTTGTTGTCTATATACAAAAATTGTTTAACAACTTACATATGTATGTACATACGTGACTCACTGTATGTTGGCGTGCGTGCGTATGTTTGTGTGTGGTGGTTTTTTTTGCAAGAAAAATAAAATGACGCCGACAGAGGCACAACTTTTACTTCTTTGTAAATTAAACTAGTTACATTTTCATGCAACGAAGTATTTAACAGATTTTTTTCAACCTATCGGGGGACAAGGGTAATATGCAAACTAGTTTATTCTAAGAAAAGGCGGCTTTAGAACACTTTTTAAATGTTGGCGTCATTTTGCAAATAACAAAGACAAAGCGAAACTACGATTTTTGGCGATTTCTTTGTTTTTAGAAGGGTTTGAAATTATGGAAAAATTTAAAGCTAGTTGTAGGATATATAATTTTTAAAACGGAATCACACTTACAATTTGAACGCAGATATTTTAAACAAATTCGGCAGCAAAGAGAAATAACAAACAACGCTAAGGCCCAGGGCTGAGTAGCATTAAGGTAACATCGAAAACTAGAATTCGATTTAATATCGATAATTTGATAATTCCGTCGATATTAAATTTTATTTTCTTATTTGTAGAGGTGTACACACTTGTTTGATTTGGTATTGTTTACCTTTTGACAAAATTTATAAGCTATTTGAATTAAATGGAAGAGGAGGCCGGTAGAGCTACAACCACGTCTTATTTAGAATACGAAGGCAATGTTGAAGAATGGCATTGGACAGGAAAAACGACAAATTATTGGTCGACCTCTATATGGATAGACGAGTGTATGAAATAAAACAAGCCGGCTACAAAGAAATTAATGAAGAAATCTGTGATTACAAATTCCGAAACATGAAGAAGACATATCGAACATGTCGCGACTCGCTAGGCAGTGCTAAACAATGAACGTAAACGCCTAAACTAGGAATATTACGAGACAGCAGGCAGAGCAACCGAATCATGCCTTTAGATCGCTAGAGTAAGAGGATGATAGTATACTGAATGAAGGTAAAAAGGCCAATCTAACAGATAGTCAACTGTACTTTCTAGGGCGTAGTAAAATTGAGGCCATTAAAGAACTTACCCAAAGATTAGACGTATCCAATGCCATAAAACGTGAGCGCAACGAGCTCTTAAAACAATTTATTAATCAATTTTAGATATACATATGTATATGTACATAAATGATATTGTATTTGACTGACCTTTTGTTTTGCTGCTTTAGAGATGTACCTTGTAATGACCGTTATTTCAATTCAAACGGAAAATGTAGGCTTTTAAGTTTGAAAAGTTTCATATTTCAAAATTATTTGACTTCAATGTATTTTTCTATACTCCTCTGTGTCCATTTGTTGACTTTGCCTTTAGAATCTTTGTCGAATCAAAAAAACTAACAACGCATTTTCCCTTACATATATTTGCATCGAATTGTTGATATTAAAACCTGCAGAATGTTAAATATTTACAAATAAATATTTATTCGAAATGCTAGTGAAGAAAGAAAAAACTGGTTTATCTTCATGAAAAAAATTAACAGATTGTATACAGTATATTTAAACAAAGTTGTAGAACCCGAACATAAATACAATTTAAGAAACGTAAATCGGATACTTAACTATGTATGTGTTGTTTTTACTTTTTTTTTTTAGCACAAATAAGCGATAATACATGTTGCAATTGGCAATTTTGATTTTGTATTGTATGACTTTTTTCGTTTTTCTTCTTAAAACTGTATAAGAGGTTGTCCCTGACGCTGGCGATGTGCCGTTATATCTGGCATTAGTTCTTTACGATAATGTTCATGATGGCGTTTGAAATCTTCCACGGCTTTGGCACGCATCCTTTGCAGGTCCAAGTGATTAGTTTGATGATGCTGATGGTTATTATTATTGTTGTTATTTCGAGGTAATACTGTGGGTTTCGTTGTGGTCGGGCTCGACTGAAAGTGCTGTTGCGGATGGGGAACGTGACGCCTGACAACATGTGGACTGCCGGAATTGCCGTTTCCATCTGGAAAAGATGACAGTTTATAACCTTGCGATGAAAAAATGCAGCAAATTTTAGCTAATATTTCGTTCAAGGGCATTTTTTGGCCGAATGTTTTTCTTTTTTCACTTAAACTTGATAAGCTCTGAATAAAGACTGATTCAGGCTTGCTTTGTCTTCTTATCGATCGTTTTTGATCTCTTTTGCATTGTAACAGTAAAAAATTCCCAAAACATCTGGATTTCTCACCTGACCGAACTGACAAATGCTGCTGCTGTTGTTGTTGCTGCTGCATTTTGGCATTACTAGAGCCAAAATAACCGTTAATAAATGGCATAGGCGACATGACCACGCCACCGTGAAGCTGGCTACTCTGATGAATGGTTACGCCATCGGAAGGCGGTGGCGGGGCTGGACGATTGAAGGGATTTGTACGCCGCGGCGGCGGTTTTGGCTTGGATCCCGTAGTAGATTCATCTGGTGGCTCTAACAATTCTAGCGAAAAAAAATGAAAAATGTCAACCAAAAGTGTCAAAGTTCGAAATACAAACAATTAACACCCAAAGCAAATTTAGCACAGAGTTCTCTAAAAACTTTTTGCCATTTTGTGCTGTAACTTATATGGGTTGTTTGTTAGTTCTTTACATTAAAGCAAGAAGGATATAATTAGGGTTACAAAAAACAAGTAGACGTTAACAAAGTCCTTAAGTCCTTACTATTCCTCGCTTCTTCAATCTCCTGTAATTGACGTTGCAACTCCGCCACTATAATCCTTTTATACTCATAGCCAGCACAGGTCAACGCCTTCATCCATTTCTCCATGTCATCCTGATTATCGGCTTCCAGTATATAAGTACGATTACCATTAAAAGCAATCTCAAAGCAGTAGTTATCCACCTCATTGGAGAGCTCTATGGTACATCCTTCGACGATAATCAAGCCGAGCGGTTCCTTGTCCAGACGTGTCTCAAAATAAAATAATAAATTGCCCTTCAGAATAAAATAGCGACGTTGAAATGCTTTGTTGACCTCGCCCCGTTTGTTGAGGAAACCTGCAACACAGAATTTGATTTGTTAGCGATGATTAACTCAGGAACAGACACATACAAAAAAAATAAGAATATCAAATGCGATAATCAGGTCAAACCAAAATCGAAACGAAAGCAACCTTCCATATCGTATGGTGGCGTCTTGGCAAACACATACAAATTCTTCTCGTTGATCTTCATCGCGAACGTACTGGGATTTTGTGATTAGCTGAAACATAAATACAAAATTTTAAGCCTGCCTATATTTCTGGCCCTCAACTTAGTAATAATAGCAGGTAGTGAGAGCGAGCGAGAGAGATAGCGAAAGATGTGACGCTTTTCTTTTTCCAAAACAACTGGCTAATAGTGATGGGCGATAGATTTTGAGCTCGTTACTTTTAACAAGTACATAATTAAATCACTTACTCTGTAATGGTCAAATCCCCAAATTTTCTGAATGCCTTTTATGCTTCAAAATAAGCTTCTTATTTTAAGTTATCCATTGCAATTGCTAAAAATTATTCAAATCTTTATTTAATACTAATTTAAAATCATTGATTAAAAGTCACCCAGCACTAAAAACGTGATTTAAACATCGATAGCAAATATCCGACTTCTTGGAAAAGAACAGTTGTTAACGATATGTTTCTTATCGCCAAGATGCCAAGCTGATAGATGTCAACAATACTTCTTTAACAAACAACAAGGAAAAACGTGTAAAAATGTCTTACCTACTCACAGAAATTGCATTGGAAATGCTGGGTTACAAGTTCTACGACACCAATGGCATATTTCACTTGACGAACTTTCAAAACCAAATCACGCAATCTGAAAATCAATCTCCCGATGAGCCTTCTTTGATGGATTTTATTGAGCAACGAGAACTACCGACGCCGGCGCCAACACCACCCAAACTTACTTTGCATAATGGACACTGCGTAAAAGAGGAGCCGGTTGAAACTACATCATGCTTGAACGTAGAACCAGCCATAGAACTCCCATGCACTAGCACTTCGCTTAATCGTCGTACCCCCGCTAAAGCTTTAGCCAAGATCGTACACTACGAAAGCGACAAGATCTGCAATCAAATCACCGTACGCGTAGAAAAGGCCATGCAGAAACAGAATACAAATTTTCAAGCCTCTCTGATAAAATGTGTTAACGAGGAGGTCATGAGAATAATGGACGATGCTGTGGAGCTCCAAAAGTTTCGCGAATTTTTGGAGGACAGTCTGCGGCGGATTGATAAACGTCCATATGAAAAATATTTAAGGACGTTTGGAGACAAGGATTAATTACGTATATTATTCGAATTGTTTATTTAAATTTGTAAGCATTATTGTAAAAAAATTAATTCATACGACATGAAAGCTCAACATAACTTTATTGGTTTTAAACATGGTCGTCGCAAAATTTATATCTTGAACAAGTTTCTAAAAGTAAGTACATACATATGTGTTAAATTATTCAACAGCGAGCAGAATTTAAAAATTTTTGGAAGTCTAGAAACAAAAAATAATCGATAACTTTGACTTCCAGTTGTATTGCAGAAAATGCAATGACGCAACTATCGATAGATTAACAGTACTAAGCGATAACCTTTTTCTTTACAAGACGACCACTACTAAACGCACAACTTACGACTAAAGGTCAGTATAAATTTTTGACAGTCACAAAGTTATTTTTATTTATCAAAATTTCCATTTGTGAAATCACCTAACACAATTACTTTTTATTTTATTTCGTCTAAATAAATCGTCTAGGGTGCAAACCTAGCGCCTGATTGCGAAATACCCCGAGTGTGTGTGAGAGAGAGAGTGACTTGCCTCTCCTAATAGTCCATCAGCTGTGACGACAACGACAACGCTTGCATAATGAAAATCTGGACGTCGGAGCACATATTCAACCATCCGTGGGAGACAGTCACACAGGCTGCATGGCGCAAATATCCCAATCCCATGACACCTTCCATTATCGGTACGGATGTGGTGGAGCGTCAAGTGGTCAATGGAGTTCTGCACACACATCGTTTGGTCCAGTCCAAATGGTATTTTCCCAAATGGACACATGCGTTAATTGGCACAGCGAAGACTTGTTTCGCCAGTGAACGCTCCACAGTTGATCCGGAGCGCAAGCAAATGGTTTTAAAGACAAACAATCTCACATTCTGCCGAAATATCAGCGTCGATGAGGTCCTCTACTACGAACCACATCCAGCTGATGCGAGTAAAACACTGCTCAAGCAGGAGGCCACTGTTACTGTCTATGGAGTGCCACTGTCGCACTATATGGAAGATTTGCTCACCTCCACCATTTCGTCAAATGCGGGCAAAGGTCGACAAGGCCTCGAATGGGTTATTGGCATGATAAATACAGAAGTCAAGGGCATTGCTGAAACAGCGGTCCGGGGCACAGATGAACTGATACACACTACAAGGCGATCTATTGATGAGGTTACAGAAAGTGCGCGCAAAAGTATGGATGAGATTAGTGTGCAGGCGTCCAAAGCGGCAAAAGCAATGCACATTACATAGATAATCGCTGGATTATGACTCATACAGATGTCGCCGCCATTAAAGGCTGACTTGTAGTACAACAGCGGCAGCCGATTAAATTTTTTCTTTTGTTAACTAAAAAATTTCCTCTGAATATATCTTTTAATCGGAATAACAAAAGAAATTAAGTTTTCATATGAATTTTATTCAGGAAAGCTGTTGACTGTTTGGCCCTTTAATAAGATTTGCGGCTGCCAAGAGAAAAGCGCAATAGTAGTGGAAAACTTAAGTTATTTAAAAAAATTTAAAGTATATATATATATATATATTAATCAAGAACATAGCCAATAAAATAGTCTTTGTAAAATGCCAAGAAACGAAAAGCCGAAAGAGAAATAATTAAATTACCATCAAAAACAATGCATAGACAATTTTATTTCAAGTTCGTTTCACATTTCTGTTAATAGACTATTTGGCAAAGTGCAACGATACCTTTCATTTCCCTAGATTATATTGTATACATATGTATATATAGATTATGTTGTATACATATGTACTATATAATATAATAATTAATTATTATTGGGTAATATCTGATTTCATTTTAATTTAAAAGGGTATAACCGTTTCGGTCAAACTTATGTCAAATACATTAACATTTCTTTATTTAATTCAAACTGCAATCAGTGACGTCTTTAGTTTACATTAATCGATTTGCTTGGAATTTTTTCGCTTCGGACTTTGTTGCTGTTGCCAGCCGTATGCCACAGTCATTATAAAAGCCCCACGTGCTGATAAAGCCGTCAGACTGGCAACAACATCAACGATAAGGTAGTGGAAAGCTTTTATGTAGACAAGTGTTTTGGCTTGATGCCAGGCAGGTAGTGATGAGCTCTTAGCCTTTCGTACTTAGACAAACACATTTCCAACCTGGTAAACAAAATATATTTGTAATCATAGTGGATGAAGTTTGGTCATCAGGCAAAAACATGGCTTTTCTTCTATTTCTATACAATAGGATTTTTATACTTGTTTAATTTCGTTGAGATATAAGAATAATACAATTAATGGAAACTACTTATGAGATATGAAATTGTTTGCTAAAATCGAAAGAACTAACAGAAAATGTTTAATGTTTTGTAATTCCAACGTTGTAACTTTATAAGATCCAAAATTAATAGAATTTTTTAAGATTTTAATGCAGATAACCTACTTTCAAAGAACAACTTCACTGGCTGTCAAAAATTTAAGTTTTCGTTAATATAACTTACGTTTTAACAGTACTGTTAGTTTCCTCAATAAAAATATGAAATTCAATCCTAGTTGATTCACTGCGTCGTACCAATGTAAATTTAAACCTCTTATTGATGTTATATTTTTCAAATTAAACAATATTGTACGCCAAATGGTCTTAATTAATGTGGTTATATAAAATATGGTAAAGCATATGAGTTAGAGTTCTATAATATTAGAATATATATATATATATTAAATTATTAGCACATAATATGTTATAATAATCAAGGTCATTTCGATTCCCCATTCGGTTTTATTCCATTGCAGTAGCACTTATACACTGAAACCTCCAAAATTAAAACCACTTGGTTTTAAGGGTTAATGTTAAGGTCTCTGAACATGTTTTTTTAACTCAACGTAAACGAAAAATTTGAAGACTGGTATTTCCCGAAAACACAAACTTCCAGTTGGAAAAGAACATCTTAACTATTTTAATGTTAGGAGCTGCCAACTCAATTTACCCGGCTTGGGTTTCAGCTTTTCCATTGCTCTCTGGCTCTCATTTCTAAACGCACGTGTGTGGAGCTAAATTGTTATTGTGCTTCAATTTGGGTTAGTTAATACAATTTATTCCCGATTGGTTGGACATACATATGTAAAGCTAAAATTACATAAAGTGAAAAGAAATTTATGGAAAACATATTTTCGCTTTGAGCTTATCAGTTTAAACAACACACAGGAAATAACAAAAACAAGTTGTGACGGCAGTGCAACGACGTCGGATTGCAATTGGTTGGTGGCCCTGTGGGCTGTAACCTGATCTGGAAGCTATAGATGTGATGATGCAGAGGTGTCGTCAGATGATAACCCCCCAGCGTAGACAGCTTATACGACGTAGGCATTGGCCTGGTTGTCAACGGCAACGATCGGATCGAAATTCAGTCTTTTCAGGCCAGGCGAAGCATAAGCTTGTATTACTAGAAAGAAAACAAAAAATAACAATATATATATATATATATATATATATATATATATATATATATAAATTACTTAACATATAGGAACCCTTTGTTATAGTATACCCTAATTTTATTTTTAGCCTTAAACATTATGGCCATTCTACGTTACTATGATGTAAAGGCCTACGATGAAACCGAGCAGAAGAGAGTGCTCAGGCGACTTCAGGCTGAAGATCCGCTTGTGGCCTCATTGAAAATGGAACGCTGCTATCATCTGGAATACAGTAAGGAGGTAAAGCATACGTTATCTTTGGAGCAGCTACTAATTTGGCTGGTCAAACAGCCCATGGAGAGTGGCGACGGGATGACCAAAGAACCAAGTCTGAATGCCTGGGAAAGTAGTGACCGGGAACTCCTCGTGGAGATTGGTCCACGCTTTAATTTTTCAACTCCCTATTCAACGAATTGCGTGAATATTTTTCATAACCTGGGCTATACAGAGGTGCGTCGCATGGAGGCTTCTACGCGTTATTTAATAACATTTTATGTAGAAAGTAACACCAGAGATCCCTCCACGTATGTCTCTCTGTTGGGTGATCGCATGACCCAGTGCCTTTACTCGTGTGAAAATACGCCTAAAGAGAGTTTCGACGAGCAGTTGCCCAATCAGCAGGCCTCTTGGCATTTTGTTCCTCTTTTGGAAGAGGGTAGAAGTGCTTTGGAACGCATAAACCAAGAACTGGGATTGGCTTTCAATGATTTTGATTTGGATTACTATTATACGTTGTTTAGTGAGACTCTTAAACGTAATCCCACTACAGTGGAACTCTTTGATTGTGCCCAGAGTAACAGTGAGCATTCGAGACATTGGTTCTTTCGTGGTCGAATGATCATCGATGGCAAGGAGCAACCGAAATCCTTAATACGCATGATTATGGACACTCAAAATCACACAAATCCAAATAATACCATTAAATTTAGTGATAACAGCAGTGCCATACGTGGCTTCCAGCACGATGCACTGCAGCCAAATATGATAGCCCTGCCCGGATCTGTGGGCGTACAGCGTGTGCAATCTGATTTGATTTTCACTGCCGAGACACATAACATGCCCACTGCTGTGGCTCCATTCAGTGGCGCGACGACAGGAACGGGTGGAAGACTACGAGATATCCAGGGCGTTGGTCGTGGTGGTATACCAATAGCTGGTACTGCTGGATATTGTGTGGGTGCACTCCACATCCCTGGTGAGTGTAAAAACTATTTCTACTTGGTTATATTTATTTATTTTGGTTTTTGATTACAGGTTATACACAACCATACGAGCCACTTGGCTTTAAGTATCCCAGTTCCTTCGCCCCACCTCTGCAAATACTTATCGAGGCCAGCAATGGGGCCTCTGACTATGGCAATAAATTTGGTGAGCCTGTAATATCTGGTTTCGCCTTGTCCTACGGATTGCCAAATGCTGCTGCGGTAGCTGTTTCCTCCTCCAGCAACCTACGAAATGAGTATGTGAAGCCAATTATGTTTAGTGGTGGACTTGGCATAATGCCTGCTTCGATGCGAGAGAAATTGCCGCCGCAACGTGGCCAACTGCTGGCCAAGATTGGTGGACCTGTGTATAGGATTGGCGTAGGCGGTGGAGCGGCTAGTTCGGTGGAAGTGCAAGGCTCCGCTGATGCCGAATTGGACTTTAATGCGGTGCAACGAGGGGATGCGGAAATGGAAAATAAGCTAAATCGTGTGGTTCGTGCCTGCTTGGAACTAGGAGATCGCAATCCTATTTTGGCTATACACGATCAGGGAGCTGGAGGCAATGGCAATGTGCTAAAAGAACTTGTGGAACCAGGATTCGCTGGTGCTATCATTTTCTCCAAGGAATTCAACTTAGGTGATCCCACCATTACGGCTTTGGAGCTATGGGGTGCAGAGTATCAGGAGAACAATGCTATTCTATGCAAGCCTGAGCACCGTGAGCTACTCGAAAGGATTTGTAGGCGTGAAAGATGTCCCATAAGCTTTGTGGGCATTGTGACTGGAAACGGACGTGTTACTTTGGTGGAGGAAGCGGCGCCTAGCCAACTGAAGGAGGCCTTGAACACCCAGTGGCTGGGACCAAAACCATTTGACCTGGAATTAAAACATGTTCTGGGTGACATGCCCAAGAGAAATTATAAGTTAAATCGGGAGGAAATAACTCTAAAGGATCTAGAGTTGCCCGAGGATCTGCAGTTGCACGAGGCTTTGGAAAAGGTATTAAGTTTGGTGGCGGTGGGCAGTAAACGTTTTCTCACTAACAAAGTAGATCGATGTGTCAGTGGCTTGGTGGCGCAACAGCAATGTGTGGGACCTTTGCAGGCACCACTAGCAGATTACGCTCTGACCACAGTATCTTACTTTAGCCAGGCGGGAATAGCTACATCAATTGGTAGCCAGCCTCTAAAGGGTTTACTCGATCCCGCCGCCATGGCCAGAATGTGTGTTGCTGAGGCTTTGAGTAATTTGGTTTTTGTTAAAATCAGCGAACTGGCAGATGTAAAATGCTCTGGAAATTGGATGTGGGCGGCTAAACTGTCTGGCGAAGGAGCCAAAATGTTTGATGCCTGCCAGGAGCTGTGCAATATTCTTCAAGAGCTCCACATAGCCATTGACGGCGGCAAAGATTCCCTGTCCATGGCTGCCAAAGTTGATGGGGAGACCATTAAATCACCCGGAACTTTGGTTATATCTACCTATGCTCCATGTCCGGATATTAAAGTGCGCGTTACACCAGATATAAAGGGCCCTGCCATGGGAAGAAAGACTTCTCTGCTTTGGATCATTATGGAGGATCACTTACGGTTAGGTGGCTCTGCCCTGGCCCAAGCCTACGCCCAGCAAGGCAAAGAAACACCCAATCTGGTCAGAAGTGATCTATTGGGACAAGCCTTTGCCGTTACGCAAACCCTGTTAAGCAAAGGACTCCTGCTCGCAGGTCACGATGTAAGCGATGGTGGCTTATTGACATGCCTTTTGGAGATGGCCATTGGTGGTTTGAGTGGACTGGCAGTCGATTTAACCGAACCCTTAACTAAATTTGTCAACTACGATGCCGCTGCTCTTAAAATTCAGCGTCCTGAAGTGGCCTTACTCTTCGCAGAGGAATGTGGTTGGGTGGTGGAGGTATTTGATACCGATTTAAAGAAAGTGCGCTCCATTTATCAAGAGGCCGGTGTGCCCAACTATTACCTAGGTGAGGCTAATGGATATGGCCTAGATTCGCGTGTAGTTATAAAAAAGAATCCATCGTCCACACTCCTCAATAAAACTTTGCGTGTGCTCTATAAGCAATGGGAACGCACTAGCTATGAGCTAGAGAAAATTCAGGCGAACATTGAATGCGCCCAAGATGAATTTAACAGCCTAGACTATCGTCAACCTCCTCAATACAAAGGTCCTGTAAATATTCAGTCAGAACTTATTTTGGCCCGCACATCGCAGACCATTCGAGTAGCGGTTCTCCGTGAGGAGGGAGTCAACAGTGAGCGGGAGATGATGGCCAGCCTTTTGAGAGCCAATTTTGAAGTGCACGATGTGACTATGTCGGATCTGTTAGAGGGTAAAAATATACAAGAATATGTTAAACATTTCTAAATTTTTTTTCTTTCTCTTGCAGGACTCACTAACTTATCGCAGTATCGTGGCTTGATTTTCCCCGGGGGCTTCAGTTATGCAGATACCTTGGGTTCTGCCAAAGGCTGGGCAGCCAATATACTCCACAATCCGAAACTTAACCATCAGTTTGAAGCCTTTAAACAGTCGCCAGATGTCTTCTCTTTGGGAATTTGTAATGGCTGTCAATTAATGACTCTGATTGGCTTTGTTGGTCCGAAAAATGGGCCGAATCCCGATGTGGCTTTGCTTCACAATCATTCACAACGTTTCGAATGCCGCTGGTCAACAGTGCGAATTCCTCAAAATCGCTCAATTATGCTTAAAAACATGCACGAATTAATACTCGGCTGTTGGGTTGCTCATGGTGAAGGTCGTTTCGCCTTCCGGGACGAGGAAAAACTCATCAGTCAATTAAAAGATGATCAATTGATCACCCTACAATATGTTAATGATGTGGGAGTGCCTACTGAATGTTATCCCTTAAATCCCAATGGCAGTCCGCAGGGCATTGCTGGTCTCTGCTCGCTCGATGGCCGTCATTTGGCCTTAATGCCACATCCGGAACGTTGCAGTGCCATGTATCAATGGCCGTACGTGCCACCAAATTTTGAAGTTCCAGTGAGCCAAATAGAAAGTCCTTGGCAAATGATGTTTAACAATGCCTTCAATTGGTGTGTTCAAAATGATGAATAGTTAAGAATGTCTAAAACGACTATATTTACAAGAGCTCTTCATAAATTTATACTTTATCTGTTTTATATGAATCTACATTTTTATACAAAGTATACAACAACTTATTAAAATAATGGGTTTTAACCAATGACCAATTTAATTGTATTTTTTTTTTTTCAAATTAACAGCAATCGAATTATCTGCTATGTACAACAAAAGGAAACTCTTATGTATACCATGACATTACGTGCCTAAATATTATACAGCTACTTGATCGATTTAGTAATTTTATATTAGAAAGCTTAGCAATTAAAAAACTATAAAAACTTCCGTATATGTAATTTAAACAACTTTAATGAGAAATTTGCAACAAACATTTTAAATAATTAGTCTTAGCTCCTGGAGCCTTCATATATTTTGAATTCCAGTCATGTTCGTTTATATGTAGCACTTTATAACCCATCATTTCCAGGTGTTTGATCTTTAAAGATTCAGGACCACGTAAGGCAGTCAAATTATTTTCGCAAAATGAGTCCAATTTAAGCAACAAAATGGCAACTCTATAAGAAATTAAAAAATTTGTTGTATATTCAAACTCTTACACAAATCGCACTGTGTTGACTTCTTACTTCGTTATACGATCTAACATAGTGGACTCTAGTGGTGTGGCAGGTAAGAGCTTCTTGTCCTTATCGAAGTGTATTACAAAATCAATATGATACCCATAAGGTGTTGTGTGATTACAACGAAAATATTTATCATCCGTGAGTACATTCTGCAGTAATTGTTGCACATCTTTGCTAAACACAGTGGATTGAAATGGTTCTATGAAACATATTAGGAAAATAATAAGCAATTAACATTATCTCCAAAGAATTTAAAAAGTAAATTACTTTTACTAAGCTGCGCTTCAACATAGTTTTGCTGAAACCAGGGAACATTCGCCTCAGGCATGTCCAGACAGACTGTTCGATTTAATTGCATAACCTGATTGAGCACACGCTCCGGATATGTGGCCTTGGAATAACATATTTGAATCTCATCCTCGATTCTTTGTATGAATTTAACACAAAAAACTTGATTAATTAGTTGTTCGGGTATGGCCTTGTAAAAGCACAACGCCAGACTTGCTTGAATTAGACTAAGGCCACTCATAAGTTCAAAATCCCTGCAAGTACAGAAGAAATGTAACAGATTGCTAATACTAAGTTGAGATCACGGCCAACTTTACCTCAACAAGACATTTCCTGCGTATTCCAAAGCTTCAATTGAGTTTGGTGTATAGCCCAGATTATAGGAACAGGTGAGCACCTTCTCTACTGTATCGCCAGTGATGTGTTGATGCTGCTGGGAAATATAACCAAACATAGAATCCAGCATTTCGGGTACAAAAAAGTTTGAAGCATTAAAATTGTAGGCCATATCCCGAACGACTCGAGAGCTTAGATCATCCCAATTGAGCGATTTATAGCGAGCAAGGGCTTTATTGTAAACCTGAGTGTTTTTCAAGGCTGTAAGTATTACATAGATTCGTAAGATTATAAAGGATGCTGATTTAGGGTAATTACTTACTCTTGCGATGACTGAGAGTTCGCACAATGACGCTCAATTCACTGGCCCTTAGTGTCGGCTCCTCCAGAAGCCTTTCCGCACAACCAATTAGAATACTATCCATGGTAGCCAACTGCATGGCCATTAGAGGTGGCACATTATGACGAAAGCGCAATTCGCAGGCAATTTGCATGCCTCGACTAAGCAAAAAGCAATCTTGTATATCGAATTGTTGAGCCATAGTTAACATTTTGCTTAGTAATACATTAGGAAACTTTTTCCATGCAAACGGCGTCTGACCATAGGCTAACACAAATGAAGCCATTCGGGCGAATTTTGAAGGCAAACGCCCAGCTACTTCACCACCCTCAATGGCCTCCATGCACATGCGACTTAGTTTACGTTCTACTTCGTGATGGCGATAGGTTCCACCGAGATTATTATTAAAATTCATATAACGTTGACAATGTCTCAGAAATCTTAAATGGGTTTGCTCCTCCAACGAAGAATCCAATTCTTTAATGACCCGCGTCCAATAAGTGTTACATTGCTGTAAATCTGATATTTTTAATGCGCGTAGAATGCTGAAGAGGTGTCCACTTGCATTGGGCAGGGACCAGGACTCATTAGAATGGAGTAATTTATTAAATTGCAATAAATATTTATCCCTTTGTTGGGGCAAGGCAAAGGGGACGGCACAGGAGAGATTATCTGGGCTAAGTTCGTTTTCTAAAATCTTTTCCGTAGCTTTTTTGAGAGGTGCTACCAAATCAGCAGGTTCTTGATGATGGAGAAACGAACGGCAAACGCTTTTTAAATCATTTGGTTCCAATTCTTCAAGACATGGAATAAGAGTTAACATTATTTCCCTTCTTAGGGGGGTATGTTGTTGTGACCACACTGGCAAGTTAAGCATATGAAGAACTTTTATTAATGCTTTAGGCGTAAATTGACTCAGGATTTTCTTTTGTATTAGTTCATGTACTTTTTCCTTATAAACGTCCATCGATTCCTGATCAATGAGCGGATGTAGCTGGAATAGGCAAGTGGCCAGTAATCGGACTTGCTCTTCAGTTTGACACTGGTGGATGTGTTGATTTAAATGAGGCATAAAATTTCGACACACCAGAGGTGTAAAAAAATCGCGTTCCAAATTAATTCCAACAGCAAAACGGGAAAGAGATGTCAGGGGTATGAGTTTCTCATGTACACTTTCTTCAATTAGGCGTAATCCTTGCGTAAGAATCTTCTCCAGAACTAAATTACTGTTGGGTATATGAATTTTTCGCAAGTACAAATAACAGCAACTCAAGTCATCCACTCTCATTTGGTTAATCCGACCATCCTGGTTTAAGAAGGGTAGAATATTCATCAAAACCTTTGTCCTTAAATCTAATTTGTTCGAATCATCCATATTTTGATATTGCATCCAGAGATTGGGTAATCCATTAACCAATTGAGAAACCTCCAATAATACCGAATCATTATGAAGAAGTTGCCATAATGGGTCTCCATTATTCTTCCCTTCTTGATATAAGCGGCTCGGTTGGGCAAGTAGGAAAGCAACCGGCAGGTTTTGTTTTTGTTGTACTTGTCTGACAGCTGTGTTTCGCGGTCCCAGGTGAACATGTCTTCGCATTAGCTGTAGTCGATGTATTTGTAGTAAATATTGTAAATATTTCCACTGTCCACGACGTAAGTAACTTAAATACATATTCAGTTGCAATTATTTTATTTAGAAAAGTGGTTAAATAATGAAACAACAAAAACTGCGTCTCAAGCTGTTCATGTATCAACATTTGTGAACAGCTGACCCACACGAGATTGGTTGAAAGAGCCTGCCAACCTATTTTTCGATCTTTTTTTCTTTTTAATATAGTCAATTAAAATCGGTTGAATTTGATTAAAAATTATTATCGTCCAATCTCTTTATAACGGTTTGATTTTCTCAATAAAGGTGTAATTATATTAGACTCTAAAATTGCTAAATTGACTTCACTAATATTTGTTTGTTAATTAGCCATATGGCATTATTAGATTCCGTCAACAAAGTCATCGTTCTCCAGGAGGGATATTCTCGCACAGCCGACGATAACCCCAATGCAATGAGAGCCAACTGCTCTTCCACGCTAATTCGATGCAGGGATGGCACCAATGTTATTGTGGACACATTGACCTCTTGGGATGGAGAGCACTTAAAATCTTTGCTGGTTAAGCAAGGTTTGCAAGTCAACGATGTTCACGTAGTAGTCTGCACCCATGGACATTCCGATCACATTGGATGCAATTATTTATTTCAAGAGGCTCGCCTCCATTTAGTGGGAGCCTGTGCCTCGCATCGTGATCTTTATCTAGAGCATTTCGGAAGCGGCAATCCGGAGGAGCAACTAATACTAGATGAACATGGCGATGTGGTCGTTCAACGTACTCCAGGCCACACCTTAAGTTGTGTTTCTGTTATCGTAGAAAACACGGATATTGGAACGTTTGGAATAACAGGTGATTTATTTGAGCGCGTTGAAGACGTGCAAGATGAGAGCATTTGGATGGAAGCTGGCAGCGAAGATGAGAAACAACAGCGTGAGCAACGAAGTAGAATTGCCAATATATGTGATTATATAGTACCTGGGCATGGTCCTTTGTTTCCCGTTGATGAGCAAATCCGATCTAAGTTAAGAGATTATTTGAAGAAGCAGTATATAAAAAAAACCTAGTTTGCAAAATATATATCTGTGAGATATATTGTGACTCTATTCAATCAAACTAATGAAAGTAAGCTTACATTAATATCTGCTGTACATGTATGTACATGTATTCATTGGTCTCGGAATTAATTAAAGTTGCTATAGACTTTTAAATTTCAAAAAAGGAATAAATTAAACTATTTTATTTTCTATTTATTTTGGTCACACTAAATTTTGGTATTTTGCTTATGCACACAAGTTGGCATCCCCGAATAGCTGATTGCTTGCTAACAAAAAAAAACCTGAAAACGTCAATTGGAGCTTTGAAAACGGTAAACAACAACGGCAAAACAGTTAATAAAATTGAACTCCATTAAATACAATGGATCCATCGTCGAGTCTGGCCGATAAGTTGGCCTCAAAAACCGCCAGCAGTAACTCACTAGACAGCAGCTCCAAGTCCAGTTCAGGAGCAGGGATTGATAATGGTGCTCTCCGAGACACGCCCTTTGCCTACTTGGACGGTGAAGAGGATCAGGACCAGAAAAATGACGTAACCTATGTGTGCCCTTATCGAGGACCTGTTTTTGGAGCGTTAACCATAACTAATTATCGTTTGTACTTTCGTTCATTGCCATTGCGAGATCAGGAGCTGCCTGTGGTTGTCGATGTGCCACTGGGTGTTATAGCCAGGGTGGAAAAAATTGGGGGTGCTACATCGCGGGGCGAGAACTCCTATGGCATCGAGATTTTCTGTAAGGATATGCGGAATTTGCGTTTTGCCCACAAACAACAGAATCACTCCCGACGTACAGTCTTTGAGAAATTGCAAGCCAATGCATTTCCTTTGTCGTATAGTGGACGGCTGTTTGCATTTGCTCATGCAGCGGCTAGGGCTACTGGGACTGGAGCTGCTGCCGCTGGGGGCTGGGATGGATGGGCAGTATATGAACCACTGGCCGAATTGCGTCGCCTCGGTGTACCCAACGACATGTGGAGGGCAACAAAACTAAATGAGTCCTATGCCATATGCGATAGCTACCCGGCCGTGTGGGCGGTGCCTAAAGCGGCATCTGATGATTTTTTACGTCGAGTGGCCCAATTTCGTTCACGTTGCCGTTTACCAGTCCTTTCGTGGATGAACCCCCGCACGCAAGCCACAATTACACGATGTTCTCAGCCCTTAGTTGGAGTCAGTGGCAAGAGGAATGCGGATGATGAGACGTATCTAAGTTACATTATGGAGGCAAATGCCCAATCGGATAAGTTAACCATTATGGATGCGCGACCTAGTGCCAATGCGATAGCAAATAAAGCCAAAGGCGGCGGTTATGAGTCCGAGGATGCGTATAAGAATGTGGAAATCAATTTCCTCGATATCCATAATATCCACGTAATGCGTGAGAGTTTGAGAAAGGTAAAGGAAGCCTGTTATCCCACCACAGATGACTCCAAATGGCAAACAGCAATTGATAGCACACTGTGGCTGAAGCATATTAGATGCGTATTGGCTGGTGCTGTGCGCATAGTGGATAAAGTGGAGACCATGAGCACTTCAGTGGTAGTCCATTGCTCTGATGGCTGGGACCGTACGGCACAGTTGACGGCTCTTTCGATGCTACTGCTTGATCCGCATTATCGTACTGTACGGGGCTTTGAAGTGCTTATTGAAAAGGAATGGCTATCTTTTGGCCACAAATTCCAGCAACGTATTGGACACGGTGATAACAAACATTCCGATGCCGATCGTTCCCCCGTCTTTCTTCAATTTATTGATAGTGTTTGGCAAGTCAGCCAGCAATTTAGCAATGCCTTCGAATTCAATGAGCATTTCCTTATCACCATTGTAGATCATTTGTATTCGTGTAGATTTGGTACCTTCCTATGTAATACGGAAGCGGAACGAGTGACAGAAGGTAAGGCATGGCACAGGCAATTTTCGATCGATTGCGATCCTTTGACTATTCTCTCTTAATTTTGCAGATCTAAAGCACAAAACCACTTCATTGTGGACTCACATCAATTCCTCGTTGGATCAGTATTTAAATCCTTTGTTTCCCTCTTTCACACATGGGGCTGAATTGGTTTTACGGCCCATTGCCAGTGTTCGAGCTGTCCGCTTGTGGAAAGGTCTGTACTGCCGTTGGAATCCCGGATTGTGTGCCCCTCAACATGGTTGCCAACGTACTAGGGAGTTGCTCTCTAAACAGGATCAACTTTTTAAACATGTAAATGAGTTGCGACTGAAATCAAATAATCGCAGCAATAATATGCAAACAACGACGCGACTGGCCTCGCCCATGCATTGAGAAGTATTTTTTTTTTATATTGCAGTTCTAACTATATTTATATACTGTGTGTATCTATTTGATGTGACCTAGGAAAGTTATTCCAAATGTAATCGCAATAAGAGAAAACATTAACAATCAAAATATTAAAATAATTACATAACAAAAAGTTAACTTTAATTTTAATTTTAAAATTTTGGAAGGAAGGAAGGAAGGAAGGAAGGAAGATGAATTGAAGCAATTTAACAACTTGTTGCATTTGTTGCCTATTGAATTTGATTCATAAAATGTGCCGGTTGTTGAGCGTCTGCGCATTTAGACTACGCACAGGAATAGCCTTCCACCGCCGCCGCCCACGTTTACCAAATTTACCACCAAGGAATTTGATACACTGAATAGCACTTTGCGCCAAAATTGAAGTCAGAGTCACACAGTTGACTTCAGTACGTATTCGTATGTTCATTAAGGCAGACGTATGTGTTGTCGGCTTGGTTAATAATTTCGAAAATAAGAGTTTAAAAAATGTAGAAACATTTTAAAAATAAATCATAATAATTCTGTATTGGAAATATGTATTGGAAACGTAGTTATATACTAACTATAGTGTTGCTTTCTCTAAGTTTAAGCCGTAAATCTAGCAATTGTAGTGAAGTGCTTGTAGTGATTTCCTGTCCCCCGCATCCGCCGCAATTCTATGAGAATTGTTTTGCTTTGGAAGAAAGTCTGCGGGCACAGCAGCAACAAATGGAATTGTCTAGTGGTAGCGTCCCCAGAGATTATGTCATCAAAGTTCATATAATGCATGAACAATTCAATTATTGGACATTACTGGACTCATTGCCTAATTTGCGAAGCCAGACACGTTTACTAAATGCGAACACGGAATGGATTATTTGGTGTCAGCACAATACGCTCGTGTCCTCGCTGCATTTACTGCTCGAGCAACTACAACGGCAGAGTGCCCAAGAAGTGTGTAGTTTGAAAATGCTTTAATTTATTAATACATTGTAAATAGGAAGTTTATTATTAAATTTGTATATTATTTAACTAGATTTCTAGATTTTTGTTTTCCCTAAAACAACCATTTGTCATTACTTTTTAATCTTCTAACAAATTTAATTGAAAAAATGTACATATTTATTTTTATTTTCGATAATTCTTACGATCAGGTTAGGGGAAATGTTTTTCAAAATAAGGTGGAATTATATAAATTTGTTCAAATCAAATAGATCTCATCTTTACATGTTTTGTGTCAAAATGCACTTTATAAAATGTTTCAGAATTTTAAATACTACAGAAAAAGAATAATTTTTTTCCGACACAATTGTTTTAAAGTAGTACATAAATAGTTGCTAGTTCAAAGCGTTATATTGCCTCATAGTGAAACAGGCTCAAAAGAGAAGGCTTAGGAAAAGGAATATGTTTATATGTTTTAACACTCATTGCCATATACATATGCTTTTCTTCAATTTAATTGGCATAATTTGCTTAAATTATTCCATATTTCAATTTTCAGTTAGCTTACTATGGCCATGCCCTGTATGATTCGGAAGCCACCATTGTACATCATTTTGCCTACTACAAGAATCCAACATGGTTCCCATATCCTATGCTTAGTGCGGGCTTAATTTTTACAGGTCACCTGCTTCGAAGGTAAGTCATCGTCCTTGTCGTGTTCCTTTAAGATCCCATGAGCTGGAGAAAGGTTACAGGCATCGCATAACTCATAATGAAACTTACATTTACATGCATATTACAGTCTGGCTGAACTTGTTGCTCTTAATGCACAGAATGCCAGCAGGCACAGTGAATTCGCCATTGATGCCTCACACGAGTTGGCTCGATTCATTTTCGATAATTTCACACCTGATGGCGACACTCCAAATGAGTATGAAAATTATGATGACTCTTACGTCAAGGTGCAACAACAGCAGCATCAGCAGTCGGAAGGCGACATATTGAAACGGAAAATAATTTTGAAAAGTGCTGCCTACATTTGTCCCTCGGCGCCCATGTCACTGCCATCCCTGGAGATGTGGAAACGAACAAAGAGAAGGATAAGGGAGCATATGGATATGGGTTGTGCGATGCATGCAAAACCAGACACCGCATTGACTATGTTGCCGCCTCCGCCGCTGCCACCATCGATGGAGCCTAGTGTCGCTACTGGGATTTCAAAGCGATGTGTACGTATATTTTCCGGTCTGTAGTAAACTTATTTAAGCGATAGGACGGACTTACAGATTTCTTAAATATAAGAAAATCTAATCGAATCTTAGTTATTTAAACTAATATTCTTACTAACAAAATGGTCCTTAAAATTTTCATTCTCTTGAAATTTCAAAGCGCCAATAGAAAAGCAATGGGGAGATACCACTCCAAGCAATTAGCATATCAAACCTTTTGCCATAAATTCCCAATCAACTTAAACTAGAATTTCTCCTACCAATTGCCTAACCTCCAACCATCTTGCCACAACTCATAGGTGTACACAGCAGCGTCGCATATCTATTTTGCAATCAAAACTTGTGCAAAATTCCATAAGGAGCGTATACCAATCATCGAACGCACCTGGGCTATCGATGCCATGAACCGTAGATACTATAGTGATATGGCAGGTGAGTATTAGTAAAGATGATGATGATGATGATGACGACGACAATGAGGCCAATTAAGGCAAATTGTGGAGAAGAAGTGGGAGAGGCAATATGGTTTTGCTTGTGTGTGTGTGTGTGTGTGTGTGAATGTTAGTGTGTGCGTAGCGCATTAACAAAAACACGATGAGGCGGAGTGCCAGGGCAAACAAAACATATCCTTCTCTACCCATTGTCATTCCCCAATTGCCTTCATCGTGTAGTCCAACATATTGAATATTCATTGATTTGACTTTGTGATTCCTTCCATCCTCTTTCTCTCTCTCTCTCTCTCTCTCTGTCTCTACCTGTCTCTTCGTTTCCCATTTCTATGGTCTAAAACCACAACAGACTCCGGTATACCGACAATCAGCACAGGGATACCCAATGTACCGACTGGACATTGTTCCAAAACATTGGCAATTTTACAATTATCCCTCAAGGATATCAACGAACAAATGAACATGCCTGTACGCTGGCTGATGCTTGTCGACGATGATACGTTGTTAAGGTAAGTTGTTTATTGCGGATTTTAAGATGGGTTGGCTACACATTTTAATATTAAATATGTAAGGTTACCTTTAGAAAATTTGTTTTTTGCATTATCATCATTTAAAGTTTTGAAACTAATTAATAGGGCATAAAATGAGAAAACATTATAATTGTTCAACGTTTTGTTTAAATAGCTTTTAAAATGACTTCTGAAATCTGGGTATTAGATCAGAATAACAAAGAATTGTAAAAATAATTCAAAAACTAGCTGTATCGGATATGTGCTAGAACTATTTAAAGCTTTTTGCGACATTTGCTTTTTATGACTTTTTCAAATCAAATAACAGAGTGCCAAGAGTTTTCATAAGTTGCCAATATTGGCGCCCTATTAAAAAATCCGTTTGATTTTTAAGTCTGTCTGCAGTAGATTAACAAACCGTTTTCGGTATTCAAAAATTGTCTTTTAAATTTAAATTCTCCTACAGGGTCGATGCAGGGTGAAGGCAGTTCGGGGCGGCGACGTGTTCATTAATACTTGCCAATTTTTTTCATTGTTCCGGCTTAAACGCATGACAGGGCATTCAATTAAAAATATTTTTATTGATAAATCGCACTCATCCTGCATTGGTAACTCTCTCTTTTTCGATTTTCCCAATACCCAGTGTGCCCCGACTGAGCGCCCTGCTGAGCTGCTACAATCATACCGAGAACATCTATGTGGGCGAACGCTACGGCTATCGTTTGTATGCTCCGGATGGCTTCAACTATCACACAGGTGGAGCTGGCATTGTTTTCAGTTTGCCACTAGTCAAACTCATTGTGGAACGATGTAGTTGCCCGACGCCGAATGCTCCAGATGACATGATACTTGGCTACTGCCTCCAGGCTCTTGGAGTGTGGGCAGTTCCCGCCAACGGTTTGCATCAGGCCAGGCCGCAGGACTACGCCCGAGAGCTGTTACAGCAAAATTTGTCCATTTCTTTTCACAAATTCTCAAACACCCAGCCAGAAGAGACATACAAAAGATGGTTGGGTGCATCAGAGGGTAATGAAACTCTACGCTATGCCCAGGTGGATCACATCAAACAGGCATCCTCGGAACATTTTCGTGACCTGCTGCAGTTACCAATAATGGTGTCTGCCAATGGCCTAGATACAACGGGCAAACATTTGGATCTTTAGTCCAGGTGAGTGCCTAATTAAAAAGCTACAAATTTAATTTCAAGTATTTTCTGAGGTTATTTTGGGTTGCCTTCGCCCGTTCAAATGACAGTTGGCATAAAAGTTGGCGCCGCCGCAACTCGTTAGCTAACCAAATCCAATCTACATCAAGCAACTGCCAAGCACACAGATTTTCATTTTCCAACTCTTTTCAAAATAAGAAAAAAAAAAACAACTTTTTGCCAGGTGTCGCGTTAGGATTGAAATTGAAGCACTTTTGCCTTTCCGACTCGACACTGAGTTGTGGTGTGGCTCTCGTGTCTGTTTAATTAGGGAACATGCTGAGAATGCGGTTGCCTAAAAGTATTCCAGTTTACATTAGATAGGCAGTGGTTCCCAAGGCATTTTTTATAAATTAATGAAAAGTGGAATTAAGCCAAACTCCAATTTTTATATTTATTGAAAAAGAGGAATATAATAGTCAAGGGTCTAATTTTAAGGTTATTTGGGTCTAAGGTTATTTGTAAGGTTTGAACATTTTTTGAATTTAAAAAAAAAATTAAAATTTAACTACAAAAACTATTATTCTTATCAATTTGATTTGTGTTGTATGTTTCAAACGTTTTCCATTGAAATCAAGTATACGTATCTCATTCGTCGGGAAAATTATGCCAATTCAATATAAATTTTTTTGTGAGTTATACTTAATAGCACACCCAATGCATTCCAATCGTATATACATAGTTTTTACTAATTATTCAACTTGAATAAAGAATATATTTAAGAGACAATTTTATGTTCACAATTAAATATCTTGGTCTTGTAAGCAATTGTACTGAATTATTAAATGCCCTTTAAGTGATTTTACTTATCAATTTCACTTTTCATTGATTAATTGCATTAATTAAATTTGTATATTTCAATTTGTGCTTCTCAATAAATGGCAACACCAAAAAGTTGCCGAAACTTAATCAATAATTTAAAGACATGACCAACTAAACCACAAAACAATCTGAACTGTCAACGCTTTTCCGCCCAGCATAAAAGTGACACATTGTTTTCACCTGTTTACACGTAAATGGAGAATGAAGTTGGAGGTCCTGGTCAGGACACTTGCGAAAACTATCGATTAGTATTTAAATATTAAATGCACATGGTTAGCTATGTACAGAATGGAAAAGATATAGAAGTTAGAAGCTTGCACCTACATAATGGCTAGATGGGCAATTCATTGAATTCATTGCATGGAAGGTTAGATAACTGAGAAGAGCCAAGTCTATGATGATGGGCGTTGGTGGTAGAGGGCGCAGGTGGTAGCGTGTTCTTCGATTCACTGGCTAACCACTTGAAAAATGCACTCAAGCGTAAACTGTTGATGCCCTCAGAATGAGAAACATTCGTTGATTTGGGGAAAATTTACATTTAATGAGATTTAAGTAAGTGCCAGGTGCGAAGTAGAAGCCGCCAAAAAAAGAAAGTTAAAGAAATAAAAATCTAGATTGAAATGAAAATGATATGCTGCGGAGGATGAACTCTAAATTGTCAAACTGATTGAAATTCAAGTGAAGCAAAGAGTACCAAGAGAAAGAAAATGGATAGGTTTTAAATAAACCCTGGAGTATTCGCTAATTTCAATTAGATACTTTAAAAATGATTTTCTTTCACAACTTGGAATTACTGCTTGCGGTACATCATTTCGCAATCGGCTGGGTCCAAACTTAAAGTGTTGACTTGTATGTGTTCGGGATAAAATTAATGCAATGCTGTTAATTTGTTCATGTGTCTGACTGTTTATTTTCTCTGCTGCCTGTTTGTCTGAAAGGCCAGAATCAGCTTCTACATACTTCCTACCCGGCAGAGCTTATCTCTTTCATAGCAGGCTCCAAAGCCAAGCACGGACTCTTCTTCGAATACGTGTGCCACCTCCTCGACATTGCCTTGCTCTGCTTGCTTCGTCGTGTCCTAATTAGTTGCGGATTTTTCAATGAATACCAAGCCAAAGCGCCAACCGCATGGCGAGGCGACACTGCGACAAGTTGAATTCAAATGGAGAATGAGAGAGAAAAAAACATTTCTGAAATTTAATTAACAGCTTGCAGAGTTAAATAAATGATACAAATTGTATGACTACCGAGTGTATGAATTAATTTTATACATGTATGTTTGAATGTGTGTATCCTTAGCGCCATTCATAGGAGTCAGCGTAGTTGTCATCGTCATCTTCGCCGCTATCGTACTCCTCCCCACCTTCGTCCTCTTCATCAGCGTAGTCATCATCATAGTTATCCTGCTCTGGTTCGACGTTTGGATTAGTTGCTTGGCGTGGTCCAACGAAGCTTACGCTTTGAGGTGGTAGCTGTATTTTCGATAAATTCTTTTGCTTTTGATTTTTATAAAAACGAGAGAGCAGGAATGGCATGGGATCACTTTCACTCCAGGCCAAAATTGAGGAGAGTGAAACCAAGGCGAACACTACAGAAACAAGAGTGCAATTGTGTTATTAACTTATAAATATCACAGATTTGTTCTAGTTCTAAATCTAATTTGTTGAACTTTTTAAGCAGAATATGAGACACACGAGTATAAGCAATGTAAAATTCGAGGCTTAACATCACAAGTTTTTCGTTAAGAAATTTGTATATATACATATACTAAGGACTTGAGTATAAATTGTTATTTTTCTAATTAAAAAATTAATATTTAAATATATTTTGGTGATAGTAAATTTCTCCTGGTTTAAGCTCTACCAAAATTCGACCCTTTAGGTATGCAATACAATTTCTATATAACTTCAAATAAAGTAATTTAATTATTTATGTGTCACTCAATTTAATTAAATTTTTTGTCATAACTTTTACCAACTTACCTGAAGAACAAAAGGCAACTGTCAACTTCATGTTGAGAACACAAACTGCTAATGATTCCAAATATCTTGTAAGGTTTTATACCAAAACTTTAATGACTCCACTTTTGTGGAAATTTATAGCTTATTTGATTGCATTTTTAAGAAAGTAAAAGTGGATGAATAGAAATTTTATTATACTACAATATTTATTGATTGTATCAATCTTGCATTTGACGGAACTTTGAGTTCGTTGGACATACTAAACAACTTTAATTAACCTTTGTTTTAACAAGAATCACATTAACGTTTAAGCTGTCGACTTTCGCTTTTTACGGGTTTTTTTCTTAGTTTTATAACGTAAACTTTTTTATGTGCCGTGTTGAAAAAAAAAAAAAAATTATTTGGAGAAAATGTCAAAAATTGTGCAGATTATCATAGAGAAATCAGCTTTGCCAAGCAGCATTTTCTTTTGCATAAAATTACAGTTTGTCCTTTGGCCAGGACAGACACAAACACACTCACATTCAGACTCGTAGTAGAGATTACATGGACATGGGTGTTGCTTGTGGCTACTTGAAAGTAGATTATACTGAACAATGTCACGTCAGTTGAAAGGTCCAAATGTTGTTCATGGTTGGAAGTTTGGGGATGTGGGTTGGGTTCTCTTCTGCTGTTAATCTTGGTCCAAAACATCAAAAGTTAAACCATAAGAAAATTTAAGTTACCGCCCCCTTAAGCCATAAGCCAAGCAAAATGAAGCAGAAAGATGAAGAGATGAAATTGTTTAAAAAGATTTCCTCACACAAACGGGCTAAAGCATAAAAATCCTTGGAGATTTGTGAACCAGCTTGTGACTTGCCATGACTTGTTTGACTTTTGTGTGTATCATGTTTGGCGTCCATTTCCCCAGATAAAATTTTGCCAATTGTTTTAGTTTTTTGTTTGAATTTTGCATGTGACTTGAGTGTATGGAAGGCAAATGCGGCAAAGTATTTAAAATTTAAATAAGTACGAAAACCAAAAATGCATAGGCACTTTAAGTCTATAGCTTAGCGGTGGCCAAAAATGATTTAACTCAACATTTACGATATAACATAGAATGGCTTAGTTTCTTATCTTATTAAGATTTTTAGGATTCCCTAGCTTTCCGATTCACTTCAATGTTTCGAACGATAGAAAATCACTTATAAATTTTTAAGGACCCACAAATTATGCCCACCTATGTGTATAATTAAACAATTTGCTTTTTAAGCTTTCATGGTTTATTCATGAAAAAAAATATAAAAGGCCCAATGCGTTACATTTTAAAGTTATTCTCTTCCACTTCTAGTTTTTTTTTTTTAGAAATGTTCTTTAGATATGTTTCATAAAAAAAGACTAAAGTGTAAAGTTTAAAAGCGAAAAAAGAATGCATATTATTTAGTTATCTAGTAATATTATATAGTAATGCGGAGACTGTCACAAGTTTTTGCAGATTGCATTTAAACACTTCCGCAATAAAAAAGAAAACCCAATTTCTATCAACTAGTAACTATCGACTATTAGTTGTTGATCGACGTTCAATTGCTATGGTTGACCCAAGTAACGCGCTGCTCATCGTGAACAATTGATAACACATCGATGACTCATTGGAAAAGTGACAAAGTAAATAAAACACAAAAGGCTTTAACTTTTAACAATTAACTATCAGTTTTTGATTGGCGTTCAATTGCTATGGTAGACCAACGGAACTCACTGCTCTTCGTAAAAAAATTAATGACACATTGATAAAGTGACAAAGTGAATAAAGCACAAATTGTTAAATATGAACACAGGCAACAAAAAAAAGAATGCAACAACAATTTTAAGTCTTAACAACATATGTTTATTTGAAATATTCAAACAAATAAGATTACAATGTGAAACTAAACCAAATGATAGCGAAGTGCATATAGTCAAGTATGCCGATCTAATTCATTTTGTAATGTCATTCAATTGGTTTCGTGTTCTGTTTTACCATTGGGATATCCAACTTTATAAGCTTCTCAGAATTAATAAATATTATGAAAATACACCGGACTTAATGATGGACTTTGGTATCATCTACAATGCACTGCAGAAATCTACAAAAAAAGAAAAAAACATATTTTGGAAGATCCTGGTTGACGGCATTGAATCGAAATTAAATTTGAATCGAGTCGTACTACGATATACATCTGGCCCATATAATGAGGAACATTTGGAAATATTTAACATGATTATAAAAGCGCTTGGAAAAAACAATACTTCTTTGATATATTCAGATATAGGTGTAAAAGGTGAGCTTAAGTTTTTATTTTGTTATATAAATTACGTAAATACATTTTCTTCACATATAAAGGATACACTTTAGAAAATTTGCAATTCTTTTGCAATCTCGAGGAACTGCATTTAAATGGGAAAATCGATGCTGAAGAATTGGTCAAATGCTGTAAATTAAACCCAAACTTGCGTCGACTTTCTGTATTGAATAATGAAATCTATGGCAGACTGGCCGACATTGTAAGAGATGGCAGCAAATTGCAAAAGTTACAAAAATTAGTTTTCTTAATGAAAACTGAAGTGAATGCTGTCGAATATGCACCTTTGGCGAAACTTCCGAGCCTAGATCACCTGCGTATACGTGGAGTACATCAAATTGGTTCTTTAAGACATCTTTTAAGTAATCTAGCTGCAAAGAAGACTCCCAAAAATCTAGTTTGTCTGTCCATTGACGATGCCCCGATGGATGATGACGAGACTCGGGCCATCTCTCAGATAAAATCAATAGAGAAATTGAGACTCAGATTTACCGAAGCAAAAAATATTGGCCATTTGTCGGGAATGTGTAAACTTAGAGAGCTTGATATACGGTCAGAACATGAAGTGGCAAGCATGCTAAAGGAATTTGTAAATATTTTAAAGGAAACCCAACAGCGTTCTGTAACAATAATTTTTTGGTGTGGCAAAGTGGAGTACAGGAAAACCAATAAACACCTGACATGGACATTCAGTTCAATAGACGCTTCGGAATGTGGTGATCTCTGCTATGTTCCGAATTTAAACTCTCTGCATATTAGAGGATATAGTCATAGGACTGGCTCACTACAAAACCTGTTTAGGGGATTTGCCAACAGATTGCCACGGACTCTTCAACACTTGCGGCTCTCAAAAAAAGAAGATGAATTGGATTTTACTATGAGCCGCGTGGAGATATCAGAAATCGCTTGTATAAATTCACTTGAAAACTTAAACTGTGCTTTTGCTGATTTAAGTAATATATATGAATTGGAACAATTACCACACCTGAAACGATTGATTATGACGATACCAACTTTCTTGAAAATGGAAGAGAAACAAGCATTGAAAAGGCTTTTCCAAATTTTAGCTTCGAAGCCATTGCCAACTCTAGAATATTTAGATATATTTGGTGCATCAATTGATTGGTCTTTAACTTGTGAACTGGTTCAAATTAAATCATTAAAACACTTAAAGTGTAGTTTCTCCGATGATGAAAGCATTGGGCTTCTTTCAAAATTTCAACAACTTAATGATCTTCATATTACCTCCGAGCATGAGTTTACCAATATTTCACAGGGGATTTTGCAACTTTTAGAAAAGTCTAAAAATTTAATTCGTATATACTGCAATTCAACCAACTGCTTAATCATGTATGATGACAACAGTCATGAACTAACTATACATGTGGCTAAAAACACAAATGCTACATCATTGGGTCACCTAGGAAATCTAGAAAACTGTCAATTGCTTATTGTATATGGAGAGTACGAAATGGGATCTTTGTGCTTATTGCTTAAAACACTTGCCTTAAGGCCCAACCATAGCCTAAAGCAGTTGCATATTGAGAATACTCCAATCACTTTCGAAGAGGCTCTTCTAATAAGTCAAATCAAAACATTACAAACAATCAGTGGAAAATTTTTGGATCCAAGAAGTTTTGAAGTTCTACAGAGTCTTACTTATCTGCTGTATTTGAAGACGCATGATACGCAGCTTCCCACCAGTCAGATGTTAAAGTTCTTAAACAAATACGATGAAGGAATAACCATTGAAAATGTTGGCCGCAAAATAATATATTCTAAAAATCAAGGAAAATTGGTGATAATAAATAATTCACACTTCAGAGTTGCATTTAATGCTAGCGATTATGCTTGCCTTATGAAATTAGATAATTTGCAAATTCTTCATATATATGGTCATAACGAAACAGTTCCTTTGAAAAGCCTTTTCGCAGAATCAGCTGAATTCAAGCCTGCTCCTTTTCTAAAGGAACTGTTAATAGAAGAGAGAAATAAAGTAATTGATTAAGAAGTCATAACTATTAATCGCATAGATTTCGTCCTTAAGTAAACTAAAATGTGGTTTTTCCGATATTTGCTAAACACATCATTTATTATAAAGAAAATTCTACATTGTACATAAATTACTAGCGTTGAGCAAGCTATAAAATCATGGAAAGTGTTAATTTTACTAAGAACATTTTGTAATCAGTCGACTTATAATAAGTATGCAAATCAAGCTTTAAATAAAAACTATAACAATATGCTTATAAAATAATTAAGTTTATAGAGTGTCACAGATTATGTCGTAATTCGACATCAATTAAAGTCAACAACTGTTTCATATTTGTCTTTTAAATATGTTGAGAGCCAAAGTTAAACCTTTTCCGCGAACTTCCTTGATCCCGTACTCCCGATACTCGTAGATACTTTTGTTTTGTTCGGAAACTGCAGATTTGCAAATCAAAGAATAGACAGGGTGCGTTTTTTTATGTTTTTGTTTCATAATAACCTTTCTACCAACTAGTTAGCTATCAACCCCTCAAAACATTCATCAATCAAAAAGTTGTTTCAAAAAAAAAATTATTCCAACTGCTTCAAGCCATTTGCCAGTCACAAGTAAATTGCCATCAAGATCCAAGTTACATTGTCTAAAAAGTAGGCAACTTCATTCAAACAAAACGCAGGACACACACACACACACACACACACACACATACACAGACACACAATCCTAATTCGCTTCATCTCTCTCACTCTGCAGCATTGCAATAAATTCTTTGTCCATGTCCAAAGTTGTGGAACTTGAGGAAAAAACCATTTTGTGTCTATCAGGGCGTCTAATCTGCAATCCAACCCCACATCTAACCAACTTACCACGTGCAATAAATTCCAAGGCGCAACGTCTGCACTATTTTTGGGACTGAGAGCCTTAAGACTTCTGTTCTGTAGGACGGTAAAGGAGCGGGTACAGGACCAGGGTTAGGGGATGTGGCTAGAGACAGCGGGGATTTCTTCTCACTGTTAAACACGCGCCCGTACGTGATCTGATAGGGAATGAAAGGCAACCGCAGACATGTGTGTGTGCGTGTGTGTACACACATATATGGCCTGATGTGTATGTGTGAAGTTGGCCAAGTCGGTTTGTGCCCACATTTGTTTGGCCTAGAGGACACGCACCTGCTATGACTTGCTCTAACTGCCTCTTGCTCCCCTTTTCGCTTCTTCGAGAGAAGTCTGCGGTTTTATCGACACACAATTTAACAAGCATTGGCATTGCGCTAATTTACTTTAAATTGGTTTTTTTGACATTCGGTTTCCATTTCCTTATACGGAATTATCAGTGATAAATTACTCGAATGGAATTTGTTAGTACATATAGATGTATACTCTAATTGAAGGTTTACCAACAATTTTCTACACCTTATTAAAAAATGAAGATATTAAAGTTTACTGTGTTAACTTTATTATTCGAATTAGATAAATTAATGCATTTTGGCAAAGCTCTTTGCAAACAATACAGTAATAGAGTACAAAAAATTTGGATAATTAAATCTTTTGTGTTACATAATTTTTATGAACTTTGTATCAGTCTTAAAATTTAATTTGCAAGTATAATTATGTTACTGTTCAATGCAGACCTCTTTTAAATTTTCACAAATTTCAAGAAGACCAAAATTGTACTTGATAATGGTTCTACATTTAGATTTACACAAAATTAATACATTTTTAGTCTATACCCATATGAAGGAACACCTAATCGCTTGTCAATACTTTTGATTTGTTGTTTTGTATCCTGTATTAACACCCCTGCAATATATATATGTACATACATATATATGTCTTTGTTATCATTAATTGGATCTTACGACTTGTCACGAGCTTAATAAATTGGTAAATAAAAATTAATGCTGAATAAATTATAAATAGCCAATAGAACCCATCGCCCACAAAACAGTCTACAATCCTCCTCCTCAAAAAAATTCACCCACCCAACAAAAAGGCGAAGGCTCTTGACAAATTTTCGTAAATTTTTTTCCGATTGCTCGTTGCTACTTTGCTTTTCCATAATTAATGAGAAAAGTTTTTAACCTTTTGTGCAAGTTTTGTGCAACAAAGTCCAAGGTCTATTGTCGACAAGATTGGTCTGCTTATCGCCGCAACGCCATCTAAATGGGCGTGGTATGTCAACGATACTAATGAGACGAAAAGTTTTCCTGTTTTTTCTGTTGCCCCTCTGATTGTGAGTGGCAGTTACCCTCCGGCACGCCCCTACACTTCTCTAACCAGTATCCACCACAAATCAAGGCATAATTAATGAAAATAACGTTAGAGCAAAGTGTTTGGCCGATTAATCATGTGAAACCATAAAATATGGACTAGCCGGCGAAAACAGGAAGCACCGGGGAGCGGAAAACTTGGGACCGGAATTGAGTTTTGGCCGAGGTTGAGTTAGCTTCTTTACTGCATTCCCCTCTCTTTTTCGCTGTCGGACTCGGAGTTTCCCTGTAGCCAAAATCGCATCGGTTTGTTTTGGGTCACGTTTGAATGCCAGACAAATTTTGCATACAATTTCAATATACTTTACAAATGATTGGCATATTAATGTTGGCATTAGGAATAACATTTATGTTATATATTTTGTAAATATACACACATACATGTTAAATACCATCAAGCTTCTTTAATTAATGAACTTAAAGTTAAGTATGGATTATGTATAGCAAAGGTGTACAATCTTTGTAATAATGTAGCAACTTACAATTTCTATTTTATTGAATTACGTTCGCTTAATGTGCTAATTAGGTTCGAGTTTTCCTATACGGGGCTCGGGATTCATGACCCATTATTTGTATATTCTCGGTATTAAAATCAGTTTTAGTTTAGTTAAACAAAATTTTGAGCCCTACATAGTTGAAATTTATACACTTAATTCATAGGACACTAGAGAAGCAAGGAAAGTGGAATCCACGTGGTCTCTATGAATAAGAATTAGGTAGAGTGTAGAAAATTCGGGAGAGTAAAAGTGTTTTTTTTTTTTTTGTTATTGTTATTGTTAGTGCTATGGTCGAATTTAAATCAACCATAATGAAGAACCACAACAACAACATCGACAATAAACAGGCAAAAGGACGAGTTTGAGGTTTATGAAAGTGGAAGGTAAATGCGTTTTACGGTCGGTCATGGCGGTTATTTTAGTACCTAAATGTGTGTACGTGTGGCTTCAATGAGACTGCGGCGAAGTGGACTGTTTGGGTCAGGTGAGAGCATTTGATATTGTTGAGAGCGCTCAAAACCAGTGTGGCTAAATATGATTCACAATAATTATATTTCGACATTTTGAAAATAAAAAAAAATTAAAAATATTTCATCTGAATTGTAGAACGAAAAATGACAAACATTTCACAAATTGCAGCTCTGTGGAAAATATCGTTGATCAAATAAATTTGTTGCACGTGATGAATGGAAATTGTGAAACCAGGCAGTTGCACAATACATTTGTTGATTCGGTTCTCTCTGTATGTGTGTGTGTGTGTGTGTGGGAGTGTGTTTGTGTGTGCCACAAATTGCCAGCCAGTGCCACAAAATGGACGCATATAAATCACGCGTGCGACAAAAATCGCTTGAAAAACTTTTCTTTTTACGCACAATTGGCTTAAAAATGCTAAAGTTTGACCCCAGCAACACAAACAGGTGCAAACCAAATTTGATGGCGTGCATTTAACATTTTTTCTTTTATAACATTCTAATTTATCAATAATCAATTTTAAAATAGTTATTTACTTCCAGATTCGAGTAAAAATAACAATTCAATATCGTTTATTAGATCTATCTAATAATAGATTTCAGAAGACCTGTTTTGCAGCTTAAAATTAAATTAATTTAAATCATTTTAAACTATGAATATAAGTTAAAATAAAACAAACAAAATTTCGGCCTGTAGACTACAAATATTTTAATAAATCAACTTTAAAAAATGAAAACCAATTTCATACATTTAAAGTCAACGTGTTATGCGAATCCATAGATTAAGAATAAGAAGTTAAATATGAATTAGATGTGGCAATAGAATGCAAAATGCTTATATTTATCCAAAAAACAAATTTACAATATAGAAGTATAGAAGAGTGAAGTCCCGATTATGGAAAGTTTTAAACAGACAAATATAACCCAAAGATTTGCTTATTTATTAATTGTTCACCAAAAGGTTAAATGTAAGACACACACAAATGTAACTGTTTCGAATGTTTGTTAGCCCCTAGTTAAATATTAATGCATTACATTTGTATGTATGTACATAAGTATGTATGTACATATTTGTTATTTTAATGTGCATTAACTTTCTGCGGCTACGCTTCAGCAAAGCGAACATTTTTAATGAATTTCTCAACAAGTTTTAACATTTTTTATGCAAAAGCCGGGTCACTAATTTTAATAATGGGCCATGTTGGTGTGTGTGCGCCTATCTCTGTATGTGTGTGCGTGTGTGTGTAAATCTCTTTTTTCAATGGCTGCGGGGGTTGACTATACCTCAAGGAACATGCACAGACCAATTAGTCAAGGATTCGGTTTTAGGAAAAGATACCCATGCTCAACCTTCGTGTAAATATGAAAATCACGTGCCGACCTCAGTCTTTTCATATTAAAATTTTTTGAAATTGTCCTTCATGAGACTTAATAAGAAAAAATTATACCTTTAAAATTATGTTCACGTACAAAAAACAACAACAAAAAATCTATGTAAGACACTAATGTCATTTCCACCGAAATTTTTATACTCTTAAATTACAAATTGTGAAAATAAGGGAAGAATATGATTAAGCCTCCAATTTTGACCATGTTTGGAAACTACCAAATGACCCGCATTTTAATGAACATTTATTTACACATTGCAAATTGTTGTTGATGAAAGATTTCCAAAAATTTCTATTTATTAGAGGGCAGGGTCAGTTGTTCCTTAAAAGCAATGTACAAATGTTCATGTACAAGTTTACGAATTTTGCCCCTCTTCAAATTGTTTATCAAATTAACTGGTGCTTTTAGTAGAAAATTTGCACATTTAATTACACTTGAGATTTGCTTTTGCACAAAATCAAACCGCATTCAAATTGCATTATTTAATCAGGACTTTGTATGTGTGTGTTTGTGGGCCTGTGTGTAAAGCAATTAAGGACACTTTGTTATCGGGCAGATTGTTGATTAATGAGTTACCTTGTCTTATTTATTTATACATATGAATTTATTATGTATATATGATTTAAAATCAAGAACTTACCAAGTCCTGCATAAAAAAATATATATTTCAGCATTCAATTAATTAGCATCCATTCGTAGGAGCTGAAGCAGGATCAGGAGCTGGACACAGCAGGACGTGCGCAGAAACTTCCGGAATGGCGGCCATTAAATGAACGCAAACTAGGACCACAGCTAGAACTTGTGAATGTGGATGTGGATGAGTACGGTCAGTGTGGAGCAGTTTTTGTTTTCGGACCATTTGACGGGCTCTCACACACACTCATACACACACATACATACATACAGAACAACACACTGGCATACACAGCACGGATTCTGGTTCTGCAAACCGGACTAAAACCGAGTAACACAAAAAAAAAAAAAAAAAATCGTATGAAAACTAAAATACGTGCAAAGTTTACAAAAAACATTTTGGTTTTGGCTTGGTCTGATGCCGCTTCCTGCTCCTGTTTACACTCTTGATGCTGCTTCTGCTGCTGCTGTTGCTGCTGCTGCCTGTTGTTTAATTATTTGCCATTTGCCCATTCTATTTTCACCCGAAGGAGATGGGGAGTAAAACGAATTTTTAACAATTTGATTTTGGTTTATACGATTTGCTTAGTGGTTAGCCGGCAACTGGACAGAAGGAAAGAGACGATCTCTAAGTCCAATTTGTCTGTCCGACTCGAATGCAGAGCTTAACCCTGTAGCAATGAACCGAATTGACAATGGATAGAGTTTCAATTTGTACGCCCTGGCATAATAAAAGTAAATTGAATCTTTAGGCTCACTAAGTCTTTTTACAACACATATTTAAGAAGTTTTTAGAAGACAACTAATCAAATGCAGCGTTAAATGGCTTTCTTTTAGCCCCCGGCGGTTTTGTGTGGAAACTCCCTAATATATTGAAAAATAGACATAAGAAGACTTATGTTTGTGCTAGTGAACAATGAATAAAGGACATATTAAAATACTAATGAAAAAGTCTTAAAAAATTATAAAATTAGATAATTTTGTCAATGGTTTATTTGCTCTTAAATTTTTTTTGCATTATACAAAAGTATTTTTATTTACTTACTTTTACAAAATAATGTACAAGTTTCCGTTACTTATTTAAAAAAATCGAAAATGCAAACATCCGAAATGGAAGGTTGCCACCATACAATTTTTATACTGTGGCGCCCTCTGTCAGACATCGATGGTGCGTGAAGTTAGCCGCAGTTAAATTGGAACAGCTGTTAATGTTTGTGTACAAAACGTGTTTGGCTCTATTAAATTTCGTTTTTGGAAATTATAAGTTAAAATGGTTGAAATTGAAGGTTATAAAGGTAGCAATAAATGTGATTTTATATCTAAACCCTGTATTAATTTCAATTTTACAATTGCAGTAGTGCCACTACGGATGACGCCCGAAGCCAAACATTGTCACAGCGTCTACATGCGGGAGCACTTTATACGCTTGATGGACCCGAATAAGCCAAAGGGACGCACACTCTTCCTACTTAATATACCACCATATGTAACTGAGGCCAGCCTAAAGGAATTCTTTAAGCGAATTGGCCGAGTGGAAAGTGTTCAGTTTGCTGCCAAACCAGGGCGTGAAGAGACGATCAAATGGTATGAGGGTTTGGATGAACCCTTTTCCAATGTTGAGGCACCCTTCACATTCAAAGTGGCGTATGTGGTTTTTGAGAAGAGCAGCAGCATTGGCCAGGCATTGTCCGTAGAAAGCTTGGATTTGTTTAACAGCAGCCAAGAGTGCCTTATTAAAACCGGAATGGAACTCTGGCATGAGGAATATGAACAGAAATACCTTCTCGATCCAGAGGCCACAAAGAAGCGCATTAAATTGTACATGGCAAGCTATGACAAGCGAGAGCGGGCAGCTCTCGAGGAGGCTAAGACAAGTGAAGCCGATGCTGATGGCTGGGTAACAGTGGGCAAGGAGGGACGCAATGCCGGCTTCGAGCAGAAGGAATCTGTAGTCGGACGAATTGAAAACAAACTGGCCAAGGATAAAAAGACTAAAGAACTTAAAAATTTCTACACCTTCCAAATACGCGAAAGCAAAATGCAAAATATTGTCGAAATGCGCAAAAAATTCGAAGAGGATAAACGTAAAATTGAACTTCTTAAACAATCGCGACGCTTTAAACCGTTTTAGTCACAGTATAGCCATAGGTTAAGTTTGTGCTTAATAAAACTTCTTTAACACGACATGACCGCACTGGCAAATCCTCATAAATTTCCACCATTCGGTCCCAACACCCACCTTGGTCTGCCATTGACACTTTTGCCGCTTTACAAGGATTGCAGTGTATGTGTGTATGTGCCATAATTTCACATCCCGCTCATAAGTTATAAGCCAGAGACGACAGACAGAGTCAGAGGCGGCCATAAAAGCTTATAAAAAGCAAATAACAAGAAGAGAAGAGAAAAGGCACAACAGCAACCGCTGAGCCTTATTGTGTGATAATCGCATATGGTTTATGTTAATTTAAGAAATGATAAAAATATTTCGCTTATCAATTTTAATCATCATAATCGTTTAGCTGTGCCGTGTCGTCGAAACAAAAACCGGAGTGCGAGAGACGCACCCAACCAGCCTGCTGCAGCACGCGATCAATAAATGCGCAACAGGAACGGATCGCAGTGAATCGATTGAATTTTAAAACTGAATTTAGTCTTTTTGTTTATTGATAAACATTATTTTGGCCTCAAACATGATACAACTGAAGTCATAACATGTTTGGCTAGAGCGACATGTGCTTAAAACACTTGGAAAAATTTAGTTTTTTAAATTTTTGTTATCAAAAGTCGAATACTCTTTAAGAAAAATGTATTTCTTCAAAAATGGACGTAGCTCTTTTCAAGTTCAAATCAAATGTAATTTTTTTTTTTTTAACTTTTTCTTCTTCACTGGGAATTTACCAAATAACTAGATCAGTTCTAGATGATCTTCTTCCACATCTTTTTCAGTTACAGTTGGTTGAAAAATTGAAGTGTAATGAACTTAAAACCATTTCTTAGTAAATGTTAAAATCTTTTGTTTCTTAACCTTAATCCGCTCCTGATTTCCCGATGTTGCCTTTATACGCCCAAAAAAAAAGAAAAGTAACTGCATCCTCATGGGGTAATTTGAGAGTCTTTTGTAGGATTGGAGTGAAATACAAACGAGATACGCGTTGGGTAACGCATGCTGACGACGATCATCGGATTCGTATGGGTCTGGGAAGCCTGTAGTCGCCGTCGTCTTCGTGGTCGTGGTCGTGGTCGTCGAGATTGTTGTTGGCCTACTGTGGAGCCTAAAGACAGCAACACATTCATAATTTCTTCCGATTTGTATCGTTTTTAAACATTTTAAATTGATTAAAATGCGATAAATCATAATCGCCGATGTCTGGCGATGGTTGGGGATGTATTTCTCTCTCGATTTCCTGAGATTCCCTTGTGCCAGTGTCTGGGGTGATGGAACGATTTATGACCCTTGAACATAATAAAGTGTTAACGGAACGAGTTATTAAGGTAATCTGAATGCGCATAAGTTAATAAAGCCTGCAGAGAGGGGAGGAAACACACGTTGTGTGAGAGAGAGAGAGAGTAAGAGCTATGGGTTTGGTCTCATACGAAGACGATTTGCATGGGCAACATCATCGTCTTAAGTTGCATCTAGCCTCGACTTGATCGGACACACAAGATGTCGAAAAATATAACATAAAACGACCACACGTACGTCTCCCATGCCGCACAGCAGGACATCCGAAGTCGACGACGAGAAACCAGCAACGGAAAAAAGCCTATATATTCGAAACGCCGTGTCTTGTGAGCAGAACAATCAATAAATTTGAACACGTGAGCGAAGGCGAATGTGGACGGCGAACAGCAACAACGACAACAGAGCGATAAGTGATCAATATGCAGTTGTCGACTGATTGGGCAGCAAAACATAAATCCCCCAAATAGCTGGCGGTGAGCAAGGGAAAGTGAAGTTTGCCTTCAATTAGGCAACTTATAGCGGCATTAATATTTAGATGAATAATAGTTTTTAAGCAAATTATATGAACAAAGGTTTGTATTACCTGACGTTTTATATACGGACCTTTAGTATGTTTGTAATTCACTACTGAAATCGGTTTCTATATAAACTAAATACAATTTAAATATTATGGCGAATATTATTTTTTTAGGTCCGTGAATAAGACAGGACATCCTTTTAGAAATTTTATTTTATTGGGAATACACATTTATCGCCGAAATAGTTTTCCGCAAGCTTGTTACTTTATACAACCAATTGGATTCGACAGACCAGATGTGGCCTATTTAGTGAATAACTAAATTGGAATGCACTAAATACATCATAATTAAAATCTGCAAAGACAATTTTCCCCTTCAATTTTAAAACTAATAATCATAAATTTTTCCCAGCGCAATAAAAGATGTGCATGTTTTTTGTGTAGCTGTTTCAAGCAAACTTCAGTAAAGCCAGACTTCACCAGCCAGATTTATGGAAATAAAACAGATCGAAATCTAGTCTACTAAGGAGTTAAATTTTAAATATTTTGCGGGGAATCTCAAACTCATATATGCTAACTACAATATTGGCTTTACAAGCTTTTAAAAGAATATTAACATATTACTACTGATGTTAATTATTATTTTTAATAAGGCAGATAGGATCGAAGTACCTATGTACATATATAAAACTCATGACTTAACCCTAATTGTAATATATTAGGGTAAAGTAAAATGCCCTTTTCGATAATACGTAAGAACATACGGTTTAACGTGCAGTTTTGAAAATTTGGTGGGCTTAACTTTTCGAAAGATCTTAATAGCAATCGCCATATTCGAACCATGGTATGTTATCGACATCATCTACCAAAATGGGTTCCCTGCGTGCCGTTGATGGTCCATATAAATTATAACGCCTGGTACCTGCCAGCACTTCACGGTAGCGTCTAACTGGTGTCCTGGCCATATGCAATTCCATTAAATCCCATTCGTTGAGGTCGCGAAATACAGAGCGTATCATATGCATGCGTCCCAATAATTCGGTTTCCCTTAGTCCTTCGTATTTCCTACCAGTGCGAGATCTAAACGTTTTATAGACTTCACTATTGTGTTTGGTTTCCGTCGCCGTTTGCAATTCCTTGCGATAGAGAGCTCTAATCCCTCGTCCCAGATGTCGAATGTGCTCAAAGTCTTTTACATTAAGGGCCACCAAGGCAATGGCATCCAAGTTAAGCAGCTTATGCCCGTCTATATAGTTCTCCTTAAATGTTTGCTTTTAATTAAGAAAGAAAAATGTCAAACTTACTTATAAACACAACTCGTTATAATGCTTACCTCATATTCTGGATAACCGAAACTTCGTAACCAGTTAGCCACATCGTCTATGCTCCACTTGAATACCTCACTTCTGGCCTGGGCATCAACGACAGCTGCACAAAGATTGAATAAAGAATCTGGCGTGGCCTTAAACTGCAGAGGCACATCCTCTTTGTCGTACTCGGCATCGGGAAACATATAACTTGGATAGCGAAAACTAAATTGCTGATCATCCTCCTCATCTACTCCTGGTTCACTGATGCTCAAGCTTTCCATGGCACTGTCATTGCGTCGCAGTAGTGATGGTATCGACGCTGACGATACAGCCGATGGAGTTGAGAACGACGACTCCATTCGAACGGATGGCACGTACTGTTATGCCATGTCCATGTCCCAAATTGAATTGGGCCCACAAAAACGTTTTGATTGCGGTTTACCCCTAAGGACTGTGTGTACCCTCGATTCGTGTCTGTTTATGGAACATTGGAGTTTGATACTCTTCGCTGTACGAGTTTCATTGGTATAGCCAAACGGTTAGTTTTATAAATTCCTTAGACTGTTAAGTGACATTAAGTCTAGAGTATGTTTCTATATAGATACAAATTTCTATTAGTCCTTGTTAAATTCAAAATAAATTATGAAATTTTTATAGTATTTTTATAACATCAACACATTATTATTTAAATTAATTTAATTTTTAATTAAACATTATATAAAAGTTCTAAAATAAATACGATGTTTTTGAATGTTCTATCTCCACTTTTTTTTTTCTTTTTAACCTACTATTACGCACATAGACGATAAGACTTATAAATATTTAAGTAATCCAAGCATCATTTATTTTTTATGCTTAACTCTTCATTCTTCTTAAGTACGAAAGTATCTGTGTATTTTAAGATGTCTCAGGGTATAGGAAACGTCGCCTTAACATGAAATTTCGTTCCCTTTTTGTTGTACTTCCTCTATTTTATTCTTTGATTACATTTGCATATCCGTTTTGCTCGTTCTTGTTTGTTCAGGTTAGTCGCCTGCTGGCGCAGTCTTGGGCGCCAGAAAGTATGCTATGTAACGTCACGACAAGACAAAAATTTCCTATTAATAACACAATTTGCACATTTTCACAGTTTGTTTTTCCTTTTTTTTTCTTTTTTAAGGGTAACTTCCAACAATATTTACTTGCAATAATTTAATGGCACACAAACTTTTGTGAAGCGTGCAATGCACTCTGATTTTTTTTTCTTTCTGTGTTCACAAGAATGCGGTAAAATTTATGGCACCCGGCACCATTACCCACTTTATTCTTAACACACGAAGAAGTCGTACAAAGATCACTCAATTCACACAGGCCAAATTATTTATCGATGCATTCCTCTGCGAGTAAAAGAGATAAAACATTCACCCGGTATCTCTGGTGTTTAACTCCGCCCACCACGTACAAGACGCTGTGGCATTGGCTGGATCAGATGCTCTACCATGGCCTACCTGCCAAGAAGTGTAGGTGTGTGTATGTGTGCGTTCCCATGTGGGGAGAAAGACAACATATGGAGAAATCAGTAAACAAATCTCAACAGCGATCAACAAAACAATCTCCGCGGTATGTTTGTGTGTTACCACAGGCAAACCGTATAACAAGTTTCTCATCCATTCCACAGTGGTTGAAAGTTATAAAGAACTACGACAATGGAAAATATATATCAGATAGTATAAGTCTAAATATAAAGGATGTCCTAAAATGTACGCAAAAAGTAATTTTGATAATAATATAGGTACACTTTATTTCACTTTCTTGTTCTCAAAGTCTTGCTTTGTTTTAAACAATGACGGCATGCAAATAAATGAACATCACAAAATTTTCTTGTCATGCCCTGAATAGAGCTCAAACTTTTACAATGTAGACAAATTTTTGTTTACATACACATTTCAAGTTATATACCAATTTTCATTTTAATAATACCACTGTTCAGTCACAGAGATTTGGTTTACAATACTAATTTGAATGCGCCCAACGGCAACCGATCGCTGGTTGGGTATGCTCCCGGCCGGTTCCGCCATCCTCTATGCGATTCAGTTCTGTGTGGGTTGTCTCAGTGAAACGTGGTGCTCGGTAGAAATCTCAAGATCTCGTTTTCTTTTCCGCGTGATCTTTTAAGCGGCGGTAGTTCACGACTTTGTTTGTGCCTGTTTTTGTTAAAAAAAAAAAAACAAAGTTAATATATTAAAATACTTAAGCAATGTTACTACACGAAAGTTCAGCCAGCATGGAGCAAAGTGTGCCAGAGAATCTAAGCACACATGTGTTTAGCGAGTGTGAAGTGAAATTAAAACACGATCCTGTCGTTAGTGAAATTGCCTGTAACAGTGATCACAGTGAAGTGCCATCCGCCAAAGAGTCTGACAGAAATTCACCTGCCATTAGTACATCGACCAGTACGAACGTCACCAGTAGCAATAGCACTACCACCAAAGTGAAACTAAGTTTCAGTGTAGATCGTCTGTTGGGCTCAGAGCCCAGCAGCGAATCCTTGACAAATTTCAATCGACACTGCTGTGATGGTAATCTCTACGCCTGTTGCACATTTCCCAATTGCTATGGCCAAACTAGCTCTGATAATGTCAAGCATTTCCCCCATCCTGCTCCTGCTTCAGCTCCAGCTGCTATGGCTAGTGCTATTCCCTATGGGAGCTATGCAGGCATGGATAAATTTTATCCTGCCTTATATATGGATTACAAATCGGTACTGAGACCAACGCCAATTCGCCCTGAACATGGTAAGGTGCTAGTTTTATTTGGAAATTTTGGGTTAAAATAGAAAATATCTTGGGGTAAAAATGAAACCTTGAGAAAAAATAATATTTTAGCAAACGAATTAAAAAACTCTTTTAAAGGCTTATCCCTATTACAATAATTTTTTTATTTTCTGTCTAAAGGAAGAAAATGGGTCAACAAAATAAATTTATTGTTCAGCCAAATGGAAGAATTTTTTTAAACCGTTTTTCTTAGTTTCAATAAATCGTTAAGTTATCTTACCGATTTTGCTAGCTACAAACTAACACCTGCCTTATTTTAAAATACCATCTCCCTATTCATTTCCGCAATATGCTACCAATCACTTCCAGTTTTTCCAATTTTTTTTTCCTATCAACCATAACCATTTTGTTAACATTTAAGTCCTCAAGTGTATTTAACACCCTCTTTATAAGAATTGTATATAAAACAAATGCGGCATAAACCAATATGTTCAATTCATAACACAGAACCGAATCATCTTAAACAATGAACCCAATCCCAATTTGAATTCCCCGACCATATACAAAATATATTTCTCACCATTCTCCATATAAACAAGATCAAAGTGCGCACAGGCTGGCCGGGGTACCAGCCCATGTCCCCATCGATATACAAAAGCAGCAGGAAGTAACGTAAATACTGAAGAGCCTAGGCGAAAGATATCGAGGAGATATTTTGGAATTGTTTTCGTCAAGAACGACGAAAGAAACATTGAAACAGTTGTTGCACAATATGGCTGCAGATCAACTAATAATTTCAATAAAAACAAACGAATTATGATCAGATCAAGCATTTGTTTTAAGTTCTTTCCTATTTCGATTTTCGTTGCTTTTAATTGCAGTTTATAATAACGAGGATGGAGCTGGGAGAGTGTTTGCATTGATTGACAAATGGGGAAATTTTTTTAGGTAATCTTTTGATCGTTTCCGAAGACAGTTTTCCAAGAACATGAAAATTGCCAAAATGTAATGCAGAAACAATTGAATCTGATTGACAAATGAGATGAAAGCACTTTGATCAGTTTTACGAAATTTTTTTTGAGTTATTTGTTCCATAACATCGTCTGCTATTTTTTCCGATAAAAACTTCAAGAATTTGATTTGCTTAAATTATGATGAAAAAAAATATAGCTAACCTCGAACTTTTCAAGGGATACAGACTTTGGAAGCAACAAGAAGTCGCTCTGTCATCCATATACTTAGCCAGTGATTTTCAGCACGAATATGTGAATTAACTAAATGAATTAACCAATGTTCATATTTTGTTTCATAAACTGTGAACCAAGTCTCATCTATTATTTAAGCTAGGCTAAAGAGCATTCGACATTTTTAAGTAAGATAAGAATTCGTTCTTAATCCTATACCCAGATGCGTTTTAATACATAGCTTCAAAATGTTTGGATATGGATATTCCCTTCAAAGCCAATCACAAGACAGCAGTTCAAAGAGTTAGTAGATACTGTTCGAGGGTTTACATTGAGAAACCTTAACTGTGGCTATAAACCTTATGGCTAACAAATTTATTGTATGGCAATTGCCAATATAACTAAATCCATTTGATTAATTATGTTCAAGGTTACCGTATTTTGTTTTTTTCTTAACTTAATTGTTTCATTTCTGGTCCATCTTGAAGTAAGCTCTTCCATGATATCATTCGCCAGCTTTGGCATGGCAATTGCTTTCGATTTCTTTTATGTTTTGCAAAACAAATTAGCGCCACATTGAAATAAATGACCTACCAGATTTATGAAAATTATCATCAAAATTAAATGCTTTTCAAACACACCCGAAAAATATATAAATGAAGGTGAAAATGGAAAGCCAATTAGTACCTGGCATTAAATTCGACATTTCCTCAATCAGCAAGATTGGCAGAAAGAAACAAACGTTCGAAACGATCGACAGATCGATGGAACTAAAGTGTTTCATCAATCCTGTAGGCGCATACACATACATAAAATAAATTAGAATTCAAAAGAACCAACAATTGAAATTAACAACAATTTATGAACAAATTAGGAATCAGCCTTTAAAAATAAACTTGGCCAAACCAATTGAAAAACTTTTTTTTTGGGTGGAAAAAGCGATTTTCAATACGATGAATCGAAATTTGTTTATTTGCTTGAGCAATTGGTCCGTCATTCAATTCAATTTGGGGGCCAGATACTACAGATAGCTATCCATCCAATTACCTCCAAGTATAATGAATTGTTCCGCCGCCAGATAGGGCAAACAAGATGGCAAAAGAAGATAGAGAGAGAAAATAAAACTTTGGCCCAAAAGGAGCTCTGATAGATGGGGCGCCGCCGCCGCCGCCACCGCCACCGATACCGCCGTTTTCTTTCCTTTGAGGCCCAACTAATGTGACTCAACTGAACCTCAGCGTAGCTGCCGTTTAAGTTAATGATAGACGGACTTTGACTGCTTGAGTGAATGACTAACTGAATGATTGGAAACTATGTGGTATTTTTAGGGGCCAAAAGCAAAAGGCCAAGTATTTACATAGCCACCCACTGTGGAGAGACTACCTGCAGTGTACGTAAAAGTTATTTCGTATCTATCTATGCCTCAAGCTTTTGCACTCCTCTCTGCTGTCTCTCTCTCTCTCTTTCTCTCTCTCTCCGTCTTCCTCAGTCACATACATATCTTGATAGATTGATTGCATCCCATCGCACATCATAAAATCTCTACGAGATTCTTCCTTTCCATCTCTTTCTCTCCCGTCGGTCATCTCTCTGCCGTTTGTTGGCTGTTTGTTGTTGCTCTTTACCTGGGTGTTGAGTTGTTTTTGTTTGATTGTTTTGTGTTTTTTGTTTCTTTTGTGGCTGGCTATCGATCGATCGATCGATCGATTGATCCATCGTTGATTTCTGTGCTGCGGGTTTGAGGGTATAATACGGCGCCGCTTGCTTAATTAATTTACAATTTATATGTTAATCCAATTGTTATATGCATTTTCATGGTGATCAATCGGTCTACTAACTGAGAGGATTAGCTACATCTAACATGGCAAAAGGCTCTTTCGTTTTTTAAGAATAGTTCCCAGCAGCTGGAGTATTTCGATTTCATTTATATTTTGGTCATAAAGAGAAATTGACAAAAAAAATGTAAAATCCATATATATTAAATATAAGCGATGAAGGAGCGAAACCCAAACATTTTGTTGTCGCCAGTGGATGCAAGAAATGTTAAGATAACAACAATTAAAATATTGTTAAGTTTAATTATTCTAATCCTCCGTATTTCTGTTCATATTGTTTATAACGACGCGTGTTAGTTCCATGAAAGCACTCTTCCAAATATTTACGAAAACCATGAATATTCTCTTCTGTCTTCCACATTATTCTCTTTTCCGATTTTGGCAAGGCTTCCTTGTGATGTGGTGCATTAAGTCGTTGTTCAATGGTTTCATCGCACACAGAGGCGCATTCCATGTCCACAATCTGAGTCCAAGCTCTGACCCTTGCTGCTTGAGTCTCTTTCTTAAGTTGCTCCATTTTTCGGACTCTTTGCAGTAAGGGCAACGACGGCTCATGTTGCTCAATAAAGTCTAAAAAAGATGCCTCAGCATGACGTTGAGTTGCAAAAGGATCTGCAATGTTGTTAGTAATCACTTTTCGGCCGTAGATGTCATAGAATTCACATTGTCGGTTTTCTATTAAAAGTGCCGTTAGTAAGTCATCATTATCAGTCGAATCCATTTTAAGTTAACTTGTATCGAAATTGCTTCGTAAGTAAGAGGATATTTATCGATATGCAAGGGTTGCCTAGAACTACAAAAAACGTCGTTGAAATCGATACATTGATGTTTTGTATGAATTGTTTGGTTGTTGGGAACCCTTAAGTTTTCAAATATCGATGTTTTGTCCGGGGTTCTCTATTTGATAACATCGGAATCATAGATGTGAGAAACTTTGATCCATCTCGGCTGTATAGTTTAGCTATACTATTTTGCAAAAGTTCGAGGAATATTCATCTTGGTTTTATACAGTGGTGGTCCCCAACGTATTTACTAGTCTGTCTTAACTTTTCGTCTCTACCATTTTGCCTTGTACTCAAAACATTTAGTTCATTGTTTACCAAATAAAATAGAAGTATTCGCCAAGCCATAAATACAATTGAATCCCCTCTGCTCTCAATAGTAAATGCAAATAAATCGATATAATTTAAACGTTTACCACAAATTTATAGCACACAAACATAGCTTATCCCCAGTGCATCCGCATCCAATTCCAGTTGCGAATGCCCATGTGTGATTTAAGATCACACCTTGAAAATTATCACAACTCATTAAGATATTTACTGGGTCCATAGACCAATCGAGCCATTGCTTATGTACATGGGTAGCTTGTTGGAAGGGGGAGGGCGCCCAATATTTACAAATATGTATATCTGGAATAGCGGCAATTAAAGAACATCGCACTGCGCTCACCAAAGGTGTTGAAAATCGATGGAATAATCATTATAACAAAACGGCGGCGGTTGACACAAACCAAATGCCACGGGCCAATTAAGATGGCAAAGGCGTGCGAGCTGATGTTGCTACAACGGTTGCAGATACAATTGTATCTACAAGTGCAACCAACAGCCGCGGCAACGCATTTCCGTTGCAATGTAAATAAGAGAGCATTTCTCTTGAGTAAATAAAAAGAAAAGCCAATGTGATGAGAAAACAGGCAAAATTCTTTATACTCTACTTTTACATACAATGTTGGTATAAAAAATATAAATATTTGGTACAAAATAAAAAGTCAGTTGGAAAAACTTAAGAAATAGAAATCTTATCATTTTAATAAAAAGTCCAGCCCTGGGCTTCCTCAAGTACAGTCATGACAAATGCCCATGGCAGCAGATTTTCATACTTATTTTTTTCACATCCTTAAAAAAACGGTAAACTAGTTTTCAAAAGGAACATCAAAATATGAATACCTAAATTGGAGTTTTATTATTTGTTAAACAAAAAAACAACAATACTTTCCTTAATTGCAGAATTGTTGTCAATTTCGACCCTAACATCGACTTTGGCCATAATTCCTAATATTAAAAAAGGAATTTCACTTACTCGAATCCGTGACAGACTTCTGATCAAAGGGAATATGCCCCGTTATCAAGAATGAAACAAAATGTTATACGAAAATAATTAGAGGCTGCCTGCCGTGTGAAGAAAACAAATTTTACGCACCCACAGTTTATGAAATCAAATAAAAAATGCATAAACTAGTTTAAGCGCTACCACAAAAACATAGGTATATATATATACATTCATGTACATATCGAAATGTACATATATCTCTTGGTATTTAAAAAACATTTAAACGAGAAAAAAACTGTTCAACCTCGTGTGCCCCATGTCGTGTTCGATTACCCCAAATAATTTTTTCCGTTTTTTTGTTTTTTTTTTTCTGTGGTTACACTCACTAAGAGATATTTAAATTGTTTTTGTTTTTGGGCGCTCCTGAATCTTGTGGGATAAACAAATGCCTGATTATTTCCAATTAAGTGAAAATTTTATTATAAACAAACTCATTTAAATATTTTCAACGTGCGTTTGCCTTTTTTCATTTTCATTGAAAACAATTTACTCATAACAAATTGTGGAAAAAATTTAATTTAATAAGTTTCAGGTTTGTCTTATTTGCGATTACGGAAATGCGTGAATTGTATAATTCCAAAAAGGAGGGAAAAATATATTTGTACATACATAAATACAAAATATATTATTTCCTCCGGAAATCGTCGCTAAGTTAGGGAAGAGGATATTGCGCCCTCTGAAGCTTGTAAAAATAAATAAAATCATTTGATAAACGTATTTGATAGTCGGAAAAGCAGTATTTAAAAATATTCTATATTCAACCCATTATGTATAAATAATGATTCCTCAAAGAAGTTTACTCTGAATTCGCTATAGCTAGGATATTTCTGAGAAAATATTATGAATAGGGAAGTCCATAAAATTCGTACTAAATGCTTCAAAGCATTTGCAAAAAGTAAGCAGATGAGTTCGAGATTAAATATTATTATTATTAAAATTAGAAAATATTTTAACATTTGTTACGTTTGATTGCCATTTTCCATATAGCAACCACATTGGCAACCAACGCTCTTCTGCGATTCCATCAGCAACATCATCAACAGCAGCAACAGCTTCACCCGCAGCCACATAAGTCTCCAACTGCGACATCAGCAACTGCTGCCGCTGCTTTGCTGGCACCTCTACACAGTCTGAAGACATTACAATTGACACAGCAGCAGCGATTTTTAAGTAAGACCCCACACCAGCTGCTGGACATTCCCACAACCGCTGCAGCTACATCGTCAGGAGGACATCACAGCCACATCGGCAACAGCCACAATGGCAATAGCAGCAGCAGCAACAACATCAGCAACAACAGCAGCAACAACAATGGCAAACGTAAGCGTTCCTGGTCGAGGGCCGTATTCACAAACCTTCAGAGAAAAGGTCTGGAAATACAATTTCAACAACAGAAATATATTACCAAGCCAGATAGACGCAAATTGGCTGCCAGATTAAATCTAACTGATGCACAAGTAAGTTATGGAAAATCCAATCAATAGTTGACCTATTCATAATTAGCGGTTTCTTTTGGTCTTAAGGTTAAAGTTTGGTTTCAAAATCGCCGCATGAAATGGCGACATACTCGTGAGAATCTAAAGAGTGGCCAAGAGAAGCAGCCAACACAACAGCAACAACAACAATCACAGCAACATCAACATCGGCAATCCGTGGCCAACGTGGCCAACAAGCCAGCAACGTCTCTATCAGGACTACCCGATAATCCTCATGATAATCTTGACTATAGCTCAGATAGCTGTTCCAGTGCAGATCTAAGCGAACAAGCTGATGACGACGATGACAACATTGAAATTGATGTAGTCGAATAAATTGCGAATGTTAATGCTAAAAATTTTTGTTCAACGAATTCTTTAAGTGTGAATTTAATTTATTGTAATTCTAGTTACATCTTTAGATATAATATTATAAATACTGAAATTATATTTTCATACAAAATAAATGCTAAAATGTGCCAAAAACAAAAAACGATTACAGTTGGGTATCTCAGATAATTAATTCTAAATATATGAATAGGTCAATTCTAAATTTAAATTTAAGGCTATAATTTTTCCATTGAATCCCGATGCTAATTGATAACTCCGGTCATTTTTGACAGAAATATGAATCGTAATGGAAAACCAATTTTAATAATAACAAAACGAAACAAAAATAACTTATTTATCTCAAACAAATTGTTTACACACACAAGCAAAAATAATAAAAATACTTTTCAACTATTTACTTATTTTTGGCTCAAAATAAAATAAAAAATTAAATAGGTTAAGTTGGAGCATCGACTTGTAGATACTTAGTATCAAGAAATATGATTTTTCTGAAAGTGAACCAACTAAATAAGTGATAATTTGATTCTAGTTCCTTTTTTTTGGATAATTTCTAGCCAAAATATACGTACTCCAACTTCGTATATACTTCGTGAAGAGAAACACTCACAAATGTATCTTACCCAAAAAGCGATACACAACACGCAATGCCATTTTCTTATTTAACTGTAGACAGCACCGGCACCAACAGCAACAACACCAACAATGAAAATTTAATTAAGGGAATACCGCTGCGATCAGCACAATTTGAAGCTACGACAGCGGCAGAGGCAGCGGCGCAGAAGAAGAGACCTTCTAATCTAGAAGAACGATAAAAACCGATATCAACGACAGTTGGTCAAGCAAGCGGGGGCGACGATGAGTTGGTTAGGAAAGAGGAAAGGGGAACGGTTGCAGTAGCGCCAACAGTGAGTCAAACAGAGAGGGAGACTAAGAGAGGTAATTAGACAAACAGTGAGAGTAAATTGTTGATGAACGACATTGAAAAATTACTTGTACTCATAATATTGTTGTTCTTATGCAACCCACTATGGGTATATCAGCTATACCGGAAAGGTTAATAGGTATAATTAATAATCCATTTTTTTTATTGCGGGGTGAAACCTCCTTCTGCAATATTTCCTTTAAAAGAACAATCAGCAGAACACTATACTGAAGATCACATATACAAAAGTTATATAAACAATCAATAATTACAAAAAATAAGCTAGTGTTTAATAGAACGTTGAAAAAAATTTCTATACATTTTTTTTTTTAAATAAGAGTATTTGAAGATTACTGTTTAAGCAAAATTGACATTCCCCTAAATGTTTTTTATTTGCTCACACTCCAGTTGTTCGGTATTAAGCAAAGCGTTCGGTTGAATTTCGTTGGCAATGTGGCCACATAAAATTGTGGACTTTTTGGAGAAAAATTAAGAATATTTATTTAAACATTAATTAAAAGACTTAAAAAAATATGGGCAATGTACAACAACGTCAATTGGAGCCTCGTAAAGCAGGAAACCGTCGAAGTAGTAAGCAATAAATTTGAAAATTTATTTAATTCATTGAGGATAAGCAAACCCACTTGCTAATGCTGATCTTCTGTTAGGCATCCTTTGGAATTTTCGTTATCCAAACTCGACGCGTCGTCGGGACGATGTCACTGTAATTGTGCACAATTGTCGACTTACCATTTTGGAGTGGTTAGATCTCCTAGAGCTGCAGCAATACGAGATTAATCTACAAGCTTACAGCACTGTGGATGATGTAGTGGATATAAGCGATAAGGACTTAAAAGGATGTGGCATACGTAATGCCACGCATCGTCAAAGAATGTTGAATAGTCTGCTTGGTGTGAGAGCCAAGCGTAGACAATCTATGAACTTGGATGGTAATGCTTAGATATCAAACAGATATTTCAGAAATATTAATTGATTTGATAACTTTTTAGCATTAGCCTCAAGCAGCAGTTTGCCGCGTTCGATGCAGCGTCGTAAGAATTCTTGCCCGTTGGTCTTTCTAGAGGAAAGTTATCTTGATATGCCTGGAAGTTCCGATAATGGAAATGGTTTGGTAGGTGGAGCAGCAAATGTTATTATTACCAAGAGCGGCAGGGTTCTAAAGCAATTGACATTCGATGAAACAACAACGATGTAAGTATTTTAAAACTTACTTAAAGAAAGAGATTCAAGTCGGTGGTAAGTTATTAGAACAGTATCGTATGAAAAGCAGTCATTTTTTTTAAGTGAGCTCAAGACCCTAACTTAATATTAAAAAATGTTTTAAGTATGGAAATGAAAAAAACTTGAACGACCGTTACTTCCACATCCTCCAAAAGTCTCTCTCTCTCTTTCTCAAATGTTACAAGTTGTCTCTGTAGCCCGCATTTCCCAAATCTGCATTTCCATAACAAAAACTTTGCGCATGCCCGAAGAATTTCCCTTATAAAAAAAGTTACTTTGAGCGGCACAGACAATCTTAAAACAAAACCCAAAACAATCCCAAAACAACCCTCACAAGGACATTTGGCTTGTGCCAGGGGAGGCAGAACAAAATTGAACACCGCCGAGTTCAGACGAGAATAAGGAAAAAAGAATTTAAACAAATCGCACTCAGCCAAAATAGAATTTTTCTATAACTTGGTAAAAAAATATTCCTAAAAACTGGATAATATTAATAGAATATTAATAAGTCAAGGACAAGATTCAAGAAATATGTGAATATTACTTGTTGTCGAGTAAAATAGAAAAAGGAATAAATAATTTTTGGGGTGTGTCCACCAAATATTTCGATATTAGGGCGTAGCAGGTGAGTGATAAGATTTAAACACATGGAAAATGTAGCTAAAAATTATACGTATTTCATGGTCCTTTTCGTATGTACGTCCATTCAATTCAAATAAAAGGCGGCGTTATAGTATTTTCTATGAGAAGTTTTACTATAATTTAATTTGTGTTTCTTTCTTTTTGCACTTGAACTTCAGACAAAAGAGTTTCATATATACCAAGGAGCACATCCTGTGGGAGCAAATATCCTCTACAAACCGCTTATGTAGAGGCGAATGCCCCGATTTCAAACATAAATTACCCATAATAAGGGAAATTCCTCTCTGCCTCTCTTACTTTTTCTCTCCCGTTTTATAGTTATGAGGAACTAAGACCGCACTCCAAGTGCAACAGTCCGCATTGGGCCACCAACATTGATAACGAAATGGACAATAATAGTAGCAGCAACCCTTCCACGCCAAATGCCCTTGCCACTTCCAATCTCAGCAATTCCAATGAGCAACAGGAGGCCATAGCTTTGAAGAAGGCTCTTGAATGGGAATTAAGCTTGGATGCCAGGGAGCTGCGTTCGCATGCCTGGTACCATGGTGCATTACCGCGACAGAGATCCGAAGAAATAGTTCAACGGGAAGGTGACTTTCTTGTCAGAGATTGTGCATCACAGCCGGATAATTATGTGTTAAGTTGTCGCAGTAAGACAGCTGTTCTGCATTTTGTATTGAATAAGGTAAGTTTTCATTCGCTTGTAGGAAATTGTGGAGAAAAATTTATATAATTATAATATTTATATAATTTGTGAAAATAAGTTTTGTGATTTTAGGAAAAATGTCAAGAAAATAAGTATTAGCACACTTTACCTATCTGTTCGGATTATAATTATTTTCTTCTAAGCTATTCATAAGAAAGATAAGATAAACATATACTTTTTTTATTATATTTTATCTAGTTGGTGTTGCAACCGGAAACCGTTTACGAGCGTGTTCAGTATCAATTTGAGGAAGATGCTTTTGACACTGTACCGGATTTAATAACATTCTATGTGGGCTCTGGCAAACCAATATCAGCTGCTTCGGGGGCTTTAATCCAGTTTCCATGCAATCGGAAATATCCTTTATCGTTTTATGGTCACAAGATTGTCGGTAATCAATTGCATACTCAAATGTTGGCTGGTCTACGTGGGCTAAGTCCTCTAAACTCGCCAAGCAATGGTGGGTCGGGAGGACTTGGCGGATCAACCGTATTTCGCTTTGGGCAGCAGGCCACGGATGGACAACAGCCACAAACAACAACAGTCTTGGGTTCGCCCTCTAGCCCACACTGCTCGCCACCAAGAGCACGGCGTGAAGTTCCTCCACCGCCAAGGCTGCCTGGAAAGAAACAGCAACGATCCCAGAGCCTAACACCTGCCCAGGCAATGGTTGTGAGTAATACTATTAACAAGCAGCAGGAGCAGCAACAACAGAATCAGGAATCTGGAGTAAATGGCAATGTGCTAGCACGCTTTCAGACCATTGCCAGATGCAATCCCACCAGCGATCTTCAACAGCATTTGGAGAGCAAATTCACTACACACTCGTTGCCTAGGCCTAGTACTTCGGCAGCACAGGCTTTGCGACAACAAGCAGCTGTTCGCATATCTAGTTTGGCCAGGAATTGCAGTCTAGATATGGGCTCTGAATCGCGACCGCCGAGTCCTCCGCCAAAGCCACGCAAGGAACATATTGCGGTTTTGGCCTATCAAGCCAGTGGCTCTGACTCGGGTAATGGCTCTGGCGACTCTGCATTGGGTGAATCGAGCGAGATTTGCATTCAGCGTGGCGGTGTCATCATCAAGAATCCTAGATTCATAAGCAGTTCAGCCTCGAATGGAACCCTGAAAAGTTTTACCGAATTCGATGCTTTGGCAGCGGAAGAAAATTTGTTTACTTTGGCCATCGAGGAGGTTAAGATGGTGAGTATAAATGAATTTTTAGTCATTTCTGATATCTCATAAAGGATTTCAATTCTATTTTATCGCCCTTTAGTCAAGCAAATTTGATTTTGAGAACTTTAGCACATTACTTCTGCCCACGGTGGAGAACAAACCCTTGGATGGTGATGCTCTGAACACCTTTAAGATGATGCTATTGGAAACGGGTCCCAAATTGCTGGCGGAGCATATAACACGCATCGATATAGGCTTATTTTTGGATGAGCCCGCAAATGAATTGGATTACTATCTTAGCTGCTCGGGTTTAGAAATGCTTACCCTGCCACATGGTAAAATCTTCCGTGATGATATTATTGAGAGGACGCAGTGTATCAAACTAATGGTGGCAGTGACCATTCTGACCTGCCAAACTGACCTGGATCGTGCTCAGTTACTTAGCAAATGGATACAGATTGCCGTTGAGACCAAGACAGCGTTGGGTAATCTATTTGGCTTCTGTGCCATTATGTTGGGCTTATGCATGCAGCAAGTAAGCATCGAGTACTAATGTTATATGCATCAATATACTTAAGCATCATATTGTCCTTCTAGATCCAAAAGCTCGATGAAGCCTGGCACATACTCCGTCAAAAGTACACAGACAGCGCCTTCACTTTTGAGGCCAAACTGAGGCCAACATTAATCAGCATGAATGAGGCTTCCAATCCACAGGCTCCCAATACAACAGTACCCCATGTCCTGCTCTATGCTTTGCTTATAGATCGTCCCGTTTTGGATATTATCAATCATTCGAATATTGATGATCGTCCCGCTTTATATTACACCTGCATTGCCCCATGGGAATCGAAAGCTGACGATTTCGGCATGACCATCAATTTTCAACATTTAGATGCCTCTCGAAGTTTTCTCAAGAATTTGGATTTATATCGCAAAAATGCCAAAATTATATTAGAAGAAGCCAGCACTAGACTAGATGAACTATTAGCTGATGCTTTTCGGTGAGTTCGAAAAAAGAATCTTATTACCCAAAAAAATTTTTCCTTTGTTTTATTTTTTTGTGTTTTTTTTTGGATTTTTCAGAACCGAATTTCATGTGAAATTTCTTTGGGGTAGTTCAGGAGTAACAGCCAAACCAGAGGATCGTCATGGCAAATTGGAAAAGGTGCTAACACTGATGGCAGATAAGTTTTGCAGCATCAGTGCCTAGAAGTAGACATGAACAACGATATAATATTGACTCTAGTTAGGGATAAGCTGACGATAATAACCTAATAATACTTTTCCTACTTAAGTTTCCGAACTTTCTTTATCTTTTATCTTCTTTAATATCTCTCTCTTACCGCACAATCTCTCCCTCCGCAAATTTGAATTTCATGTTGTCTACCTCAGTCTAAGTATACCTACTTATATGATTTTTCAATGAAGCACTTTATGTTACAGTTCAAATATATACAAGTACATATTCATTTCTTTATTTAAGTCAACTATTTAGATATAGTATATATCATTCCATATTATTATATATTTATATGTAAAGCTATTATACGATCGGGGGGACAGAAATCAAAATAGACACCTATTTATATATGTTTAGCAGAGATCTATATAGAACTCTCTAAGAGGGTCAAACACACACTACCAAACTAAAAGCATTTACAAGTGCTATTTAATACTTTCAAACTAAATAAAATTATCAGTACTATAGATTGGACAATATACATTTAATCAAAGGCATCTCTATATACAACACAATTACATAATACATATTTGTAAGAAATATCACAAAATGTTTTTGCAATTTTATAAGTGATAAACGAATATTGAAAAATTAACAGTATACATGAAAACATGAAGAAAGTTCTTGACTTTTAATTATCTTTAGGAGCAATTGAGTTGAATGATCGCCCATGGAATCAGTTCTGGATTGACTGTCAGGCGACAGATTTAAAAGAGGCGGCAACGATTGAAAAGTTTTAATGAATGCAATTTTTAAGTTAATTTTTTTTAATGCTTAAATTTGTATGATTTTCTGCCTTTCCTACTAATTGGTTAATAATCTCTCAGTAGTTTATTCATTTTTAAATGCATGAAAAAGGGTCCCTTGTGGTGCATTTACTGCAAATCCGGCTCTGCATTGAATGAAAGATACCTCTTATCACTAATGCACACCACTTCATACAGCTCTTAATATATGAGAACTGCGTTGAATGAAGTGATTTAGGGTGGGGCAACTATAAAATATACACTATAATATATACTACAACTATTGATGGCATATGTGTATATACAGAGGAAAACGACATAAACGAAATTTATCGGCAAAATATTGAATCCTTGTATTGAAAGAAATATATTTACCGTTCTCTTCTCTACTCCTCCTGTCTCCAAGTAGTCTTCTAAAGTCAAAATATTTTAGACCAGTAAACATTTTTTGTCGGCTCTTTAGGTCCCCTCAGATGTTTTAAAATCGCATTAAGTACTCCTAAACCGAACAATTACACTGATAGCCTAATTAAAAATGTGTATTATCAACAGATTTGGTTCGGCTAAGAAGCAACGACTATTTTGGCTAAGCTGTTATAAACATCTAATCATTATTTTAAGTTTAAAAAACAATTACGATTTCTTATTAGGGGAATGTTCCGCAAACCTTTATCAGATACTTGAGTGCTCCACGACAATGAGATTATTTTTAAAAGAGGCTCGTACAAAGTTCTTATTTCCCCATGGATTTCATTTCTAGTTTGACATTGTGCTCCGGTCAGCCTTAGTGAGCGGGTCGGTGGATCGTTTAGTATATCATTGGAATTACTGGTATCGATGTGTGAGTGAGCGAGCTTTTTAAAGCTTGGCCTGTATATTTTTTTCAAAACAAATCTCTAAGCTCGCCACCAACATGAGCGGTGGTTGTCGCTGCACTCGCAAGTTGACAATGGCCATGAGCGGGTGCGTTATTATTTTGGTGATCGCATTGACTGTTGGCCTGTGTGTTGGTCTGGGCGGCGACGATGAGGTGAAACGTGAGGTGAGACTCTAAGTGAAATTCGCCAAAAGTTTTAAACTTATTTAAAATTGTGCTCTTGGAACAGGACACACCCAAATTTACGATCGATCATGAGGCAAATACCTTTTTGCTAGACGGAGAACCTTTTCGTTATGTAGCTGGATCGTTTCATTATTTTCGCGCTTTACCGGAGGCCTGGAGGAGTCGCTTGCAAACAATGAGAGCTTCAGGTCTAAATGCATTGGATACGTGAGTTCAATAATAGTATATCTCAACAACGTGTTGTGACTTTGTTAATTGGCAGGTACATTGAATGGTCTCTTCATAACCCTCATGATGGTGTATACAATTGGGAAGGCATTGCCGATGTGGTTAAATTTCTGGAGATGGCTCAAGAAGAAGGATTCTACATTGTGCTACGTCCTGGTCCCTATATCTGTGCCGAGCGTGATAATGTAAAGCATATATTTTATCAATTTAGCTTGCTAATTAATTTTACTTCAATTTTTTTAATTTTTAGGGTGGTCTACCTCATTGGCTTTTTACCAAATACCCAAATATTAAAGTGCGTACCAACGACTCGAACTATTTGGCCGAAGTGGAAAAATGGTATGGAATATTGATGCCACGTCTGGACCATTTACTTATTGGAAACGGTGGAAAGGTTATAATGGTTCAAGTGGAAAATGAATATGGAGCATTTTATGCCTGTGATCATGATTACTTAAATTGGCTGCGGGATGAAACCGAGAAACATGTGAATGGCAAAGCTTTATTATTTACAGTGGATATTCCTAATGAACGAATGAGTTGTGGTAAAATCGATAATGTCTTTGCCACAACAGATTTCGGCATTGATCGCAGTAAGTAAAAGAGATCTAAAATGTATAGAAACTAAGACAGAGATGGTATAAACATATTGTTTGTTTTTCAGTTCACGAAATCGACGAAATTTGGAAAATGTTGCGTAATCTACAGCCCACGGGTCCTTTAGTTAACTCGGAATTTTATCCAGGATGGCTCACACATTGGCAAGAGCAAAATCAACGACGCGATGGTCAGATTGTCGCCGACGCCTTAAAGTATGTTTATCCTACTAAAAATAAATCATGAGTGCAATTAATAATATTTTTCAATCACTTAAACTTCAGGACAATTCTCAGCTACAATGCCAGTGTCAATCTGTACATGTTTTTTGGTGGCACCAATTTTGGATTTACTGCTGGAGCTAATTGGAATTTAGATGGAGGGATTGGCTATGCTGCTGATGTCACCAGCTATGACTATGATGCCGTGATGGATGAAGCTGGAGGTGTGACCTCCAAATATGAATTGGTTAAGAAAGTAATTGGTGAGGTTTTACCATTGCCAGAGATTACTTTGACACCAGCAAAACGTTTGGCGTATGGCAAAGTGGAGTTGACGCCAGCTTTGCAATTGCTTTCCACCGAAGGTCGCGCTGCATTGTCCAAGGGAGAGCCCGTTGAGTCCGATAAGCCAACAACTTTTGAAGAATTGGATCAATACTCCGGTTTAGTTTTATATGAAACCACATTACCCGACATGGATTTGGATCCAGCGCTTCTTAAAGTGGATCAAATGAATGATCGGGCCCAGGTATTTGTCGATCAAGAATTGGTGGGCACTTTGTCCCGTGAAGCTCAGATTTATGCTTTGCCCTTGAGTAAGGGATGGGGTAGCACACTTCAGCTGCTGGTGGAGAACCAAGGCCGTATCAACTATGACGTGCTCAATGATACCAAAGGAATTTTTGGTGATGTAACTCTGCAATTGCACAATGGTGGTTATTTGCCGTTGGAGAACTGGAGGAGTACATCTTTTCCTTTGGAAGAAGCTGCCGTAGGAGCCTGGCTCAAGCAGCGTACCAATAAGGAACTGAATTCCATCATAAGCCGTCAGCGTATACTCCGTAATGGACCAATTCTTTATACCGGCACTCTAAAAGTAGATGAAATCGGCGACACATATCTCAATATGGCTGGTTGGGGCAAGGGTGTGGCCTATGTTAACGGTTTAAATTTGGGACGTTATTGGCCAGTGACGGGCCCGCAGGTCACACTTTATGTCCCCAATGAGCTCTTAAAAGTGGGCGAAAATTCTGTGGCAATTCTCGAGTATCAACGGGCGAATAAAACATCTTCTGGCACTGATTTACCAGCAGTGCAATTTGACGCAGTTGCTCAATTGGATGGCCAATCGGGTGATGCACCTCTTAAATGAGAGTCAATTTATCAAGCATTTTTCTTTTTACATTTATTTCAAAGCCGTTTTTGATTTGTGCATCAACAACCTTTTTTTCTTATCTGTTTTGTAAGCATTCTTATGTTAATTCTAATGTTAATGTTATATTTTTTTATTATCGCTATTAATCTTGGCCTTAACCTATTTAAATAAAACATAATTAATCTGTGTGTTTGACTCGACTTTAATTCGATACTTAGCTCGTTTCAATTGACTTTTTTCCATGCATTTTAGCTACATACACAAAAACAATTATAGTAAACTATTTTATTTTAAACTGTTAATTTATTAATTGATTCTAATTTCCATCATTGTTCAGAATTTTTATTTGTGATTCAATATTTAATTTAATTTATTTTGTTTCATTTTCTTCATTGGCAAATAGAGATTCAGTTTACTTCGTGTAGCTTTTTAACAACAATTTCAAATAAAATACATTCATTTTATTTTATTTTATATCTTTTGAGCATTCGAATTGAAGATAAAATTAGTCTTTTTATCGTGGCAACTAAATATAAGTTTAAAACAAATTTTCGTGATCTTTTCTACAAAATAATTCTATTACGTAATACTTGACTTTTTTTCATTCAAAATTCATTGAATTTCTTCAATCTACAATTTGTTTCTGTAGGGGCTATTGATATTAAGTAATATTGGAGTTAAAAGTTAGATCAAGTAAACAAGAACTCAATAATACAGATGAACTTTTATATAATTTACTTCTTTTTTCACAAGTATACAAAAACAAGTCAAAATATAATTACAAAAAATCAACTATACATTGGGAACTAATACAAATATATAGGTAAGAAAAGTTAATCTATATTTTAGGGTTCCTATTGTTATTAACGGTTTGACTTTCAAGACAAATATTTTTACCCCATTCGACTGTTTTTTAATAATTTTAGGTGCAACAAAATGGAAGTGTTATATTGTTGAGCTAGGAACTGCAAAACAAAGATGTTTAGATAGTTTTCCTAAATACGCGTATTCGTTTTTTGTTAGATTTACTTTTTGCATAAATCAGTTTAAGCTCGTTAAAATTAATAAGCAAGCTAATTTTGTTCTTTTTTCGTTTTGTTTCCATATATGTTTCTTTCTTTCGTTGTGCCCCACACACAAAGGTTGATTGTTTTTTTTTTTTATTAACCTTTTTATAAAAAATAATGTAATTTTTATGTAGATTTCTATTAGACTGTGCAGGTTTTTTGTTTCTTTTAGTTTAGGATTGAGTGTTGGTTGGTTTCGGAGAAGTCTTCACTTTGCATATAATATTTTGTATTCTCATTTTCTATACATTTACTTTAAAATATATCACAGCTGCATTTCAAGTTATGTAAAAATGTTCTTTTCTCTTTTCGTTTTTGCTTTGTAAAAATGTATAGAAAATTTATGCAAAAAATGTTAGCGACTGAAAATTTGGCAACCTAGTTAAGTCCATGAAGACGGAATGCGTTTTTATAGTTAGAGACACACGTACACATAGACACATACATACATATACATTAAAACACATAAATATATGTTGCTGTCATATACTATGGGATAGTTAAAGGTATTTAGAGTATAGTTAACTAACCGAAGCGTAGATAAGTAGTTGATGTTGTTGTTCTTGTTGCTATAGTTGTGATTCTAATTGTTGTTAATCTCTGTTTTTTTTTGACTGATTTTTAAAGTGCTGTGGGGGTGACACCGCCAATGGCCATTTGTCAGTGCCATTTGGATTTTTGCGTATAGATATCAGCTCGCAAATTCTGAGCAAAGCAAATGCCCAATATCTGAAAATACAATAATCATTTAGTAAAATGCAATTTCAGCAACTGAAGAAGAATCAAATCAAAACCTGAAAGAACATAAGAAAAATCACTGCCGTGGAAATAATAATCAAATTATGTTCAATCCATTCTTCACCAGCTTGTACGCAGCCTTTTTCATAAAGTATTTTGGACAGTTCTTGGTCCTTAAATTAAGAAATAAACAAAAAATACATAAGAAGCAAAGTATAAAATAAAAGAACTTATTTAAAGTTAATGTTTTTGCACCTGCAAAACCAACACCGCTACACAGCTGGCTGCTACACTTATTAAATGTGCCTCAAGCCAATCCTCTCCTGCACGTAAGCAGCCACGCTCATGTATATTTCTATCCACTGGCTGCTTGCATATGTTAAGTTATGTGAAATGTGTTAAGTTAAATGGATTTGTTTAATGAGAGATTATTAATTAAATTCAAAACAAACTTGAAATTTCAAGTACTGACCCCAATATATTAGAACAGAACCACTACTTACATAGCCTTCTTTGCGCACATCATATCCACATTGCTTATTCTTGATTAGCTCTTGAGGACGCCGACGGCAGCAAGAGAAAGGCACACCACAAGCCTCCCGACTTCCAATAGCGATGGACGAGCAATTAAAGTAATTATTACTATCCCAATCCTTGGGTCCATCGATGCCGCAGCATTGAAGCCAATCCTCTTGAATCCAATCAATAAGATTTTGTTGATCAGCATCCTCTCTATAGTGACGTATAAACGCCTTAAGGCCCTCAGTGGCTTGGTCTTTAATCTGGGAGAATAAAGATAAGAAAAGGATTTACCATTTTATCAATTATGCAAATGGATAAAATTTAAGACTCCATGACCGCGCCATTTGGTATAAACCTTTTTCTCTCAAGGTTTGCCCAATTGTGGTGTACCCAGAGCCATTCACAGAGTTTTTGGAATGCAGTCATGGATCTTATATAGCTATAAATTTGTGGGCACCCGATCGCTACACTTACCCAACCCTTGTCCTTTAATACAAAGGCCAGAGCGCAGAAACCAATTTCGGCTATTAGCAAAACACTAAGAAATATTCCATACTGCAAAAACAAATATTATGTTTTGGGTTTTGTTTTCAACTGGTTTACTTTGATTTCTACTAACCGCTGCCAAAAGGCAGGTGTTTTCGCGCAGGGATCCCACTGCACCCATAAAGCCCAATAGAGACATTATGCTACCGATAATAATCATTACAAATGCTGGATCCAAGGCTATAGAACTCAATTTGGCTATATTCTTGAACATATCCTTTTCACTCCAGGCCCAAATACCAGTGGCCAAGACTGCAATAGCAGCCAACCAGAGCAGCACATTGCTTATGAAGAGTAAGTATTTCAGGCAACAGCTTATCTCACTCGTTTCTCGTCGAATTTTGCGTATTGCTGGCATTCTAATATTTTCACTAAGTTTCTTTAATTTCACTAACAAATGACAACAGTAACAACAACAACAACGGCACAGCTTTTTACCAATTGGCATTGAGAAGCGATAACGATAATTGGCACTGAGTTAACATTTAGCCAACGCAGAACAGCTGCACATCTCTGTTAATAACGGACTACATTTTTAAAGAAGATTATTGCGCCATTTGTAACGCAAATATTGTTTTTAAACTATACGCCAACTGATTTTCATCAACATGTAAGTTAACTCTTGGTAATATAAGCTCATAAACGAAAGTAATTTTGTCCACTTAAATTTTTTTGACCGCTCTTTTTAGCCCTAATGTGCCTTTATAAGCGTATCATATTATTTAAGCATACTAATAAATATTAGAGTCCAATTAGGCACTTGACGTTCTTTATCAACTCTATTTCTTTAAAGATATTTTCATTATTGATTTCAAAATTTATATGTTTAATTAATTGGTCATTTTTCGCAGTGAATGTTGCATTAGTGTTGCATTTTAAAATTATCGACACCGCAGCATGTGTGGTATTATGTTAGTTAACAGTCTCACTGTGAGACATTCTGCTGCTGAGCTGTTATTAAAAAATGTTGATGTTAGTTAACAGCAGAGCAGTTGGAGTGAAAAGAAATCTAACAAAAATAAATACATATAAATTTAACGAGAAAAGGAGCAAAAATTAGAAGAAAATTCAAGTGCAAGTGCTGCGTGTGTTCGGGTGGAAAACTGATGAGCAATTTTCAACAAGTGCACGTATTTCCACAGCGTGCAAGTTAAATAGTTCTTTACCTATGACGACAGTAAGTTTTTCTTCAGCCTGTACAAGTGTAAGAGTGTGTGTGAGTGGTGTGTCTGCCTATGTATGCGAAAGCATGTGTGAGTGCGGTGTGTGTGCGTGAGTGTATGAGATTTGCTGATGGCTGAAAAAAAGATTGTTTAATTAGCAACGAAATATGGAATACAACGCAAACATAAATTGAAAATTGGAAAAATCGTCTTTAAAAAAAAAGCAACCGAAAAAAGGTGAAACAAAAAGTGTGTGAAAGAGCAAAGATCCCAATCGTGAGGCAAACAACCCCCCCGCATTTTAATCAAAAGAAAAGACAAAAAAAAAAAAAGAAAAATGTTTGTATGTGTTGGCAGCGCAGTCAACAAATTGAGTAAATCCGCTTAATAGAAAATAAAAGTGATAAAAAACTGTTTAGAAATTCACCAAAAATAATATACTCAATAACTGGTGAAATATTGCCGAAAAGGTTGACCACCAATGGAAGACAGGGTAGACTCGAAAAAAGTAAAAGAGAAAAACTGTAAAGTGCGTTGCGTCGCTGCTTTGGGTCGCCATCATAGCAGAGCAGTTACAGTTGACGCAGGCAGCGGCAGCAGCATTTAAACTCCTTTTTTGAAAATATTGTGATCACACACACTCATACATACACACATGTGGAAAATCAAAAAGAGAAAATTTAACAAACTAAATTAAAACGTTTAACGAGTTGAAGCCAAAAAAAAATGTTAGTACATATACATATGTATCTATTTGTTACAATTTTTTGCCATATTGCACACGTTTTGTTGGGCTGCAATTAATTTCGTGCCCAAGTATTATGTATATATGGATATGTATGCATATAAGTGTGTGTGTGCGTGTAGCTAGATTTTTTGGATATTTTATGATTAAATAAAACCAATTTATTTGAAATAAGAGAAGAAAACTAAAATATATAATATGTGAATATATATATGTATATATTATATCTACGTGTATGTACCTGTGTATGTATGTATGTTGTCTATGGGCCCCCGTGTAAGCTAAAGTGCGTGTATGTGTATGTAAAAATTATATAAAAGAAGCTTTCGGCTTAGGCTTTAGTTATGTTTTTAATAATCGCGATCAATAAAGTGAAATAAATATACATTTTTCGAATCCTTATGTGTTTGTATGTGTGTGTGTGTGTGTATTGCCGTTTAAGCATATGTGTATGAATGTGGGTGCATATTAATTAATCAATCAATAATTGCAGTTTCATATTTAATTAAATGGAAAAACTACAACAAAAACGCAGCATGCGGCTTCTCTGCCGACGTCTTTGTCCTCCTCCTCATGTACTTTGCGCTCTCACTTGATACATACAAAAAAAAAACCAACATGCATACATATCAAACGGTACTCGCTCTAGGAGAGCGATCAAGCTATTGTGTGCGGAAAAGGGGGAAGGGTCTGTGGGAGGTTAGATGCTATACTCCCCCACCCATCCACATTTACTCCCTTTATGCTGTTCGCATATTTGTTGGGTGGTGGTGGTGCGCCCCACATTTCTACATAAGAGTTTATACGTACGTGTGTGTGTGCGTTACAACAACCACCAAAGCAAAGCTCTTTTTGACAGCAGCGGCTTCCTTTTGTCTAGCAGCTGAACGAAATGAAACGCGAAGAAATAAAAGACATAAAATTAAAACCTCAACCGGAAGTTTCAGTAAATGTGAAGCCGGGTGAACCTTTCAGTTTTCCAATATGGCGACGTTTCCGTTTATTGTTGAGAACCAATAGCAATTGCAAAGAACTAAATAAAATTGTTTTAAATGTTTACTCATTTTCATAGAGCCATATTTATTGGTAGCTAAGTTATACATACACAAAAAGATGTAAATACGTGCAATAGTGAGAGGAAGGAAGAAGAGAAGGTGGGTCGGGTTAGTGCTCCACTTTTTATGAAATAAATTCATTCAGTCCCTCAAAAGGCTACCAATATTCTATAAAATTACTACTTATTTCCTTTTCGATCTCGCAGTAGACTTTGGTCACACTAAATCAGACTAAAGTGTTTCTAATGTCTTGGCCATAGTTTTGACTGATAATGCCAGAGGAAAGTACTTATATAAAATACATACAAATGTCTTATTCGGTCGCACTCTCTCTTTCCCTCCTCCTCTCTCTCTCTCTCTCTCCATCTTTCTCTCTCTCTCTCTCTCTGTGACTTTGTCCCTCTGCATGTGTGTGTGTGTGTGGACAACCCCAACTTGTACACTTCAATCTATAAAATGTTTGTTTACCTGCCTATTTTATTTTTTTGTCTTGGCTAGGGCGACAGTTATTTGTGTGTGTGTGTGTATCTATCTGATAATTTTTTACAACAATTATTATCGAACTAAATGTGAAAACCGTGAAAAGTAATTTGTGGTGCAGTAGTGAGACTCTGAGACAAGCCTTCAATAGAATGCACCAGGCTTTTAATTTCTCTATACTAAAATCAAAATCCGTACAAATGTATGCAGTGAAAACTGACATATACGCATATACATATTTACACAGGGAAAAAATTAATTAATTTAAAATTTATTTTTTGTCTCTTTTCTTGGTTAATTGCAACATTTAAAACAATTACATTGTTCATATGTATACCCTTTAGACTAAAATAAAAGAAAACCATTTGTCTATAAACCTTTTCTGTTTGTTATACGCTTGCAAAAATTAAATGTTAATTGTGATCGCATAGAAGGAGACATCTCCGATTATCTAAAGTATACATTCTTCATTAGAACAACGAGACGAGCCCGTAGGTTTAGATTAAAGCAAGCTCATCCTAGTCTTGTTCTTATCATATAAAATGTATATTTGTGAGTTCATTATAAAATCCCAACTTTTCATAATTGTTCTGGTCAATTAAACTATTTTATTTTCTTATGCGATTATTGCAAAACTTGGTAGATAACAGAAACGGAAAATAATGTTTAACTCTTAAAACCAAATGATCGCTCTCAAATCGATTGTGCTTTTCAACAAAAACTTAGAAACTTATTAATTTAACACAAACAAAAAAAATCAGTCAAACTTTGCCCAAGTTGTTAAATAATATTTTTAGCTTGGCTTTAATAGCTTTTGAACTGTGTGATACCTTGTTTTAGGCCTGCAGTAAACCTGAAGATACATTTAATAAACGATGATCGCAGAAGGTCCGTCCAGAAAAGATATTCGTATATACACATATGGCAATAAGCAAAACTTTATATTAAATATTTGTTGGCATTTTTGGTTATTGTTGTTTGTTTAGTTTTCTTGAATCTTAACTAAAATCCCAAACGTTTTCTCCATTCTACATATTTTTTCGCAGGAAATTTAAAAAGCAAACAAATTTGGCATATAATTTAAGCAAAATGTCCGCCAAAACTGAGGCGGACAACATAAGTGGAGCCGCGTCTTCTGGTGGCAGTGGCGGCAGCGGAGGAGGAGTTGGCTTATCCTCGAATGGAACAGCAACGCCAGCACGTCGTCTACGGACACGCAATTCGACTGGTAGTGGCACAGCTAGTGGCAGTGAATCAGCTAAAAAATCATCATCAACTCTAACCAATTCCAATTCCAATGATGATCATCATCATCATCATGCGCCCATTAATGTTGGTGGATCTACTCAAACGGCAACTATTGGGGTGGCATCTGCTGCTGCTACTGCTGCCACTTCAACGGCAACATCTTCACTAAATGCACAAGCAGCGACTCCAGCTGTTGCTGCTGCCACAGAACGTCCTATGCCCAGCGTGCCGATGAACCATGCCAGTAGCAGTGTATCTGCCACTAGAAAATATCACAATAGTTGCCCGCATCCACCGACACCGATGCATAAAAAAATCTTGCATACGCAGCCGCATAGCACAAATAAATTTGATCAGAATAAAAATGAGGAATTCCATTTTGATACACCACCCGAATGTCCTGTATTCCGGCCAACTGCCGAGGAATTTAAAAATCCCTTGGCCTATATAAGTAAAATTCGTTCCATAGCCGAAAAATGTGGCATTGCCAAGATTTTACCACCAGATAAATGGTCGCCACCATTTGCCGTTGATGTTGATAAACTTCGGTTTGTGCCTCGAGTACAAAGGCTTAACGAATTGGAGGCCAAGACGCGAGTTAAACTCAATTTTCTTGATCAAATAGCCAAGTTTTGGGAATTACAAGGAGCCTCACTCAAAATCCCAATGGTTGAACGCAAGGCATTGGATTTGTACACACTTCATCGAATTGTTCAAGAGGAGGGTGGCATGGAGACGGCAACCAAAGAGCGAAAATGGGCTAAAGTGGCTAATCGTATGCAATATCCATCGAGTAAGAGTGTAGGGGCCACCCTCAAGGCTCACTACGAACGGATCCTACATCCATTTGAGGTGTATACATCCGGCAAAGTGTTGGGCTCTAGTGGAGGACCAACGCCGACACCCGTTAAGCTCGAGGACGGTGGCACCGATTACAAGTCTCATGAGATCCTAACGCGTCAACAAATAGCTCCACCCAATGAGCAGAATACACGACGATCCAAACGATTTGGAAATTCAACCGCTAGTTGTGGTCTCAAGGGCACAACTGGTGGAGCAGCTGGTCTAACCATTAAAACAGAGACCAAGGAGGATTTCAAACGTGATTTGCTTAGCAGTTTTAATTCAGTCACCAGTTCTTCAGGAGCAAGTGGTGGTACTGGTGCTGGTGTCGCTGGCAAAGATTCTAAGGATACCAGTGCGCCCACAACTCGTGGATCCAGTGCGCAAAAGAAGTCAAATGAAACGCCGGCATCTGCGGCATCTGTGGCAAATACCCCCTTAATTGATCCACTTATGAAATACATATGTCACATTTGCAACCGTGGTGATATTGAGGAAGCCATGCTCCTATGCGACGGTTGCGATGATAGTTATCACACATTCTGTCTGTTGCCGCCTTTGTCCAGTATACCCAAGGGTAAGTAAAAGTCATCAGTTAGAATAAATTGATTTCTGATCTGATTAATATCAATGCCACAGAAAGGCATTCCTTGCTGTAATATGACTAAGTCTTTTACTAAAATATTTTAAATTTTTGTATATAACCAACTGGAAGCAGCCTTCGTTTATTTGTATACACATATCTCGCAATTCTATATTCTGCGTGCGTCCTTAGATAAACAAACACAGCTATTGGCACGACAAAAAAAAAAAAAAGAAAAAAAGAAAGCGCAAAAGTTTGCTCTTTCAACAAATTGATTCCTTTTCAAAACAACTGGGGGAATTGGGTATTTTATTAGGCTATTTGAGTCATTAGGAAGGGGTACGGCTTCAAAGACGGAAAAAGCCAATTTTCTGTACTAAAATAATCAAATAAACAGTATTTGAAATTTATTCAATAATAATTTTAAATAGCTATTAGAAATGGTTAAGGATAAAAGAGAACAGAACTGATTATACTGGTATCCAAGCAGCGTGTACTCTACGCGAAAAGGTGTTTTTAAAGTCTCCATTTCTTTTTTGAATAGTTAAAAGTATTAGCAAATAAAATAACAAAAATAACTTTAAAAACACAAGCGCTTTTTACAACAAATATTATTAAAATGCGTCTATTTAATTTTTAATAATTGTGTAACCTTGTTTTGCTTATTTTTCAAACAGGGGAATGGCTGTGTCCGCGTTGTGTGGTCGAGGAAGTGCGCAAGCCGCAAGAAGCATTTGGTTTCGAGCAAGCCGAGCGTGAATACACTCTTCAACAGTTTGGTAAGATGGCCGATGAATTTAAGCAAGAATATTTCCGCAAGCCCGTGCATCTAGTGCCCACCGAGATGGTGGAAAGGGAGTTCTGGAGGATTGTCTCATCAATCGATGAGGATGTCACAGTCGAATACGGAGCAGATTTACATACCATGGATCATGGTTCTGGTTTTCCTACAAAGAGTTCAGTTTATCTTTTACCCGGGGATCAGGAGTATGCCGAGTCAAATTGGAATTTGAATAATCTCCCCTTGCTAGAGGACTCAATATTGGGGCATATAAATGCCGATATCAGTGGCATGAACGCCCCATGGATGTATGTGGGTATGTGTTTTGCTGCGTTCTGTTGGCACAATGAGGATCATTGGAGCTATTCGATTAACTATTTGCATTGGGGTGAGCCCAAGACCTGGTATGGCGTGCCTGGTTCATGTGCTGAACAATTTGAGGAGACGATGAAACAGGCTGCCCCCGAATTGTTTAGTTCACAGCCCGATTTACTGCATCAGCTGGTCACCATAATGAATCCGAATATCTTGATGAATAATCGCGTGCCTGTTTATCGTACGGATCAGCATGCTGGTGAATTTGTCATTACGTTTCCCCGAGCTTATCATGCTGGCTTCAACCAGGGCTATAATTTTGCCGAAGCTGTTAACTTTGCGCCAGCCGATTGGCTAAAAATGGGCCGGGAATGTGTCAATCATTATTCCATGCTGCGACGATTCTGTGTCTTTTCGCATGACGAGCTCGTCTGCAAAATGGCCCTGGAGCCGGCTAAATTGACATTCGGCATAGCCACCGCTTGCTATATAGACATGGCAGAAATGGTCGATACGGAAAAGAAACTAAGGAAATCTCTGCTGGAATGGGGCGTGACACGGGCCGAGCGTCGGGCCTTCGAACTGGTTAGTGATGACGAACGTCATTGTCAGGAGTGTAATACCACATGCTTTCTCTCTGCCGTGGCCTGTGAGTGCAATGACAAGCTAATTGTCTGTCTGCGTCATTATACAGTTCTCTGTGGCTGTGCCCCAGAGAAGCATACGCTCATCTATCGCTATACTCTGGATGAGATGCCGCTGATGTTGCAGAAACTGAAGGTGAAGGCACATAGTTTTGAGCGGTGGTTATCGCGTTGTCGAGATATTGTGGATGCGCATACACCGACTTCAGTTACACTCTCCGAATTGCAAGAACTATGCAAGGAAGCAGAAACCAAGAAATTCCCTTCTTCGCTGCTAATAGATCGTTTAAATGCGGCGGCAATTGAGGCAGAGAAATGCGTCACAGTCATACAGCAATTGGGCATTAACAAGGTAAAAAACATTCATCAAAGATATCATTACGCTTCCTACTAATCCCTTAATTTCAATTTATCTCTTCAGGTTCGCACCCGCTCGGATCACAACCAGGAGGCGGCTCAGTATAAACTTACTATGGAAGAGCTGGAACTATTTGTCCAAGAAATCGATAATCTTTGCTGTGTCATCGATGAAGGAGCCTCAGTGCGGGAACTTTTGGTGTTGGGCAAACAATTTGTGGAGCGGGCCGAAGGCCAATTATCATTGTCCCTAGAAGCACTTGAAGAGAATGAGCTGGAGCAACTGATTAATGAGGGAAGCTCACTTCGCATAGAACTCCAACAATTGGATTTACTGCAGAAGCGCATTAAGCAATGCAAGTGGTATAAACGCTCGCAAGGATTACGGGAGACCAGCTCCAAGTTGACTTATCAGGATATCAAGAATCTACTACACATGGCAGCGGCTGACTTGGATCCCACAGATCCCTATGTGGACAAGGAGATGCGTAAGCTACAGAAAATTGGAGCTGATATCGAGGCATGGGAATCGCAGGCCGCGAAATATTTCCGCCGTTTGACCCAACAGCATGAACTGAACGACATTGAACAGTTCCTAAAGTCGGCTAGCGAGATTAACGGTCAAGTGCCATCGCACGGTATACTAAAGGATGCGTTGCGCAAGGCACGCGAATGGCTTCGTTCGGTGGAGCAACTTCAGCAGAATAATCATGTGACCTACTGTCACACCCTGGAGACCATGATTGAGCGGGGACTGGGTATACCTATTCAATTGGAGGAGCTTAGTCGAATGCAAGGTCATTTGAATAGCGCTCATCAATGGAAAGATAATACCGCCTGCGCCTTTCTCAAGAAGGGAACGTGTTATACGCTTCTCGAGGTGCTAATGCCTCGTGCAGATGCCATTAACATTGATTCGGATCTCAAGCCACGCTTCCAGGATGATTTTCTTAAGGAAAAGAATCCAGCCGAAATTGTGGCCACCTTTAAAAATGCCGAGGAACAGGAGCTGATAGATATGCGGGATCTGCGACGGCAAAATGTAGCCAAGAATCCACGAAGAGATGTCTTCTGTCTCTGCAAATCCGAATTCCGTGGAATGATGTACAATTGTCAATTGTGTCGGGATTGGTTCCACGAGGATTGTGTTCCCCCACCGCCGTTGACAACAACAAACGGTCTTTTGAATGGTGGCGGAGCAGCTGGTGGGGGGCCACCCGGTCGACCAAAATGGCTATGTCCCAGTTGTGTGCGTTCGAAAAGGCCGCGTCTGGAAACCATACTTCCCCTTCTTGTCCAACTGCAACAGTTGCCCATTCGTCTGCCCGAGGACGAAGCGCTGCGGTGCCTGGCTGAGCGTGCAATGAACTGGCAGGATCGAGCCCGCAAGGCACTGAGTAGTCCGGACGTAAGTGCCGCACAAGAGGCAATTGTGGCGCAACAACAGCAACTAAAAAGACGCTCAGATGGCGGATTGGGCAGCATTAGTAGCCCACGCAAGCCTCGTCGTCGCGGAAGTCTGTCTAAAGAGGCCAGCGGTTCCACCGAATCTGATGCCGACGATGATGATGACGAGGATGAATGCCGTCTGCGAATTGTCGAGGATGGCTTCAGTAATGACGAGGATGAATTAAATTCTGCTAGCGCCACACCCCACCCCGCCACGTCCACCACCACCAACACCGAGTCTAATTCCGATCTCCTCAAGCTGCTGTCCGATAGTGAAATTGAGAATCTTCTGGACCTCATGATGGAGGGTGACCTGCTGGAGGTCTCTTTAGATGAAACACAGGAACTGTGGCGCATTCTAGAGACAATACCGCCCACTCAACTTCAGGCCGAGGCCTTAAGTCGAGTAGCCCAGCATGTCCAACGCCAGCGGCAGCAGCATACTCATCCGACTTTACCAGCATCCTCCAGCATACACTCCGGTCCCGAAGACTCCAATGACAGTCTGTTGGTCCAAAACAGTCCCAATAGCCAAAGTGGTGGTGCGACAGGAGCCGGATCTGGAGGTGGACGTAATAAGAAACGACGATCGAATGATGCCAGTGGCGCCAATGCGGCAGTTCCGCGCAAGAAGCAAAATACACCCAAACAGACGCCCAATAAAAAGGGAGCAGCGGCAACTGCAGCAGGTAGAAAAAGCGACACGAAGGGCGGTGCAAGTGGAGTGGATGCCGATGCTGAGAACAAGCAAGCGAATGGTGGAAACACAACAGGAACGCCGGGAGCAACACCGACCACCACACCCACTCCGGGCTCAGCACACAAGAAACGCAAACGAACATCCACCAATAATAATAATAACAACAACAATCCAAATAATAACTCCAACAATAGTGGCTCGGGTGGAGGGGCAGCAGCACCTCCAACCACTGGTCAAAAGAAGCATGCCCAGCGCAATCAGCAAGCCGCCCAAGAAGATGACGAGGAGGAATGCCGGGCTGAGAATTGCCATAAGCCAACAGGACGTGAAGTCGATTGGGTGCAATGCGATGGCGGATGCAACGAGTGGTTCCACATGTACTGCGTCGGACTCAATCGCAGTCAAATCAAAGCAGATGATGACTACATTTGTATACGTTGCACCAAGACCGTCACAGTGGTGGCCACCACAACCACGACGACAACAACAGCAACCGGTGCGGCAGCGAGTAACACTACCACTCCAAGCAAAGGTCAAAGAACTACACAGTCGGCAAGGTAGAGAGAATTTGGACCGCATTCGACGTTGGGAACAGCCGTTTTGTGTTTTGAACAAAATTTTCAACACCAGCAAACACACTCATTCACTCACTCACACACGCAAAACCTAACTAACGGTATTTTGGGCCAGCGTTGGGTAACTTTCGATACATTTAAAACTATCGATTAGGCACCTCTGCTAGTTCTTCTTACCCTAGAAATTAGGTACAGTCACTTAAAGAGTTTTGTAGTTCATTATATACATATATATATAAACAAATATATATTTACAATTATATATATAACTTATCAGAGAAGTAAACACATATTCACACACCCAAACACACACACGAAACAAAACTACAAAAAAAAAAGTAAGGTAAAGAAAGGTATAATTTGTTTTTTTTCTGTATTAAGGCAAAAAACTTCCCGCTGCTTAAAGAGCAGAAACAACCCCAAAATCCAAGTTTTTTACGTTCGTTAAACGTTCATTTATTATCAGATATATATATATACATATATTCACTATTATTCTTTGTTAATTTAATTTCGCTTTTTTGTGTTCGCTTTAAGTTTTTGCGCGCCCATCATTTAATACTTTTACTTTTGTACATTTTCTTTTGTTGACTTGGCAAGCAAAATAATATACATTTTATACGTCTATATAACTCGATACATATAGATGTGTGTGCATATAATATTATTTTTAATAATAGTAATCTTCCATTTTGAACGCGTGGCGCCAAGCTTTTTTATATGTTTTAGTTCTGTTCTGTTTATTATAAACGATCGAAGGCAAAAACTTGTTGATAAAAAAAAAAAACAAAAAGAAAAGGAAAAACCATCTAAATAATATGCAACTAGTGCTAAGTTTATATTTAAATAATACATTGAAACAAAAAATAAACTAAAGTGTAAAATTTCTAATTTAAAATCAAGTAGGTTGATTAGAATGAACTACACACACTCGCCCCTCCTAAACAAACACCTACAACAACATCAATTTGAAAAGCGAAAAGAAAAAAATTACAAAAAAAGAGTAAAAAAGAAAAATCAGACAAAACACAATTTAAATATAATAATGCTTAGAGTTTATAGGCGAAACAAACACTTTGTAAAATCATTTTTTAAATGTGTATAAAAATATAATAAAAGAAACAAAAGAAAAAAAACAAAGAAAAATTGAGCGGGTCCCTGTATGCAAGCAACCCAAAATAATATAATATATAAATAATGAGAAAAGAAAAGTAAGGATCCTCCCCGCCCCATCCCATAAGCGTCTTAAGAACTAACAATTTTAGTTTGTTAAGCTGAATATGTACGATTTATTTCAAAACCTTAACCCCTCACGCGACCTCTCCCTCAACAACAAATATGTAATTCTATTATATAAATAAATTATATATAAATAGTATTTAAAAAAAGAAAAAAACTTTTTTATTCGGGAAATGGTAAGGGTAAGGCAAAACAAGTTAATTGAATTCTTTTAACGACTACTTAGTTTAGATTTAATTTTTTTAGGGTATATATCTCAGACAGTTACGAGTATTTGGCAAATGAAATTGGATTTCCAAATACTTCTATATCCTTTCTTTTGTTTTTACTTCATGGATTTTGAAATCAAAACGTTTTTGAAAAGTTTAACTTAAAAATATTCGTGTGTAACGCGTTGTTTGAACCACTCTTCTTACTCCATATATTTTGCCTTTTGCCATAGCTTACAGTTCAATAAAGGATTAATAGGAACTAATTGCACTAAAAAGTTAATTTTTTTTCCAGTGTAAACAAATTATCATGGAAATTGTGATAACACTCACCGGCCGGCCGGTCTACACAATCCATTGCACGTCCCATTAAAAATAAAAAATATTGATGGGTAACCAATACTACACCACATAGATACATACATAGATAGACTACACTTGGCACGTGCGCCACGTCATGACAATAATGACGCGAATATTAAAACTCTTTGGCAATTAGTCATACTGATTAGCCAATGTTTATTTTGACACAGGTGTGCCTCTACTCCACTCTACTAGAGTGGAACATAAAAGATAACACCTGATTGTAGTTTACAGACTTACTGATAACTGATTTATAAGGAAAATGTAAGACATGACGAGGATTGGCTTCTGCGCAATAGGAAAATATATTGATTAGGTTATTTTTAAAATTTTTAAGATAACTAGGAATCAAAAATTTAGCGATTAAACTTGAATAAAATTGAAAAACAAATAAAGTCAATAAATAATATTTTTCAGCTGCTTCAGTTCTGTTTCGAAAGGAACTTAACGTGGTATAAATAGTCAAATCTAGGACCAGGGTCAGACATTGGGTCAAAGCTTGCATACCTTTACAGAAATTCGAATCCTTAGTAACCAAAGGAAACGAAACTTGGATTTTGTAAGAAATTTACTCGAAAGCGATCAAAAATATTAAAGTTTAATAAAAAAAAAATGTATTTTCATCTAATCAACTAATTTCTATGCATGATTTTTAAAAGTTAATTTATAAAAACTTTTTAATCCTTAAAATTTTACGCAACTTATAGTCCCCCGATTTGGTCGATGTCTACTTGAAAAGCTAGACCAAAAGGGATCTGTAGCGAGATACTACTAAAAAACGATCTGAACAGACCTGGTTAGTCATGATGACCTAGAATATCTCTGCATAAAGCTTATTTACTTTCAACAATCAGAAGCGCTTTAAAAACTGATAAGAGGTAAAAAAGAAAAATCGCTATCGTTATAAAGATGTGATATTGCTCACATTCAACAGTCACTCAACACTTATACAAAACACAATTTCGATAACCTAGTGAAATAAATTCTAGAAATATTGATTTGATTTGTTGGCTTTTTTCAACATGCTTCAAGGTTAATTAGGCAATTAGTGGAGTGGGTACATATGTATATGTATAATATGGATGCTTATCGGAATTCATCATTATCAGTTCATTAGAGCATGTAAAGGACGCTCCTGAATTCACATGACGTGCGACATGCAATTTAAGCCCAAAAGTCAATTATTTCACTCAATTTGCTGTTGCTCTTTAACAGATTTAGCAGTTTTTATTTGTTACAATAGTGTTCTAGATGTGTGTATGTGTATATAGTGTTTCTTGTATTTAGCAATATTATAGATGTCGTTATGTTAGATTTATTGGTTCATTCTTAGGTAACAGTTTCAAGAGACTATCAAAAATAGTTGTTCCTGCATAAAGACAAGATATATGCACACATGTCATACGATCCTATAGAAAGCATTATAAATATTTAGAAAATACTAAAGATACTGTTGTTTTTTTTTTTATATGTATATATATAGGACAAATATACATTACACACTAGATTTAACAGGCTTTCGAACTTATGAGGTAATAATTTTAATTAAAGCGCTCGAAAGTGACTTTCAAACTAAGCTCACCATCTAGCATAAATACCAGATATCGTTTATATATATATATATATATATATGCACTATAAAACGGTTCAAATCGGGCACACGGCTTTATCTAATCATTCATTGGTTTTAGTTTTGATTAGAAAAGATTGCCTTGCGTGTCTGTAAACTACAACAATTCATGTACATATAAGAGTGCTGGGGTTATTTTCTGTTTGGTTGATTGTGAGATTACGTAATGCCAGTGGAAACCGCTAGTAAAATCCAAAAAAAATATTCCTCGAACCTAGGATGCTAAGCCGCGTTGACGTCTCTTTACTCTGGCATAGGGGCCGATATCTGGATCCATAATGAAATCGTACAACACACGGGTCCAACTCGTATGCTGCGGCATTGTATCATAGAACTCTGGAGCTATGCGCTTCACCTCGGGCAACCGGGATCCGGGCACTGCCGGAAAATCATGATGTTCATTGTGATAGCCCACATTGAAGGTAATCCAATTAAGCGGACCATAATATGAGTATGTCTCGAAGCCTTTCGCAAACATATAGTGTTCCGATATGAAATGACCAGCCACCGGATGCAAACCCATGGCCAAAATGGAACCAATTAGCAAATAGGCAAGTGGTTTCCATCCAAGAAAGTAGACAATAATCCCATCGAATGTCAACTGAATAATGGTATTGACAATCTCCAGTCGAGTTGGTGGCTTTGGATTAATAACCAGCGGACGGAAAATATAGAAAAATGGTTGCAGGCACACCCAAATGAATTTGCCAAAAGTGGTATCAAAGAGACGCGCCTCCAATAGGGTGGGTATGTCTGTGTCAATCGCTTCATCGCCTTGATAGCTGCAATGAAAAAAATGTATGTTTAATTTAAAAGGAACTTCAAAACGGTAGAATTCAATTTAAAATTCCATTTTTAAACGATAAATGAGTGAATGTGAATGTGGAAGCCCAATCTTGAATTTATCAAAAATTTTACAAGCCAATCTTCAAATGTTTAAGATTATAAAAATGAAATCCTTTCTTTTCCAACATCCCACTTTGCCTTAGAAAGTTTAAGGAAATGCTTCAAAATAATCTGATCCTTGTTTCTTTAAGACCTTTTTGTGTATTTACGGCCGGTTTTAATTTCCTCTTTGAGGTAACTTTATCGCAATCTGCTAAATCAAAATGAAGCCTATATGATCCCCTTCCCGAATAATTGCATTCGAATTTTCGCAGTAAAAAGTTCTCGAATCTTTGACGATTCCTTTAACCTTGCATAAAAAAAAAACATTTATAGAGTATCGTCAGCTTTTTACCTTGTTAAGGTAATAAAGTATGCTTGGCCATTGATTGACCTTAACCATGAAATTATTATTCCCAGAATTAATTTCCTTTTTTTTCTAAAAAAAAAAATTTTTAAGTTTCTGAAATGTATGTATGTACTTTCTACAATATTACATAAATTACTCTTTGAGACAAATTTGATGTTAGTCCAAAATCTAAAGTAGTCAGTCATTCTAAGTAGCAAAAGTTATTAAGATATGTACATGAACCTCTTTTCTATCTAAAAATTATAAACATTTTTTTTGTTTCAATGCTATATGTATGGGTTAGTTTTTTTTTTTTTTTTGATAGCACTATGAGGCAACCAAAACCAAAAACAATTCAACAAGTTTTCATTAAAGAACAAACAAATTTAAACAAATAACAATTCAACATTCTACTACAGGGTATAAAATGGAAATAAAAGGCAATAATTGAAGACGGATTACGTTGCAGTTATTTAACATAATAAACAAGGCATTTGATTATAACTAGCTGACTAAGAGATTAGATAAAACGACAACAAAATGTTTGAACTTATCGCTACAACGTGAATAGCAGTCAGAGTAGAGGTCACAGCCGGTAGAGACCCATGGCAAAGAGGGAGTGTCTAGGCTAGCTATAAAGACTGTGCATAGAGAGACTGTGACTCAATTAAAGGCAGTCAAAACAACAAATTAATCAGGAGCTTTTTGTTTATGGGAATTTCTAATATCACACTTCCCCTACGGGTCTTTTTTTGCTCGACTTATGTTTGACAAATACGTATGTATGTATATGGCAAACTTTCTTATCAAATAAAGATTGTGAGTCAGTTTTACAGAACACTTCTGTAGTGCTACGTGACCAATTCAGGACAAGTCTTCGGCTTTATGAATTATGAATTATTTAGCCAATCTTATCAATAGCAATTAATGGTCAAAAAGTTGTGGCATTACTTGCTCTTCTATTCAAGTGTTTGTTGCCCAAACTAAGTTTTGAGTCATTTCAAAAAAAGCGCGTGGCTAGTGTTGTGTAACGCCGGCCGGGCGGTCTTCTAATAAAAAAGGCAAACATTGACGGCTGTTGAATGAGTGAAAAAAGAGGGTGGGTTATTTAAGGCGAGACGGGGAATTGCTTTACAATTCCATGACTACGCCCCAACAAAAAAAGCAACAACAATCTCCAATCACATCATGCGGATACATATATACATACATATCTTGAAACCGGCACGTAGCCTTCAATTTTTTTTCCTCACCGATGATGTTCCAGGTGGTATTTTTTGAACGATATACTCATAGGCAGTCCAATGGGTAGATTACAAATGAAACCCAATATCCGATTATGCATGGGCCGGCTATGACCAAAGGCCAAATTATGCGATATCTCATGGACGGCCAACATCAGTGAGTGGTTAATGATGCCGCCAAAGCAATAGGCCATTACTACCAGCCATGACCAGGATAAGTCCTTGACAATAAACAGCGCCAGGATCTGGGTCAATACCATAGCCAAGGCAATCCATTTGAAATTGGGATCATGGCCAAAGAGTTTCTTAATTTGTGGATATTTTTCCAGTATAATCTTCCGGCGACTGGCATGGGGCTCCTCCGTGTATACCCATTCAAAGTCGTTCCGCGATACTTTCTGCCCCATTTTTTTTAGTTTTGTGGTTGATTGTCGTATGATATTTAATACATTAACATTTTCCGAAATAAAACGCAATGGAGAAAGTGAGTAATATAATTTAACGGGGGGACTAGTTTTTCTCTATTAAAAGTAGCGCAACGGACGCGACACGGACTGGCGACAACGAGTTAAATGAACGAAGTGAAAAAAATTATAAATTAAATCCCAAAGCTAGGGCCAGTGTTGACAAGTGTCAGAAAACCAAAGGGCACCCACGCTGGGCATGAAATGGAAGCAGGGCTGCACAATCAAGAATTTTCCTAGTGAATAAAAAGTAACATATTATTATATGTCTAAATTGCAAAGCACCAAAACATTAAAAAAAAAAAACATGTTGAGATCCTTAATAGGAAGAAATATAGATGTATATGGATCTGCACATTAACAGGAAGTTCTATATTTACACAGCTTAATATTTAATCACTATGTTATATTTATTCTACGCTTTGATATTTGTAAATTGAGATTTGGATTAAAAAATAACTTGCACCAACCCTCAAAAAGGGTTACTTTCTAAAATAATCGATAACAAAGCAACTGGAGCAAATTTAATTGTTCTAATTCAAAGCAGCCCTGAAAGAACAGCTTTTTAAATTTTCTTCGATTTAAATGAAACACTTCGTTTTTTGTTCGCCATTTTTTTTATACAATTTCTTATAATTGTTATCAGTTTTAGTGGTAGTACAATATGAAAATTTAGTATTTGAAATAATTTAATTAAAATTATTTTTAAAAAAACGCATTGCGGTTGCTCTGAATGTTGCATCAAGCTGCTGTTATGGTTGTTTCTTGCTGCCATATTTGCCGATTCTCTAGCTCTGGCTCAGCCTCTACCTCGACCAGCAGTTCGGGTAGAGTAGGTAAAGGTGGAAATAGGCGATATGTTGCAGTATGTGTATATATACTGGCTGGCCAAATGGGCGTGACTCGTCAGCGATTTATGCGTGTAGTTCTTGTGAAATATATATATATATAATATAATAGTTAAACATAAAATTGTATATATGTATTTTTTTTGTATTTTTATATTTTTATCAATAGTTCTAGAAAAAGCTAAAACAATGTTGCTGCTGATGTTACTGCTGGGGCAAATAATGAATGTTGTTGTTGTTGCTAATGCGTTGCCCCCGTGTTTTATCAAAATTGTTTCTTTTCCTTTCCCTTTAGATAGTTGCAAATAAGTTGTTGTTGTTGCTGGTTGACGACGCAGTTTTCAAGTTGATGTTACACACAGACAGACGGCGGCAGGCGGCAAGCGGCGTATTTGCAACACAACGGGGCATATGCACATGTATTGTTTTTAATTTTGGTGGTGCTTAAAGTTGTTGTAATGTTGTAGCTCCACGGCACTCCCCCTCTTGTGACTGAGAGATCCCCGGGTTGACTTTTGTTGGTACGCTGGTGTTATTGCTTGGCTGCTGCTGCTGCTGGTCCTGCTCTTATACTGCTCTGCTGATTCTTTGTTCTTGTCGATATTGATGTTTGAATAAATATATCAATTGATTTTATTTGCTTGTTTAATTTTTCTTTGTTGTAAATATTTTGCGCTCGTATTTTCTCCTGTTCGCTACTGCTCACTTCTCTATCTCTTGTTATCTTGTTATGAATTTCTCTTTAATGGTTGTTTTAAGTTTTTTTTTTACGGCTCAACAAAATATTTAAATCAAATCGGCAATATTAGCAGGCATTTCCTCAATTGTTGTGTGGTAGAATTGTTCAATATCCTTAAGGATTCGTCGATCATCATCTGTGATGAAATTGATCGCAACACCCTTGCGACCGAAACGACCACCGCGACCGATTCTGGAAGTGAATGGGTGAACAACGATATTGTTAAGTCTTGTTTAAGTTTAAGTTGGATTAGTATATTTACCTATGAATATAGTTCTCGCGGTTCGAGGGCAGATCATAGTTAATAACCAATGACACCTGCTGGACATCAATACCACGCGCCAGTAAATCAGTTGTAATCAGAACACGGGAAGAGCCCGAACGGAATTGTTTCATGATGACCTCACGATCACGCTGCTCCATATCACCATGCATGGCCGATACGGTGAAGTTGTGGTTGGACATCTCCTGGGTCAGTTGATCGACCTGTAGAATTACAGAATAAATAAAAAAATTAAAAATAACATATAATTGAAACTTCAATGGTTTTTACTAACTTCGGTAAATTAACTGAAAAATTTAAACTCGATTGATCTAATCAACTAGAAAAAAACCCAAGTATGTATTTAAACGAATGTTTAAACTTGTGAAATATTAGTTACGATTCGATCTCTTTTCATAGGGAAATATTACTATGCCTTTTAATATAAGTACTTGATTGTATTTACAATTGTTTCAGACAGTATAGTAAACACATTAGCTACATCTTCCCATCTTTTCCAGAAAGTTTTTGCCTCCGGGAGAAACACTATTTATAATTAAAAGAAATGAAAACCAAACAATATGCACAAATAGCATAAATAGCTAAAACATCATTATATAAAGCTGTTTAAGATACGAACAGAGCATATTTTAAAATGACAATACTAAAATATTAAGATGCCTAATCGTCTTCGAAATAAATTAAATATGTCTGTAATTTTAAAAACCACTACTACGTCGATTGCATCTGATGAATTAACCTACTTGATTTCCGTACCTATACCTATGCTTCAAAGCGAGCATCCAAATAAATACAAAATAAAAAAAAAATAAAAATTGGGAAAACCCACCTTGCGTCGGGTATTACAGAAGATGACCGATTGGGTAATGGACAGGGTATCGTACAGATCGCACAATGTGCCCAATTTCCAGTTCTCCTGCTTAACGTTCACATAGAACTGCTTGATACCCTCAAGCGTCAACTCCTCCTTCTTAACCAGAATGCTGACTGGATCACGCATAAAGCAACGGCTCACTTCAAGCACATCGTGTGGCATGGTGGCAGACAACAGAATGACCTGCACATCTGGGGGCAGCATCTTGAACACATCCTGGATTTGATCCTTGAAACCGCGCGACAACATCTCATCAGCCTCATCCAGAACGAACAGTTTAATGGACTGAGTGCGCAGCACCTTACGATTAATCATGTCATAGACACGACCTGGTGTTCCCACAACCACATGGCATCCGGATTCCAAAATGCGGGCATCCTCGCGCACATTTGTGCCACCGATGCAGGCATGCGAATGCACCTTCATGTACTCACCAAGAGCCATGACCACACGTTGGATTTGGGTGGCCAATTCACGAGTTGGTGCCAAAATCAGAGCCTGACATTCGCGACTGGTCGTGTCGATTTGCTGCAGAATGGCAATCGAGAAAGTGGCAGTCTTGCCAGTACCTGTTAAATACAAGATAAACATAGAGAAAGAAAGCCATTTAGTGTTCAGCTTGAATTCATTTTATCCCTAGGACAGATTGCGTAAAAAGCTAAAATTGTGATATGGGAAAGTATATTCTTTGGAGGTGAAAGAATTTTTTATCAGTTCGGCTCAAAACATAATTAGTTTAATGCAAATTAACTTGTATGAATAAAGGTGAATATACATAAGTCTATTTACTCTTATTAAATATAATCTTATAGACTGGATGCAGTTTTCCAAAAAGGGTCTTGGAAGTCGAAATTGTTCATTCAATAAAAAAATAAATAATTTATCATTAACTTTCTACAAATGCAAACACGGGCGAAAACCATAACCCGCATTCTACGAAGTGCTTTAAATCAGCTGCTCAGGTAGAAAGAAAGTGTAAATTGAAGTAGGTAACACATTGCTGAAATTGTAAGCCAACAACAAAATGCGGCTCGCACAATGTGCAGCAGCTGCAAAAACAGGAAGGGGAAAGAAAAAAAAAGAATATAACAGAGAAAGAAAACGAAAAGAAAAAAAAACTGGCGCGCAAGCGCAAAAGACACTAAAACACACAAGAATCAAGCAAACAGAGAGACAGGGAAAGAAATAAAAAACGGGATTTTCCCTCTTCTTCTGACGAGAAGAATTGCCTCTGGGGCGAATATGATATACAGAGGAGGCGGCTTAGTCATAATCGAAACTTCTCCAACAATTTGTTTTGTCTGCTTATTTAAACATTTCTCATTTTGACGTATGTATATACTACTGTATATACGATTCATTTGCGTGCTGGTAGCTATTACTCACCCGATTGCGCCTGGGCAATGACATCGCGACCCTTAACGCAAGGAATGATGGCGCGCTGTTGAATGGCCGATGGCTTCTCAAAACCATAACCATAGATGCCGCGCAGCAGCTCCTCGCGCAAATTCATGTCATCGAAATTGTCATAGACCTCGTGCCAGGTCGATTCGATGACACCCTCAGGGTCCATGCCAGCGGGACCATCTTGAGCTATATCACTTCGATCATCCCTAAACGATAGAAAAAAAACAGTAAATTTTAAATGCAATTACAATAACACGTATATTAAGAGAGAAATGGAGGCTATTTTCCAGCAAATTTCGTTTTTTCCATATTCCTTTCATATATATGGTTTTTTTTTTTTTGGTTATGGCGAATCCGCGACACTTACATTATCAACAATGAAAAATTGACTATTTAAATTTATATGCTGAATTTCGACGGCTAGTGCACCGTTCACTTAAACAATTTCTTCTCTTAGTTATGTGTATGTTGTCAAAAAGTAAGTTAAAACGAATAATTTGTAATTTTAACGTCAAGTTTATTCTTTCTTTTTTTATTTTAGTTTCTTTACTGTTGCAAAGCACAAACGTGTTTTATTATTTTTCAATAATGAAAAACGAAAAGAAGGAAGAAAATTTCCTTTTTTTTTTCTTTTATTATGTGCTTTCTGTTCTGCGGTAGTTTTATGTCTGAAAAAACCCAAATGTATTTTTTGTAGCAGTAGCAGTATGGTGTGTCCGCCCCATGGGAGAGAGAGACAACTATAGATGTGTGCGTGTCAATGTCAGTGGTTGCATTTATGAGAGAGAACGAGAGCGTGATTGCCTGAGAAGAAAGCGGTAACTAGTGTTGCTAAACGTTCTTTGGAAAATGGCAAAAACTACAAAGGCGTGTAGAAAAAAAAGCCGCCTTAGAGTAAGCGAGATAAAGACATAGAAAAAGAGCATAAATGAAGTAGCAGCAACCACCAGATGACGAATAAGGAACAAAAATGATTCAACAAATCTTTGGACACTATGCTCACACATGCATCAATGTGTCTTTTAAGATCACTCGTATATTTTGACCTCATCCAAAGTCTAGTTGGGTGACCCTGAGAGCGACTGTGCTAGTAAGACAAAAGCTATAAATAGCTTATGGAAAACGTCATTTTGCATTAATTTATTAAATATTTTAAGCAACCACTTTGCTCTCTTTTTCTCTTTCACTGTCCAAACAGTTTCGCCCTCCCTCCCGACACGAAACATGCACACACACACACTCGCACAGGAACATATTCTCTCTCGCTCACTCATTGGTATTGCGGCGCTGTCATTCGTTTTGATTCGTTCTCTTCCGTCGTGACTACGAGACTCACTTGCCGTTCTTTTTCTTTTTTTTTTCTTTCTCTAAAAATTTGGCATTCAGAATTTTTATTTCAGTTTTTTAGACCATTTCTCACTTAGATTGCCACAAAACGATATATATTCATTGCGAAATGAGGTAGTCCTTCTGTTTATCACAATTTGGTTGATTAATTACGTGTTTATACTAACATTTTCTGAAAATTATTTGGCACTTTTTATACACGTGCTGCTACTGATTTTGTTAAAACCAAGCAAAAGAGGAAGAGGAAGAAGCGCCAGCAGTGTGGCCAGATTTTTGGAAAGGGAAAAATACTATTTATCGCTCATGGAACAGTCTATCATTTATCAAATACTTCGATATTTTATATTTTTGGTCAAATTTTCATTTTCGCTCTCGTTTTTTTTTTTTATTAAAGGTATAGTAGTGGCGGTAAAAAATAATTCAACACACATTGAACTTCTTTGACAATTAGCAAGTGCAAGTTAAAAACTGTTAACTACTTTATAACCGGTCACAGCTGAAAAGAATATATTTTAATGAATTCTACTTGAAAACACAACTGAAAATTTTTTTTATATATAATGTATTTGAATAATTATGATAAATCTGCGCATTAAAAACGCTCGGCAACCCTATCAGTCAATACGACAGTATTTTTTCACTTCCCAAATTTAAGACGTTAGTATTTTTGCCAGTACCATTTTGTCGGCGCAGCGTGTAAAAAGTGTGAGTTGCTTTGAAATATTTCGAAATTTCAATTAATTACAATTAAATATTAATTAAATCGTGCTTATGATAAACTAATTGAAGTATTATGTATATTTGTGAATGATATTGAGAAGATTTAAAATTTAAAATACACATTGCGAATCTTTGCAAATGAAAGACCCAAAAAAAAAAAACACACACACACACTTATTTTTCGCCGACGCTGTGGGAAAAGTTCAAGAGGAGCCGGTCAAAGAAAACGTAAAAAAGTGTTGTCTTCAAAATAATTTATTGGAAGATGTAGATAGGAATTTATGTGTGTTTAATCTCCATACACACATATATTTATATATAAAATATATGTACGTGCATTAAAATTAACAAAGTCTATTTTTAATATATGACAGTTACACTCAGAGTCCGAACAGACCGGCCAAAAAAGCCACTCGGCCAAAGAGAGCGGAGCGCAGAGCCTTGGCGTAGTGTTGAGTCATCCCACTCGTTCACTCATTTGCATTAATAACGGCCGTCAAAGCCACATATAGCCATCCCATTCGCACATGCACTCCAGTCATTATACGAGGGGGGGAAAATGAGTCACTCGCTCCCTTGAGTATTTTTTGTTGGTAGGATTTCATTTTATGCACTAAACCGCGCGAGATTCGCTCAGTTTCTCAAAAAACCGCGCGCGTTTTTTTTTCGTTCGAGCTGCCATCACCCATGTTCGATGTTGGCGACATCAAATAGCGGGAGTTGGAATCAAATAACGGGAAACGGGAAGGTTGGAGAGGCATGTTCGATTGAAATAAGGGGTTTGCAGGCAAAAAATTGTTGTTGTTAAATTGTTGTTTTTATCGCTTTTGTCGCTCTGAACAAGTCGGACGTGTGCTGCTGGTGCGTAGGCGTATATATTTAACGGTCTCTAGATTCCTCCCTTTCGCAGTGTGTGTGTGTGCGTCGTCGTATTTGTGTTAGTGTGTGTATCATAAGAGGAAAAGTATGCTTTTCTTTTAAAATAAAAATTCATATAAATTAAAGGAAAAATTAAAAATAAGCTGAAAATACGTTTTAGAGAAAATCAAGAGTCCAAAGAAAATTTAAATTAAATATATAAAAAAGTTAACTTGATAAATAATTCTCTGTTATCACCAATTTTGACATTTTACCATCTTCCTCTTCTCGTTGCAGTTTTTGTAATAAGTTTCCTTAAAAACAAGCAACCAACATAAATTTCTTACACCTCCTATATATGTATATATATATATTGAAATAATTTTTAAGTAAAAAATCGTCAACGCTTGCGATTTTTTTCTTTGTCTCTTTTTCCAACGCTTTTTCCACAAAATTTTTGTTGGCGTGAAAGAAAAAGTGTTGCAGGCTGTGCCCAAGTCAGCATAAATATTAATAATACATATACGTATATATATATATATATAGTTTAACAAAACCACCAACAACAACAAATACATCATGAGCTGGCAAGATTATGTCGATAACCAACTTTTGGCCTCGCAATGCGTGACCAAGGCTTGTATTGCCGGACACGATGGCAACATTTGGGCGCAGTCCAATGGCTTTGAGGTGAGTAACTAGCTAAAATAAATCCAAATTAAAATCAAAATACATTTAAATTATAAGTATGTATATCGATTGCTCCTGATCGCCAATTGCCGATTTGCTGGCTTGACAATGAATTTTTCGCAAGTTCAAGGGTGTGACCCAGCAATAACAACAACAAGAACACCATACAGACACAAAGGAGGAGGCAGCAGCGGCACATGCAAGTCCGCCATGATTACTTTCATTTGATAAAAGAGCAACAAAAACTCCCACCCTCTTGAACGAGTTCTCTCTCATTCTTTAGGTTTTTTCTTTTTTTTTTTTTTGGTGGAGTAGAGAGAACGTTCACCCCTCTCACACCATCACCCCCCGGCCGGTTGTTTGTGTCATCTGCTGCGCAAGTCCCACTCTCTTTGTCACTCTCTTTTTAATCACACTTAACTCGAGATAGCAGTGCGTAAGTTTGCACTCTCTTTCGGTCGTTCAGGTCTTCTGAAGTCTTCGTGATTCGTGAAATCCAAAATATTCAACAATTCTTGGCGAGCCAAAAAAAGATGAATGACTCATTAACAACAATCCTCAGATAAAACTATCCATTATTATGTTAAAGTAACAAGAAGCCTTACTAGCTAATCTTGATGACTGTAATATCATTTTTGAACTAGAATGTTTTAGTATAGTCTTACAGTAAAACTGGCTTTAATTCTAGAAATCTGGGTCTTTAATTTCTGTTATATACATAAATCTTAATATATCACTTGATCTATTCGTTTAAAGAAAAAATATTTAAACAAATGATCAGATTTCATAAACTTTTGCAATATACCATCTTTTTTTAAAGAAACTTAAGAATTTGTTTGTGTTACTATGAAAAAGTTATTGGATCGCACTCTCTCGAGTTATATGTTCTCATGTTTCATATGACTTTTATTTTTTCTATTTAATTCGAAGTAATTTAATTGTGGCTAAATGGTATACAAGACTTAAAGCAGCAGGTGCGTTTCAATAAACAAATGGTAATTGATATGCTTTTTCGAAATAAATTTGTTTCACTCATTTGTTTTAATAGCTTTTCCATTTTGTCAGCGTATTACCTTACATGTATTATAATTTATAATTCCAAAAAGATTCAAAATTTAGAACAAGATTGACTGTAGGCTTTGTTAAATACATATGTTGTTTTATTTAATTAAAATCGAAAAACATTTCGGCAAGTCATTTAAAAATGTGTTAAGATTAACTTTGTTTTTTTTTTTTTGCAAACTATTGATAACAGCTCGCCTTGGGATAAGTAGTGAGATCTCTGCTGCTACTGTCAATGGGTCATTTTTGAAATTTTCATAGGCCAATTAATCAATCATAATAAGACAAATTAGTGGCGAGGTTATCAAAGCAAAAATAATTTTATTTATGGCATACATTGAGAAAAAATAATACCATTATTGAACTTGTCAGTTATAATATAAGTTACTATTTAATCCAAAGAAAAAACTAAGTGTCGAAAATGATAATAATAATATATTGCCTAAACTACTCTCAAGCAAACTATCATGGCTGAATTTGTTCTCAGTTTATTGTTTTTTTTTTTGTTCTATTTGAAGAATAATGAATCATTTTCTATATATTTTTCTTTGTTAGGTATTAGGATTAGTCACTTAGCTTGCAGCAGAAGCTCGGATAATGATTTTGAACTTATATAGAAATACGTTTTTTGATTTGAAGGTGTTTTTTATTTTTTCAATGAGAGTATGTTGATAGCAGTTCGTTATGGGGGCGACGGATGGAGGGTGGTTTAATATGAGAGGCAAGGGGCTGTTGACTTTTCGTAGTTGATGTGATAATGCAACTCACAGAGTATGAGATAGAAAGAAAAAGCAAGAAGCAGAAAGTGAAAGAAAGAAACAGAGAGAGAGAGAGAGAGAGAGCGGAATCACTCCCTTTTTGTTATTTTGTTGAAAGAGAGAGCCGGAGGGAAAGAGAGCTTTAACCGGTTGCCTTTATCAATACATAGTTTTGAGTGTGTTTGCTTGCGTGTGCCTTGTGAGTGGGTTTTTATTATCTTTGTACGTTTCCTCTTCGGCCGGCAAAAAAAGTCGCTTTTTTTATCAAAAAAAAAAAAAGAAATGTATCTTGAAAACGCAGCCAGAAACCAAATGCCGCGTCATCAAAGTTTTATGTGTGTGCAACTTCCTGCCTTGTCTGGGCCCTGGCCATGTGCGTTTTTTTTGATCCTGCTTTGTCTTTGTTTCTCTCGTGCTCTCTTTGCCTTCATTCATGGGGCACTCCCTTTTTTGACTTTAAAAAACACTTTCTTGCTTTGTTTTTATCATAAGTTGGCAGTTCTCTTTGCCTACCTCATATAAAATAATATGAAATGAAAAGTTGGCAAATACTTATAGGCAAGTTTAGCCCGTTGACTTTTTTCTTTACTCATCATAACCACTTTCATTTCTGTTACCTGGTTCACATTTCACTAATTTTTTGTAGTTTTTTCATGATTCATCACAAAATCTTAAAACTTCGATGTGCCTCTAAATTGAGTTATTTAGTGTACTTTTTTCACCTCCTCCGTTGTCTTGAATCAGCTGCTGTTGCCGCTGCTAACTCTCTTCCTCCACATTGCTAGACGGTTTTTATGTGTATGTGTGTGTGACGCTTATCAATAACGTCTTTTTTGCGCATTACCTTTTGGTTTTGTATTTCGCACCGCAAAACCGGCTTTATATGGCAAAAATTTAGTTTTTGTTTCTTTGCTTTTTTCAACAATTGCATTTCAAATGAATTATGGCAAAAGGAAAACTCTGTTTTAGGTGTTGCCAATATTATAAATATTTTGCTTTTATATGTATGTATTACTCATAGGCGTAAGAATATTTCAAGCATATTTTCGAAGTCAATTAATGATGAAAAGTAAGTGAATCATCTTTGCTGCATGATTTCCATACTTTTATACTAATAAACTCTTTCCATTTTTATAGTCTGTCGCTTTAAAATATGTTCGTGTTACCATTTCAATACGCCCATTAGGCAATTTTCATTTTTCTTGTTGGTTTCGAGTGTGATTCCATAATATCCAAGTTGTTGCTATTTCTACTGATTTTGTTGCTTTTAATCCTTTCGTAATAGGTTTAAGGTTAGATTCAACGTTGGCAACTAGAAAGATTTTAACTTCTTAAGCTGAGAAACAGGATCAAATTTATGAGTTCGACCTCGGCGTTCGAAGTTGGCAACTTAAAGTTGTTTTATCACTAGAATTATCAGTCCAGTGGAACTATGAATATACACTGATCTTATTAATAAAATAATTAAATATGTTTGTTGGAAAAGCAATTTTTTTGTTTGCGGTTTGTTTTCAAGTTTATTGATCTGTGACTCAATTTATTATAATTTTTGGCTTTGGCATTTACTTTTCATTTGTTGTTTTTGTTTGTATGCCAATAAACCGGCTCTGCTGTAGGCGGCGCTCTCTCTCTCGATCTTTCTTTCTCTCTCTTCAGCTCATTTGACTACTCACCTCGTTTCTTTCTCTTTTCTTTACTCAAAATTTAGCTCAATTGGAAGCTTCTGGATTCTCATTTAAAATTTTTTGTTCTGACAAATGTGAATGACTAAGTCTTAATCATATGAACATATGTACATATGTATTTGGAATTATAAAAATGGAATTTGTATTATTAATATGCCAAACGGCAGGCGCTGTCAAAATTTGTTTTTAACAACTTTAAAAACGTTGTAGTACTGTCTTCAACTATTGTAAATGGTAGTCCCCTGTTAAAGTCGATGAAAGGGAGGATGTCGAAATTTTATTCGCTGTTTTGGTTAAAAATTTGTCTATGTATCTCAAGAAGAGGTAAATAACTGTTTTACAAAACTTCGACTGTAATGTCTATTAATATCGTCGTTTAAATACCAAGGAAAATGGTTGTTTCTAAAGTAAAATATTGAATTGAACGAATGGAATGTATTCACTAGTAAAATATTGATTTATGTTTGAATCATCGTTTGCTGGAATGAAAGGAGCTTTTTATTTTATCGGGGTTATTGGTAGAAATTTATATTGATACACTCTAAATGACTCTAAATTCATCTCCGCTTACTTTACATGTGACATTCCTATTTTTTCTTGCCATATTTCTCTTAGAAAATGTGCCAAAAACTTGTTTCTCCATTTGTTCTCCTCTCCTTTTCGCCGCCTCCCTGCTTATGCTCCTTGGCTTTTTGTTAATGAGTTGGCAACTGTTTGCCAAATGGGTGGTGATGGTGGTGGTGGATGTTTGTAAATGTTGTCGTTGGTGGATGGTTGGTTGCCTTGCCTTTGTTGGCGTGGGTTGCGCGCTGCTGCACAGTCTGTTTGAATCAACCGAATGAAAGAAAATGAATGGTTTTTGTAAGCTCCTCTTCTGCGTGTGCTATGTGCAAAAGGGAGCGGCTACAAAAGTATGACTCGCGCTTGTAGCAGCATAGAGGAGTCATCTTCCCTTTGTGCGTATCCTTTCGACCGACAACGTCGACAACGCATACACAAATTAATAATGAGCAACACAGCGTCCAGAACGTGGTCGGCCATACGGTCGATGTCCGTACGTCCATCCATCAATGCGCCTTTGTAGAAATTCATAAAAATTTATTGGATGCGTGCGTGACTAAAGCATTGTGTGGGGTGCGCATAGGAAGAGTAAAGTGTTGTCGGGGGGAAATCGTTTTAAACTTTAACTAATTTTGCCCTCGTTGTTGTTTTGTTCTTGTTTATAGGTCACAAAGGAGGAGTTGGCCAAATTGATAAGCGGTTTCGATCAGCAGGACCTGCTCACCAGCAACGGTGTTACACTAGCCGGACAACGGTACATTTACCTCTCAGGCACAGATCGTGTGGTGCGCGCCAAGCTGGGTAGAAGTGGAGTGCATTGCATGAAGACAACACAAGGTGAGCTATTAGAGTGCAATAAACGTTAATTTTGGATGATAAAAACGTCATAAGTCATTGTCAGAGTAAAAAGTTAGTTAAATTTGGCAATTTTGACAATATCATTGGCATAAAAACACTGAAAACTGGAAGCTGATGTAGAACCCCTTTGTCGAATATCCTCGAATTATCCATAATATCGATATTTCTTTATATAGCCTTTCGAAAAATTTCGTCTCAAATATCATTTATATTTGCATTTCCATGGTTTGTCGCAATCTTATAACAGAATGACAAAAACCCATTACTAAAGAAGAAAGAAGGAGGAGCTAGCCAACCAAACACGTCAGCAATCGCTAGCTAGTTAGTAACTGCTTATCGATAATGGGCAATAGTTAACTGATAGCGGCGTCAACCATTATCAGTTTTTTTTATTTTGTTGAACAGTCTTTTGTTTTCGGACAGCAAACAGAAGTTAAAAAAAATATTTTATATTGTTCTTTTACCCTAAAATTGTTCTCTAAGTAAAATTATCGGACGCCTACCAAGTGCAAAGAATTTAATCCCAGATTCAACATGATTATATACCCATATACATATATATATATATATGTATATATGTATATGTAGATAAGTCTTTTTGGTAGCAAAAATATTATGGCCAAAAAAATTTTTTAAAAAATTGTGAGATTGTGTGTTTGATAAGCAAAGAGCTGCCGCAGAATTTTTAACATTAATTTTTTTCGCCTAAGCCAGCGCCCCTCTTCACCTTTATTATCGAGCTCATTTAACATATTATTATAGCTAATTTGTGGCATTTAACAGTTTCTGAGCAGAAGAGAGTTAACAAAAGAGGTGGAGGACAGATGCCACGTAACATAAGCGAAAGAAACAAGACATAAATGATAGACCATTTAAATGTGCCGCTGCCTGCTGCTGTTGCTGTTGCTCCATTTTTCCGGTCAACAAGCAGAGGCAGCAGCAACAACAAAGCAAGGCAACCAAGAAAAAGATACAACAAACAGAAAACGTTGACGATTGACGACCGCAGCAACAAAGATTCGTTTCATTTTGTTTCGTTTTTCAACACCTTGGTATCTAATGTTGGAAAAATCTTGGCCAAGTCTCGTCGTCTGCTACAACCACACACACACTCATGTATATATACATATATATACACAACACTCTCCCCACTGTGTGAGTGTGCCATGAAACTAATTTTGTTGCTGCTTGGATTTTTTTTTCTTTTTGCATTTACGACCAGTTTGTTTGCTGACGCGTCAGCCTCGTCCATATTTGTACAGTTTTTGCGGCAACAGTTGAACGACGGCGGCGGAGCCAGCACCAATACAAACACAAATACACACAACAATAAAAAAGCACAGTGGTTTTGGTGCCACTGCACTAACTTGAATGGAATGATTTTAATAAAAATTGGAACTTCTGATATGCGTGATATCCTGATGTGAGATAATAATGCAAACCTTTTACCTATCAATACCCTTGCAGAGGGCCTAATGCAATAGTTAAACCTCTGTATAGAAATTGTCCTAAAGCCAAAAACTATAGCCAGAAGTCAAGTTGAAGCCACCATGGAAGCGTGAATCCTACTCAAAGCAAGATGAGAACTTTTTTAAAATTTTAATTATTAGAGACGTTAGATTTTTATACCCTATTTGAATACATTAATAAGCTTATTATGAAATTAATTCTCTTGGAACATGTACCAACTATAATCACATTTTTTAAACTTAAGCAAAAGAAGATACTTTTTTACTTCACATCCAAAAGTCTCCAGGATTCTATACCTTTTGCCAAAGCTTACAGAGAATTTACACAAGGTGGAATCAATTAAAGTTGTTAAAATTCTAAATAAATTAAATTAGTTTAAAGTAATCGTAATTCAATTTTAAAGATAATAAACACCGAATTGGAATTTATCTAGGATCCAAATGCAGTAAAAAGTAAAATATAGTTATATTCACCATTGAACATGCGCCTAAACCTTGTTTGGTCTTGCCTGTATTTGGTGTTACATGTGTATAAACATATAAATGTGATCTCTAATCGCCATTTACTATTAAGTTGTTAAGTATCGTATTTTAGTCCCACTGTGGCTATGAATGACGGGGCCAATTGCTGCCGCCGCCTCGCAGCGGTGCTGCAGCCACAAGCTCAAGGTTATTGCCATAATCCATTTCAAGTGCAAATGTTGCACAGTATGTCGACGCTGGCCTCCCTCCCTCCTTCTTTTCCCCACACTCGCTATCTCTCCGTCTGTGTGTGAGTGTGTGAATAAACCGCAAAGAAGCAAAAATAGAAAAATAGGCAAGAACTGGTCGATCTAGCTTTTTGGTCTGTGACCTAGCTAGAAAGAGAAAAAGAGAGAGAGAGAGAAGAGAGGATTGGGGGATAGAGAGAAGGAATGCGGGATGTGTGTGGCTATATTTGGCGCCATTTAGTCGGCTCATGTGGCAGCAATTCAAGTCTGAGTTTCTTTTGGTTTTTTTTTTTTTTTTTTGGGACTTATGAAAACAGCTGATCGAATTGAAAGAAGGAAAAAATAAACAATAATCTAGTCTGTGTTTTACTCGAACTTCTTAAATTACAAACAAGCCGGCGGCAGTTCCATCATCATCTCTTTCTCTGTTTAAATATGCAACTAAACTAGCATTTAAAATTTGATATGCTTAGTATTTTGTCATGGTTGAGAGGGAATTGAGTATTGTATGGCAACAACATTGTATGAAATTCCTTACAGTAGTTGGTTAAAGCTAAAGAAGAAAAATACAGAAAACTTATTTGCTTTCCCCCTCTTCTCTTCGCTATTCTGTAAATGACATAACAACTTTTTGGGGTTGCTCAGGTTAGTGACCCTTTTGCTTTGATTTAATTTGTGCTCCAATCAATTGGGTTTCCATCAATTTTCTGCTCATTTGATTAATTTATGTATGTACCAATCGTTCAGCAGCAGCAGCTCTCTTTGTGTTGTTGTTTTGTTTGACAGTGTGGAAGTCTTGTCATTCACATTTTTGGTCTGGTCTATCCGGTTTTCTCTTTATATTGAACGCTTTTATTCATAATTTCTAGTAAAATACTGTTAGCTCTTCTTGCCAAACGACTGCTGGCTGACACTGGCTGGCTGGCTGGCTTGTTATTTCTCTTCTCAATCTTGCTTTCTCTTCTTCTAACCACATTGTCTTAACCGGATAAACATGAGTCTTTCTTAGCCCGATAGAAAAGCAAAGAATGCACATAAATAAATTCATTTCATTTCATAAGGTTGAGTCGTCGTTTTACACTTACCGCTTACCAAAAGGCTCACTAGCTCAAAGCAGCAAAAACTACATTTGTGAACAAATTAGTCACCCACGTGTTTATAAAGGGTATGAAATCTCTCTAATTGAAAGGGCTTTCTGGCTTCCTGGTATTTGAAATTCGAAATATGGAAAAAATCTGGCTTTAACTTAACCTAAATGCGATCCGTCGACCTAATATACTTTGCTGTTTATTAGGCTGGATATAGAGGGTATCAAAATGTAATTATGGCAGTTCGAATGTTTGAAAGAGATTTCTACAATTTGATTAGATTAGAGACGAATGACTATGGCTATATAACTTTTGTAGTTTGTTACTTGAGATTTCCATGAAATAAATCATTTAATTTTTAATAATTTTTCCCCTTTAATTTTGTTTCCTTCTTCTTTTCATTTTAGCCGTGATCGTTTCTATCTACGAGGATCCTGTACAGCCCCAACAGGCCGCTTCCGTTGTAGAGAAACTTGGAGATTATCTGATTACTTGCGGGTACTAGGAGAAATAAATCAACCAATCAACACCAATACATAACCATCAACAGGCAACCCAACCACTAGCCGCCGCACCACCCACAACAACAACCACAAAAACAACAACAGCAGCAGCAGCAACTACAACAGCAGAAACAACCATAGCAGAAGCAGCAACAAAACATAACATCAGCGATAGCAACAGGAGCGCAACAGCAACATTAATAAGCAAAACTACAAAAAAATAATAAAACAAAAGAACTTTAAATGAACTAATAATTAAAACTTAAAAGATGAAAGTAATTATTAATATATATATAAAAAAAGGAAAGTAAAAAAACAGACGGCCAAGTAAGGAATTTTGTGGAGATGAAATGGGAATCGAAAGAAATACGCTAAAAATAATTATCCCAACAAAAAAAAAAACAAAAAAACCAACCACAACAAAATTATAGATTTCTGCATTATTATATAATTTAAACATGATTTTTGGTTTATACGAGCGAAAAATAAAAAAAAAAATTAAAAAAAAAACAAGAAAACGCACGATCCCTCAAAAGAAAAATATAGATTGGAAACGTATTTTGTAAAACAAAAACATTTAGATACAACAGACAACGCAGGCTACAAAAGCAACAACAGCAACAACAAGAACATTTTTTGAAAACTTTTTTGTATATCATTATATATATACAGCTGATATATATATGTATACACACTCATACATACATACGCAGGTTTTTATACGAAAAGAAAAGAAGATCGAAAAGAAATTTTTGAGAGTAAGTGTGAGAAAAGATCTTGAGAAGTCAGCCAACGGAAACGAAAAAAGCAGACAGGAAAATACCAAGCAATATATAAATATATGTATATATGTATATGCATATGTATATTTATATATGTATATTTATGTGTAAACTATTTGGAGAACCATTCATATGATGCTCTATTTATAATGTGCTAGGAAAAACGAGATAGAAGAGAAATACATAATACAGACAGAAGTAAGAGATAATGATGATGCAGTGGTAAACATTTTTTATACAAATTCAAAAACGAAAAATAAAAATGAATGAAGAAAAACAAAAAAAAAAGGAAGAGGAAGAAAAACGAATAAATCAAATCATCTGAAAGATTCAGCCATATGTAGTAGATATAAATGTTCATTCCGTATTCATTCTGCTCCCATTGGCTCTCGTAAAGCGCTTTTCATGTTTGTAATTTTCTAATCCTAAACTTGAGAGACACATAAACACTCACTCACAACACATCATATAAAGAGGTCCTGCATGAACGCATTTCTAAAGTAAATTATTCAAGAACGAAACATTTGGATTGTCGAATCTTTCATATTTTTTAATGAGTCAATGATTCATTATTGACGAATGTTTTTCCAGCGTTCTCTTCTATTCTCTCTATAAGTCCTTGTAAAGAACAAATCCCTAAAATTCCACTTTGTGGGGGGTGTTTCTGTACACGACCCAACTATGTATTCTCTTCTTTCTTTTCTTGTTGACTTAATGAGAAAAACCGAGCCAGGAGCTGGGAATACCGTTAATAGTCGTACCAGTTTGTTTAGAACAAATTCTTCATGCAGGTCTCTAATATATATTTAAATTGTATATCGATAACAAAAATTAAACAAAAAGGAAATGCATCTTTAAGCGTTGACCAACACTGCCTGTTACCTATGCCAGCAAGCAGCAACGTTATTTTCCTCTCATTTTGATTTGCTGAAATTCGGCAATAAATCGCCATTACACACAATTTACATACATTAACAAAATGAAAAAACAAAAAAAAAAACAAGAACTTAACAATGCATGTAACTCAATTTAATCATCTATAAAAAAGCAACAAATTAAATGGAACACAAATGGGCTTTTTTTATTATTTTAAAAGTGAAAGATTATTTCATATTTTACGCTCTCTTTAAAGTTATTCTTTCCATTTCCCTTCAAGTCCTACTCCTCCTACAAAACAAGAAGCATTTTTCGTACAAGCAACAACAAAAATGAATAAATATAATATAAAAATTAAAAAAACAAAACAAAAAAACATATATAATACGATACTTTAATACTATTGAAATAAAAAACAAGAGTGAGACCAAAACAAATTCTCCTCATAAAAATTATACGGCAAGGTGTTTATTCTTGTACTTTCTCTTAGCCTGGGGGGTGTTCACTTTTGTTGTGGGCTCAATCATTAAGGCAATGAACTTTGAGTCTTATCGGACCTTCGAATGAATTTCAATATTTTCTTTGTTTTCCAAATTGTAGTCTTTGACCATTTTTGGTCTTAGCAGCGAATGGGAGAAAAAGACAACAAATTGTCAAGTTATTTTTATCGTTGAATCGCTGACGCAATTACACAATAATTTCTATTTATTTTTTTTTTTTTTGCTCATATAGAATATATTTATTATTATCAGGGACGGATTATATCTTGTGAAAACGGCCACCGCATTAAAATAAACGTACTCCATATAAATAGAAAGTACTCAACATGTTAATAATCCATGATGTTTAATATCTATTCTCGAATTTGAATTCAACAGGACAAAAATATGTTAAGCCGTCCCTGGGTCCCATTGGTTTTATTATTACTCTTCTTTGCGTTATCTGTCAGCTTGCAGCATTTCGCAGCTGTTTTTTTTCAGTAATTTGACATTTTTGCATATTTTAGTCGTATTTTTCCTTCATCATCTGTTCATCTCGATGTCGGCTAGAAAACATTGACCCAAATTATTTGGTACATACACAATAACTTTGTCGAATACCTTGTAGTTTTGGGCCAAAGTGGAGGCGATTCGCTTAACTGAAAATAAAACAAAAGGCGAAACGAGCTGGATAATTTTCAACTGATCAGTTTGAACTTTGTGATTAGTATTAGGTGAAAGAACATTTTGACTGTTCCAATAAAACTAAAAACTCAAAATTAAATTAGTTTAATGTTTTATACACGGTATCTTGAAGGCCTTTGCTTTGATTCCTGAATATTGAATTGAATGGCATTTTTTCTTGAGTTTTGGAGATGAGCGCACATTTGTTTGGCATGTGTTCACTTTCGCTTTTTCCCCCATTTTTAGTGAAAATCATCAAAAAAAAAAATAAAATTAATCAAAGAAAAAGCTGATTGGGCATAGCAAGACAGAAATGGCAAGAGCGGCCGAGAGAGAGAGACAGAGGGGCCGAGATAAAGCAGTCAACATTTTTTTTATCAGCTATACACAATTAATCAGACTTCGCAGTATTATTGTTATTATATTTTGTTCATTATTATTATTGTGATTATTGTTGTTCGTATTGGTGTGTGAGGCAGGGGGGGCTGGTGTGGTCTGGTCTCCAACTTCTCTCGACACTTTGCCTTCTCATCTCAATTTGTGGCGCGTGTGCGGCATTTTTTTATTTTACATCTCTAACGGCAAAATTTAAATTTCTTTGCCCAGGGGGCAGAGGTAAAAGAGGAGACAGCAGAGAGAAAAGCAGCTGCTTGGATGGCTCGTCGCCTCACCTTGATTCATTTAATGATATATGCAAATTTTTAGTTATTTTTTTATGGTGATGATTTCTCTAGGCTTTGGCCTTGCATTGTTACAAAACAGGTTGTCAATTGATTTAGTTAGAACTATGTAGAAAATCTTCGAAAACATTCAAAACGATTTAATTTGAACCTTTTGGAAATTATCTGCAATCGGTACAAATTTATACTAAAGCTGGACAATCTTTTCGACCTGTTAAATAATTATCTCAGCACTGAAACTGGTCCACGCATTCTTTTGATATACCAAATTTTATTACGATAATATGCCAAAAATAAAAAAACCATATAGAATTCAAAAGTTTTCCGTTAATAACGTCCATTCTTTAAAGCATCTCTTAAGAGGATTCTGGGATTTTGTCTTAATGTTTCCTGGATAACTTCTCCAATTGAAATGAAGAATTTAGTCCTAGTTAAGGATATATTTCTTCATATTTTTAATTAAATAGGGCAAATCATTTGGAATATTTTCCAAATTATCCATTTAATGACTTTCTTCATATTCGTATTGCTTATGTTCTTAAATTCAAAGTTGAGTGGTAAAATAATGGAAATATTATGCAAGATTACCTTCAATACTTGCCATTAATCCAATGTTCAGTTAGAGGGACATTCAGAAACCAGATTGACCCTCCCATTCACGTAGTTTCTCCAATGACATCCAAAATAAGATCGACCATGGTCCCAGCCTTAGCCAACAAGGAATCAGTCCCTTATACAATGAAAGCACACCTTCCTGATTGATAAGTTTTATAACACAATCCACTGAATTTCTATACTGTAAGCCTCGTCCTTTTTCATCAGTCACTTGATTCATAATTCGCGACTTGATCACATCAGCAGGATTGCTTAAGACACTTGCCACAAATCCGGCGCACATGGATGATAGAAAACGCAATGGAAAACCCTCTTCTAGATCGAGATAATATTTGAAATTACGTTTACTTAAATCATAGGAGCCCACATCGCCGGCGGTCATGAGACAGGCACGTAGACAACTGGGACCCACTCCGCGCCACAAATTGGGCATGCCACCTTGACCATAAATATACTTCAAAGACTGAATCACTCCTTGAGCGCGTGGCTCAAGTCCCATCCGGCGTCTCACACCGTCCATTTGCATGCGAACTTTGACTATATCAAATGGGTTGGCAAAAACCTGAGCAATGCATCCGGCAAGAAAACCGGAAGCCAAAGCTGATGGCACAGTTAATACCTCTTGATTGGTATTTTCGTTCACATAGATGAGGTGAGTCCGAAACACATCGTAGAGGACAACGCGTATGCTATTGAACAGAAAACTTCTTATAGCCATTGCGGAAAATCCGGCATAGAGGCTCCGGACACTTTCCTTTTGTATGATATTGGAAATCTGTCGGTACATGTTGCCAACTTTGGCAACCGACTTTGTCCCAGTCTCACCCTCGAGATGCATTCGAGTTTTGGCCACGCCCAAGGGATACACAAAGGACTCGGCAAAATGTGCACCCAAAAATGTATTCAGATAGAGTTGGCAGAAACTTTTTGCTGTTATTTGTTGTGTCGCCGTAAACTTTGGCATTGAATTGAATGGCATAATTGGCTTTAGGTTCCAATAAACCCGATCGTCCTCATCCTTAGACATATTTTACATATAAAATTTTGTAAAACTTCTAAAATTTACAAATAAAACACAATGAAAGCATTACTATATGTATGCACTATTACTCTATAAAATTTACTATACACATATTGACAATTTTGTTTATATACAGTCTTAATAAGCAAAGCCAACCGAGATTCGATTAGTAACCTTCGTAGCCACGGAAACGTCTGATCTGTTCGAAGGTCAGCCAAAATATCATTGCAAAGGGACCAACACGCATCCAATAGGGTACGAAGCCCTTATACATTGCTAATAAGCCTTCTTCTTTAAGCAATTTGTTAACACAATCCAAAGTGCCTTTGTAGTATAGGCCACGTCCTGTCTGATCAGTTGGCTGATTCATAATTCGGGATTTCACCACATCAGCGGGTGTACTTAGTATGGCACCAGCAAATCCTGCTATCATGGCACCGAGTAATTGCACTATTAAATTATCGGGCTGATTTAATATTACCATTAGACGTCGCTTGCTAAGGTCATAAAAACTTACATCGCCTATGGAGCGGACAGGATATTTGGATGAATTAAATAAAATTAACATAAAATGGGTTTTTTCATTTTAAAGAAAACTCACCCAATGTAACTAAAGCTGCGCGCCAAGTACTTGGAATGGTACCCTTCCATAAACCCTGATGTCCGCCCGTCTGGTAAATGGAAGTAAGGGCTTGAAATATATTATGTATGCGTGGTGGTTCACCCATTAAACGTCTTTTTCCCTCCATTTGCATTTGTACCTTAATCAGATCTGTGGGTGTGGATAGAACACCGGCGCAGGTTCCAGCCATAACTCCACAGATGACGCCACGAACGAAGGTCAGTTGTGGTCTGTCGTTTGCATCCTTAATGACTGCTCGATCTCGAAAAAAGTCATAGAAAACCATTTTGGAGCCACTAAAAACCGAGTGACGTAGCACCATGGCCGATATGCCGCCATAAAGTTTTAGTAATCCCTCCTCCTTAAGTATGCCCAAGAGAGTGGCGAAAACGCCGCGATACTTTTGCGCCAGTCCCGATTTATTGGCTATTTCGCCTTGGATTTGCATTCGTGTTTTACAAATATCCAAAGGGTAACACACAATTTCCGCACTACAACCCGATGCAAAGGATGTCAAATAGAGATCCACAATAGGCGATTTTGTGTTCGTAACCAAAAATTTAAGTTCTCTATCTTTTGGCTCGGGTGGTTCTGGAAATGAGGATTGCCTAAGGTCCATATCTGTTATTTGAACTGAATGATATACTGAAGGATCTACACTATGAAAATTATTATTGTTTGCCATTTTTAGTGTTTAAATTGAATTGAAAATTCTTAAATTATCGTTGCAAATAAAACATTTAATTGTTATTTACAAAGCTAAGTATAATGTTTATTAGGAATAGTTTAACAAGCTAAATTTGACATTTGAAACGAAGGCGAAGTATTCTGAGCTTAATAGCAGAATTAATAGAGATCCTGACTGACACCACCAAAGGGTGCTGATTTGCAGAACTTATTGATTTAGAACCAATATCTCCCACTTCCGTTAAATCATAATGTGCTAAATTTAAGTTCTTAAGTGGAAGTCCCCATACCGCAATAATAGCTCTATGATTCAACTAACAGCGAGCTGGCCAACTAGTTCATATCTATAAAATGTCTGGAAAAACGTTAGCTGATAAGGTAGATTCCGCGAAAAAAAAGAGGAAGCACTATATTGCGTGCAAGGCTAGAAACGACCGCACCCAATTTCTACCCCATGAGGCGCTTAACCTGATTATTAATATATGACGACGGCTGGCGATGATGATGATGATGATGATGAGAACAGTGCACAACATATGTTCAGCTGCCAAGCAGTGGCGTCGGGGGCTACCCTCGTCGAACGGGCAGTGAGGCAAGAGGGGAGACGAAACTAGGTGCGGCAAACTTAGGGCAATTCCAGCCACTTTGTCTATGCCGCTTGTAAATGAGTAAGTGGCTCTGTCAGTCATTTAGTTACAAACTTCCTCTTCCTCGCTAAAAGGTCTTTAGCACTTTTGTTTAATGAAAGTGAAGCGAGCTGGCCAATTTGAAATTCTTAACGCACATGACGACTTAAATACCAAGATATATATCTACAAACATATGTACATATATTCACCCGAAATAGAAGGAATGGTTTTTCGTATCTTCTTGAAATGGGTCAGGTCAGTTTTATGCTTAATGAAAAATGTGGCAATCTAACACCGTTCTGACCAACTGACCCGAATTTGTTGTACTGCTTTTTGACTAATGTTTGAACATTTACTAACATATAATTATTAGTGTAAATAAAAACCATATGGAATACTTTTCCACTGTGTTCCCCAAAACTGCTGAATGCATAAAATCAGACGGGATCGAGGCGGCAATTTGAGGAGTTTGTTGAACTGCCCAACACGCGAAATCGAAAAGTTCTGCTCCGAATTGCAATGATCAGCTAAAAAATGAGTGAATCGGTTAATGATGGAGAGAGAACTTGAAATTATATATTTGGGAGTAAAGAAAAATACTGACTACTCTGCTTTTGGCATAAAATAAACAAGACAATTGATATATATATATAAGATATATAATCGTAGCGAGAATTGATATATCATTCATTGAAATAAAATGATAAATTTTTATAATCCTATTCAGCTATTCAATGCTAAAAAGTTTTCATGTTTTGTATTCCATTTAAAAAAATTGTAAATTATTTTATTTAATTAAACTAACACAAATGAAAAACAAATGAAAAAGAATTTCCAGAAAGTATTAGGAAACTGATGATATATAAATCCAATCTAATATTTGAATAATATTAATTTCAATCTAAGTCCATTGACTTTAAATGTTTGTTAAAGTCGTTAAGAATTTCACCTTACCTTCATTGAAAAAAGGTAAAACGCCCCATGTACTGCAATCGAAATCGAGCAGGTACGTTAAAAAATTGTCTTGGCAAAGGTTTTTATTCAGTGATTTGATTTTCAAGTGAAAGAAACTCGAATTACCAGTGCAAGAATAACTATCCACTGAACGAACCCATTCCCAATATCGTTGCCAGTGAATCGATTGCAACAGATTACAGAGAATTCGCTGAAGCGAGTTGTGGGTGAGTTGGTCAAAAAGCCATGGGATGGAGGGCCAAAGTTCGTCTAATGATGTTCGCTCTTTGTGATTCCAGAGTATATAAGACAAGCTACAAACTGAAGCGGAAGTCAGTAAACGGAAGCAAATGGCAACCTTTAGACAACACTTAAAGCTCATGCTTTGGCTTTATTTGGCCTTAGTTGGCAGTGCGATTGGGGACGATCAGAGATCCAATGAGGAAATTGATTCCTTACATCGCAGCAAGCGAACTTTGACCACAATTTGTGTGGAGATAAAGCCAAGTGGTCCGCAGGAGGAGCCCTATTATATGTGCAAAGGAGCGGACTTTCGCGGAGGAGGAGGAGGAGTACAACAAGAGCAGCAGCATCATCAGCAGCAGCAGCCATTGTCACATCCACCAAATGCTCAGCCAGTTTATCAACCGGTTACACCTATTGCTACCTTTCCGTCGTTTCCCGCCTTCGCCGGCGGGTTTATTCCAGTCCAGCCAGTCTATGAGGAACCCAGAAAAATCACGCAGACAACGACGGTCTACCAGGGCCACCCCCAACCGCAACCGCAACCCCAATCCCAACCACAAAACCAACCACAAGCCCAGTCTGGACCAATTCCAAGTGGCGAGCAATATGCTGCTCCCGCTGCGCCTACTTCTTCTGCGCAATCATATGGCATGCCAACAGTTCCTTACCCAGGTCAAGGAAGCCCATCAGCAGCTGCATATGGAATTACAGCAGGCTCAGGCCCAGCGACCACGCCCACTACACATAATTCTGCAGCAGTTAAGAAACCGCAGGGGACTAACAAAGTCCCGCCGTCGAAACCCTCGAATCCCTCATATGAATCCTACGACTCATCTTCTGTCTTAGGCAGTCGTTACCGTCCTGGCCTGGATGAAGATGTCTTGGCCTTACCAAATGTGGGATTCCAAAGAGAAGAGCTTAATCAAGCGTATCGCCAACCTTTGGGTGGGTCCCAATCCTTGGTGGGTGCAGTGCAACAGCAACAGCAACCAATGATATGGTTGCCACAGCCTCAGGCCCAGTCGCAGTCAGTACTCGGATCGCCTTCGATATCCGATTTTCATGATGATCCGGTTATGAGAGCATTTTACAGCAGTTTGCAGGCACCGGCACCAGCAGCAGCAACAGCACCAGCACCAGCAGCAGCACCACAAGTGGGTGCAGTGAATCAATTCGACAGTCCGAAGCACGAAGAACTTTTTACTATGCCAGAATCAATACTGGGACAACCACCTCCAACTAGCTATCTACCTAATTACGGCTTGATCTCAGGATATGGAGGACCACCAACGATGCCGCCTCCACCGCCACCGGTTTATTCCAGGCCAGAATCCTACAGCGGTTGCAATTCAGCTCCATCCCCACCACCTCGTCAGTGTCCAACGGCAGCATCAGAGTCGTGTCCCAGTTTCCAACCAGTCATAATAGCCATGCCCTGCTTTGGCCAACAACCACCCACCCATTACCTGGCCATGCCCAATCAGGCATTAACATCTGCAGGTCCGCTCCATGACTCTCTGGGTAGTCCGTTTGGATTTGCCATGTCGCCGCAGGTGGGCAATCCATTCGGTATGAATAATCAAATGGCAAATCAATTCGGAATGTCTTCTCAGTCGCTCCAGTCAGGATACCAAATGAATGGTCAAGTCGGAGCTGCATATCCCATGGCTAGTCCTCAGGTCGGAGGACCGTTTAGCATATTGAATCCGTTTGGGCCTTTGGGAAATCTGAATCCCTTCAATCCGTTCAATAGATTACTAGGATCACCCTCTCCCACCACACCTCAACCTACCCCAAATCCTCTTCATCGTTGGCTTGGCATGGGAAGAATTGCAGAAAGTTCCACTACAACTGCTCCAACCGTGCTCCAGGAGTCCTCTTCAACAACAGACGACCAATCCACCAGCAGCACCATGGTGACACCCAGTTCAGTTCAACCGGATGTTAATGTGGGACCAGCACTCGATAGTGAAGAGCCCTCGGATGAGGACGACGACGAGGAAGGGGAGGAGGATGACACAATGATACCACCCACCACAGAAGCAGCAAGTGCCGAAGCTAATGTGGCCAAGTCCCTGGACACCTCTGAAATGACTGCCCAGCAATTTGTCGATAAAGCCACCGACAAACTCAAAGGCGATAAACGGAAGCGACACAACCATTCCCGTTCCAGCAGCTCCAGCAATAGTTCACAAAAACGCAAATATCTGCAGCAGCTGTAACTGAATAAAAATTCAAATAAAATCTATTAGACTTATAACTTACATTATTTTCCATAGCCTATATCAGGTGGTCTGATGAAAAAATCAATGCAATGCAATGACACACCCAGAAAAAAAAGGATTAAATAGTTTAAGAGAGAGTGGGAATTACGTGCTTTTGCTTTTAGTTTTATGTCCCATTAAAAAAAATTAACCTAGAAAGAATCATTTTACTATTCGGTAGATGGAGCTCAGGTTTTCGTGCTAAGCTAATCTCTCCCAGAAATCGAAACATTTGCTTAGCGAAATTTTTTTAATTTAATTAAAAAATCCTTTTGGAAGGATCATATAATACCATACTTACATTACTTGAACCTCGCCAATCAAATGCGCATTTAAGATTGCCGGTTAGAATTTGGAAGCGAAAAAGGACCTAAATAGGCTGAGATATTTGTTGTTCAGAAATCCCAATTGAAATCTAAACTGATACAATTGTCCCTTGAGCTCTAGTTCTTAAACTCTTAAACCGTTGAATTGTTAGTCGAAATTGCAATTCGTAGTTCCTGATTAGAATTAAGATAAATATACAAATATATTTCTGTTAATATTACTAAAAAATCATAAGCAGGTGGTTACAATTCTGAAACGAGTATCAAAGGTTATAACGCTTTCGAGTCACCTTCCAGTAGACTTATGTATCTTGAAAAGTCTTATAAACTGTTCAAGTCAGAGTCCAGGCTTAATCAATTTACTGATGAATAAGCCATTGGCCACTTAAGGAAGTATTTCATTTGGTCTATACATACATACATATATGTACGTATGTACGTTTATTATGTGTATTTTTAGTTTCCTCTCCTTTTCCTTCCCCTTGCAATGTATGTATATACTATACTTCCGTTTGCGTTTGCGCATTTCGCTTTCCACTGGCATACACCTTGCTGTCTGTCCGTCTGTCTGTCAGTCAGTCTGGGCGTCTGGCTCACGTCTTTATTGGCCTCAGCTACGCTTCGCAGATCAAACAGGAACCTCTACCTGCAATACTTTGGCCAATGATTAATAATGTTGAGCACGTAAGAAATATTTAAATAAACAATAAAACAAAAATAACAAAAAAAAAAAAGGAAAAATGAAAATTGAAGTAAATAAACATTTAGTAAAATTAAAGTCAATGTACCGATTATAAGTACATAGGAATATAAATACTATATATGTATGTATTCGCATTATGGTAAACTTGTCCGAGAGCTAAGTAGTTAATCTGGACGTTGACTAAGCATTTGCTTAGAATGGGAGCACGCCGTAACGGCTTTTGTCTTTTTCATTTTAAAGCTGGGTTTCAATTGAAATTGGGTTAGACTTTTGTAACTTGCGAAATTTAAGCCGAAAGTTTATGTAGATATATGTATATAAACAAAGTTTCTCTTCAAAAAAAATGTCATGGAAAATATAAAACTATCTTTTGTAAAAGTTACCAAGTCAAATACTCTACAAAAATTTATAAAAGCAAATGTGAAAGTATTTTGCAGTTTATAAATGTGTTGAATTAAGTAAATAACAATCATTCAATTAATTTGTACTACCAAAGTATATGATTTAGTAAATTTTTAAGAAATGTTCTAATGATTTCTTTTAATTTTGCGACTTAAGATAACAAAATTAATTGTTTATAATTATATTACAGAATAGTTACACATTTAAATTTTTGAAACAGTCCCAAACCAAATTATGGTATTTGTCTAAACACTGAATAAGTTTGAATTACTAGCCTAGAAGTTGTAGCAACTTACTGAAGTTTCTTGAAGATCGTATGAAGAAATGACAGATATAAATGATTTTTATAGATGACATATAATTAAAACTAAACGTAGGATTAACTTGAGACATTAAAACACTGATTATTTTCAAAATATTCATAAACAATTTTGTTTTTTATTAGCCAGCCGACTTTGTTAACGACTCTACGATCGTATGCCACTACTTCAACGCTAAAACTAGTTGCGAATTACAACTAAATGAAGCGAAAAATTTGATTATTCCTCTTGATTGGTTCCCTTCTTAAATAAGTTTTTAGTCTCATCTTTTTGTAAATTGTTTATTTATTTACTTTTGGGTGGCAATCAATTTATTAATTCATGGTTACCCGATCAAATACCTCTATAATAATATAAATATTTTGCTGACCTTTCGGTTTTCCTTATTTTTTGTATTTTTCGTCAATTTACTTTTTGGTCTTTGCATTAATTTTGTGGTTTCTTGCAATCGGAGCCATTTGTTCAAATAGTTGCAATTGATTATTCGCGTCGTGAGGTTAAAGTTACAAGAAAGACGACAAAATGTTTAATTATTGGAACTGCTTTTTGGCCGTATGTCTGATGGGGCTTCTCGCCTTGGCCGACAGCATACAAGAAGTGGGCGTGTCAAATAGTATTGCCGCCACGCCGGGTCAACCTTTGTATTACTTGATGGCGGATGCTGGTCGATCTGTGGGTCCCAATGACGAGCTGAAGCGAACGAATCGATCGCTTTGGAAATGGTGGGGTGACTTGTTTCCTCAGAACAATTGCTGCAACAACAACAACAATAACAACAATAACGTGTATACACCTCCTGCGGCCCCTTTGCCACCATTCACCAACAATTGCAATGGATTGCAATTGCAGAATATCGATCCGTTTAAACAAATCAAATTGTTTAAAAAGTTACCAGAGCTTTTTGGCAATACCTGCTCCGGGCAGTGCGGGAACAATTGTGGACCACAACAGCAGCCAGGTTATGGTGGCGATGGCTATGGAGGACCACCGCAACCACCGCCAGCTGTGGCGCCAGCTAATTATGAGACACCTAATCCCGCTTATGATGGTCCTGGAGATGGAGATGCGGGTTACGTGGCACCAGCCCCAGCACCAGCTGCGGATAGCTATGTAGCACCACCCCCAGCTGCGGATAACTATGTAGCACCACCACCAGCTTCGGGTAGCTATACTGCACCAGCCTCCGATTATAATCCACCAGAATCTTCATATGAGGACCCTGCACCAACTCCAGCGTCCTATGCGGAGCCCGCACCTGCATATGAGGCACCTGCTCCGCCATCTGAGAGCTATGACAAAGGTGAAGCCTATGCTCAACCTGCCAAATCCTACGGTGGCTCATCTCAACCACCACAAATTGTCTATCAGCCAATTATATATCTTTCGGCTGCACCAGCAAGCAAGGTGGATGGATTGCCAGAACAGAACTATCAGCCAGCTCCAGCTCCAGCTCCAGCTCCATTGCAGCCATCCCCATACTCTGTTTATGAGGCCCCGCAAGCTGCCTACACCCCACCGGCTACTGCTCCTGCTCCTGCTCCTCCTGCACCTACTTGTGGTGGTTACTTGCCTGTTTTAGGTGTTCCTGTCTGCAACTATCCACCACGTGCATCCCCCGGTTATCAAGCGCCCCCACCAGCACCTACCTACGCACCTGCACCTGCCCGGTCTCCTCCTCCAGCTACACCTACCTACACCAACTATGCCACGCCCAGCTATGCAACGCCTTCATGCCAGTCGCCCATACGTTTATCGCTAATTGATCAACCTTATAGAGTGGCTCCCGAACTTTTCGAGGAATACAATTACCGTCTGAACCTGGCCGATCAGAATAGATTATAGTGAAAAATATCTTGTGGGTTCCATGGGTTAAGATGCACAGGCTATGCTGTAAATAAAAACTATCTACTGATGCTTGACTTTTAAATGGGTTCCAGAAGGGTTACAAGAATTCGTTAATCGAATTCGTTTTCTTACTCCTATTTTAGTTACATGTTATTACATGTTGTCTCTTTGGTAAACTCCATCTTAGTCTTTGGCTATATTATTAGGAGAAGAGTAGACAAAGAGTTACGTCAGTCTTTGTCTAGGTGGAAGTTCATTAATAATATTTGGTGACTTGCTTTTTCCACGTCTAAATTCTGATCCAAAAAAGGGAGTGAAGAATTATTGGACAGTGTACCCCAAGACATTTACCTATACATTCCATTATCTGCTTAGGATCATCCTGCTTGTTATGCCTTATGTCTAAAGTAAGTAATATAATAATCGGAACAGGATTCAATTCAACAGAGTTTAGAAATTTCTGACACAAAATACAGAAAACAAGGAAATTGTCTTTTAACTAAAGGAACAATAAAATAGGTTTTCCTAATTTAATTTAAAATTTATCAAGAACAGAGTAACATTGTATTTTGAACTACATAATTAGAATGCTTTTCATCTACGCCGATGGTATTAGCTGCCAGGGCTTGTGAAAATAGTTAGGTTCATAGTTCAACACTGAGTCCTACATATATAATTAATAATAAAAAACTAATTGTAGTTGTCACATTTCCTTGACTCATTCACAGGATTCATTTAGAAACGATTTCAATCGAGTAAAAACTAGGATATGTACATATATACCGATTACACCCAACTTTGTTTGCTCTAAATAAAAATTATTAACCAATGGCCACGTCATCTACAAAATTTTAAATAATTTATATTAAATATAATTAAAAAATAAATTAAATTTTAGTTGGTAATGAAATTACAACACATATTTATTTTTATTTCCAGTTTGGTTTCCATTTGGTTTAAAAGACAAATCCCAATTCATTTTCCCAATGAAAACGATGAAACGCATATGGCTAATCGGTCGAATTCCATTGATTGTACAGTTGTGTGCAATAGCATGCGACCAAGGCGATTTCCGTTTCGAGACTTATCACAACATGTGTAAAAGTAAATACATAAGTATTTTATCAAGATCCATTATTGTACTCACAATATGTACGCATTTATGTATGTATGTATGTATGTATTTGCAGTTATCGCTCGCCTCCCCTTCAACCAACCTCGCCTTCCTGTCTTGAGTTCTTTTGTTTTTTTTTGCTGCAATCCCAAATGACGACTGCAAGAATTTGAGCTGGGTTAAAGTCAGTCAGTCAGTTGGTCGCCGTTTTAGTTTCAGTTTCTGTTTTCATTTTCAAATTCAAATTCCATAACAAATTGCTCAAGATAAACACAGACATTTCCTATGCGGGTAACACAGCAACTGGGTGGCGATATATCACATAATGAGATAGTCCATGACCATGACCATGACCAAGTGAAAGTGGAAATGGGAGTGGGAGTGGAAATGGGAATTGGAATGATTGTAGCGTCTCTGGCTGGGTACAGCCTTTACTTTGTTAAAGTGTGACTTTTGTTTTCGTTTCTCCTCCCCCTTACTCTCTCGTTACAACTTTGCATGTGGCACGCACTCCATTTCCATTCTCTTGGTGATGATCGTCGGTCTGCTCTGCATATGCGTCCAATGTTAGCCATGGAAATGGAGGAAGCGTGACGTGCGGCTAGTTTACATAATCTCTAATTGGTTGTTGAGTGAGCGAGAAATATGGTTAATAAATTAGCGGTTAGTCTTGTGTGATCTCTTGGACACGTTACAAGATAATGAAGTAATCTTCATGCTTAGTTTGCCCAAGAATATCATTTGAAGATTAAGTTCATTCTACACTTAGATTCATCTAAAACAATTTCTCAAGTGTTAAATCAAGTCTCTTAAGATAGGATCGTGTTGGTCGCGCATGAAAAACTACCCCACGCAGATTTTCCCAGAAGGCAGAAGGCAGCAGGCGCCCCTTCATAGCCCTTCAAGCTGTTGAGCTCAATTGAGTGAGTGAACAAAGGAGAAAAACTGCGGATCATAAAAAATTTAACAGAACATAAACAACAACAGCTCCATCAGGAATGGAACATCTGCTTTTTGGCTCCCTATTTATCTCTCTCTCTCTCTCTCTCGCCCTCTCTTGGGCTAGAATCTGTTGCTGCAGCCAAGAGCAGGAACCCTAAAAATAGCGCCAATGTCACCAGCCATCGGCGGCAATGACATTTGAAAATTGATCTATCTGTAGTCTTAAAAATGAAATATTGAAAGAAATGCAACCAAATAAAATTTTGGCTAACGTCGAACTTTTTGGTTTAAGATTTCGACCTCACTTGAACAATCTTCTGAGTAGTTAAGAAGAGATTTCAACACATTTTTATAAGCTAATGGGTTAAATTTAAAACATTTCTAACAGCTAACTAGGAAGACTATTGAAGTCCAATCAAAACTTTTGCATTAGTCACAAGACTCGAGTAACTAAAGTTACTTATGAGCTAGAACTAAAATAACTCTGGGCTGAACACACAGAGCTCTCGAATGCAAATCGAGTTTAATACTTTAAGAAGTTCATGCAAACAGCTTTTACTGCAGCGAGTCGAAGATAAAGAAATGAAATTTTTAGTGTGTACAGATACATTTATTTGGACTCAATATATAACATAAAACATTAATTTTACGCTTAGTATGAGAAATCCGGATTAACACAATACTTTAAATACTTTTAACTGATTACTTAATTTTTTTTTTTTAATTTAAGGGAAAAGATGTTTTAAAGCCCAAACTGAGGTACTCTTTTACAAGATTATTTGAAGCATAATGTTGAAGAGTGAATAATGCTGAACAAAATTACATACTGATTTATTTGTAAAATTAATCTCTAAAATAACTAATGGATCAGTAGAGTAGTTTTTGCGTTTTGAATTGAAATTGTTTTCTTCTCCCAACCACCAAGCATGAGGATCGTTTATTTGAAACTTCAGTGCTTTAAATAAATTAAAATATTACAAAATCAGAAAAAGCTTACTATGTATATGACAAAGATAGGAAATATTATTAAGCCGATAGGAAAGCTTAAATAAGTTTGTTTAGATTGCTATTCAAATTTAAGTTGTCAACTTAAAGAAAAAAAAGTCACTTTAAATGTGACTTTATTAAGTGCGGAGCAGTCTTTTGGATTTACAGACATTGTAATTAAGTTAATTTAGATCATTTTTAAATAATTTCATTTGAAAAACAATTATCTGATTATGAAGAGAGCCTTTTCTTCACTTTTCAAATAAGGAGAATCTATTTCGAAAACTGTTGCTAAGTACGCGCGATAAACAGTATTTTTATAAATTTTTACCCAAACGGGTAATTTTATCTGATGAGAAAAAGTCTGAAAGAGAAGTTTAACCTGGATGGTCCTGATGGGCTTAATTCTTATTGGCATGATTTCAGAAAGGATCCTATGTTTTTTTCAAGAAGAAACTTTGGAAGTGGCTCCGTAATGATATGGGGAGTTGGAGAGACAGTGGGAGATCTTAAAATGCAAATTCCAAATAAATGACAAAGTCTCGAAAAGGACCTTTTATTAAATTTAGTGGCTTCAATAAGAAAGAGAAATTTTTGAGTTAACTAAGGCTCCGCAACGGTTTGGATTTCTTTAATCATGACCAGAGGTATGAAAAATTGTAAAACTAACATTTAAATTGAGTTTGTGTTTAATTAAAAATGTATCCACAAGATAGAAGCTACGAGCTGACCAATTCATAGTAATAGAACTCTCTATCTGAGTACGTAGAGTAAATGGTTAACTGTCTAATATGCAAATTCGCCACTTGATTATAAAAATTATTGTATATTTTATGTAATCTCTATAGTTTAACAAGTAACAAACATGTAACTTGTTGAAAGAACTGGACTATTATTAGTCATAGCTTTTCAATTGCTCCTCCTTCAATGAGAGAAAAGAGCTGGGCTGTAAGGTCAGATTTTAAATGCAAACGAATAAAATTTGTTTGCTATTCTGTTAACTGAGGCATAAAATCTCTATAAACACATCAATCCCTACAAAGGTTCTAATTATAAAAGTGTTAGTGTATTTGGCAATTCGTTATGTGAAGCACTGAATGTCCCTTGGAATTGAGCTGTAGAAGTGACAAACAAAGTAAAGAAGCAACAGCTGCCTCCACCTCTTCCACCGAACCGAATGTCTACTTGAATTTCTACCACAGATTGTGGAGTGAGTGAGGGTCTGTGTGAGTCAGTGTGTGGTGGCCACTGTGTGGGGCTGCTGCTCGATGTGTTTTTCATACATATTCTGGGAAATTGCTGGTGGAAATTTTCATTTGTGTTGTTACAGTTTCCAAATTTATATTTAACATGGCTGATAAATGTGGGTCGTTGGCATTTGATTATATTTTAAATGTTTGTATCTACATAGAATTGTGTTCGTCGATATATCTAGAATTCCTTACGTACATGTATGCAATGAAAGAAAAAGGCGTGGGAGATGTGCACATACATTTATCTGTATATGCAGCTCTTATTTGACCGTGTGGAGAACATAAAATAGATTTTGTTTGACCGTAAATATCTTTTTGTATTTATTTTTCAACAAATGTTTGAAAATTGTATATTCAATTTTTCAATAAATTAACAAGGCTACATTTAATTTCTTCAATATTTTATGTGTGTATCACATTGAACCTGCTGATTTGTGTAGTTGTGATAATTTGAAAACCGTAAATGGTCTTTATTTTCGAAACTTTATTTCGACTAATCGTTTTTACGAGACTTCATGTGAAGTAGTTTTGTTTAACCAGCATCAATATGCTATAATTTTACATTTAAAAGTATGTTCCTTTTCTTCACTTATTTTATTTTAGTTGAGACTTTAGGCGACTGTCTGATTTTGACCAATCGCTTCAAACATTCTTACTGCCGTTCTACTTGAACCTACTTAACCTGTCTAACTTAAGTAATCAGTGTCATCATGCAAAATAGACAACACGGTATATTTTGCAGGTGATAGGTCAATTCAAATACAGAATAACCTATTCACTGTCCGAGATATACATAAATAAGTTCTTAATACTTCAAATTATTTCTTTCATGCACTGCAAATATATATATACCTAAGGTCAATTCAATCAATCGACACAGCAAATGTTCACTCAGTCCAGTGGTAGTAGACTTTGTTGAAAATATGAAGGTTCGTTTATGAAAAGAATATTTTTTTCAGATATAGAATTATATTTGTATAATGTAATAAGGTATTTTAAATGTAGGTACATATATAATCCATTGTACTTTTCTTTTTCACTTCTCAATGTGAGCTGTTTAGTTAAAAGTTATTCATTTGAGGCAATAATGATCGAATGTGAAATGTTTTACATTAATCGGAGGCAATTTGAACTGAATTAGTAAAAAAAGAATTATAATTTGGGTAATCTAAAAAAGTGTAACTTTTTCCGAGAATCAAATTTTCTAATCGGCTTATCAATTTGAAATATAATTGATGATTAAATTGGTTTTCTTTTATTGTCCATTTTATTAGATTATTTTAGATTTGGTCTAAAACGATGGCAGATGGGGGGGCCAGATATCCGTCATAGCCTCCTTCTTACACAAGTGATATTTAAGGAATTTGAATCGTAATATGTTTTTGTTTCTGGTTAATTTAATATCCTTAGATGCTTTCCTAATGACAATCAGTTAAATTAATAGGGATTTTAAGATGTTACGAAACAAATTTTATTATTAGAGCGCTTAACATTTTTTTCATTTCTATATTTTTGATAAGTGCAATCGACACTTTTTAATCAGGCCACATTACTTTCCAAAACTTCTTGGTGTGTGTGTGTGTAAAATGCCACCCACTTGGCATCCAATGAAACCAACCAAGTTATTATTTTTGTCAACCTAAACGTCTTTTATTCTTGGTGACGCCATAAAGCTGACGATGAATTTTGAACCATGTCAACAGTTTTCCCATTTTTTGGGCTGAGATCGCAAAAAGAAGAAGAAGTCGAATGGTTGGTTGGCTTCAACGACTTGTGCTAACTAGGCAAAACGATTAGCTATATAAACTAGACAGTCGACTGAGAATGGCATCAGTCACCTTTGGTAACTACAAACAGCTCCAATCAGCAACATCAGCTTTCAGTCCAAGCTTCCCAAAAACCATATCATCAAGATGAAATCCTTCGTGTGCTTCGCCATCATCGCCCTTGCCGCCACCGCATTGGCCACACCCACCAATGGAGGATCAGCTGCGATCACTACCTCCAACACTGGAGCAACTGTTGCCGGCCAAGATGCCGAAGCTGAGGGCTATGGTGATCTGACCCGCTTCCGCAAGTCCGCTTATGGTGGCAGCAGCTCCGGCGGATATGGTGGCTCCAGCATCCCAGCACCTCCATGCCCCAAGAACTATCTGTTCAGCTGCCAGCCCAACTTGGCCCCAGTTCCATGCAGCGCCCCAGCTCCCAGCTATGGATCCGCCGGTGCCTACTCCTCCCCAGTGGCCTCCTACGTTGCCCCCAACTACGGAGTCCCACAGCATCAGCAACAGATCTACGGAGCTGCCTACGTTCCCCAGGCCTATGGCTACCAGTACTAAGAAATGCCGGTAACTCGATCTTTTGTCCAGGAACTTGAATGCCATTGCTGAGAAACAAAATCTTTGCTAAAACAAAAAATGTACAAAAAAATATTTATTGCAAATTAAAAAGCAGAAACAAAAATTCCAAAAATGTTTTCTTATTTTATTATTCCCATTGAGCTTGCAGATAACCAAAGAAATTATTATATCATTGCTTGATAAAAATGACTGACGAACACATTTTTACAACCCTTGAAATCAGGGCAAATAGACAATTAATAATAAATATCGCAATGGTATATACATATGTATGTAGATATGTGCCCCTTAAAGATAATTATTAAGAAAAATAAAACGTGAAGTATTACGCATTGTTGTTTTAACATCGTTGATTGGGCTATCGATAAAATCTTAAAAAAAAAAATAAATAAATATTTGGAAAAATGATTTATACTAAGTATTTTCCTTTCGGCTTTTCGACTGGTCGATTTCAGTTTAAAGTAGTTTATTATTAATTATAGTAATATTTTTTTTTAAGAACTCGAATCAAAATAAGCAAGAATAAGATCAAAATTATTTCAAATTTTTTTTGCTTGTAACAAAATAGAAAGAGTGCCTTTAGAATGATGGTTGTTTCTTTGTTGCAATTTATGGTATATTTTTTCCATTTAAAATTTGTTGTAATTTTTAATTTTTGATCAATTTATTTTAGTATTTACTTTGCACCTTTTTTCTTCGAACAATTCCAATCTATTAGTCGAAAGCTTCAATTTCTATAAGTTCTGCAAAATTATGGTACTTATTAGATAAAAATGAAGTCCAATTTGTGAATGTTTTCTTTTTTCAGCATTTCTTTTGGGTTATTAACGGCTTCACAAATAAAGTACATGGCACGAAAAGATGCATCCAAACTTTAAAATTACCCAGCATATACTCTAAGTAAATTTTTCGAATCCAGCACTGCTTAAATCGCACCTTAGTAATTTCTCTCGTTTGCCATCTAGTAGAATAGTTATTGATTTACTTGGCGTAGCAACAAAGATTGAAAATTGTCGTAATATACATTTTTTATAGACTTGGACTTAAATAAATATGGAATTAAATAAAATATTTAGTCAGTTTTGCAATGATTGGCATTTTAATAATTTACCTTATTTTGAACGACTTAAAACCCAATTACCATTCGAAAGTTTTGGCCAACTCAGCAAGTTGATATAATCTTTTCGCGACACCTACAAATTATGTGATCAGCAGAACAATAAAGTAAACCACTTTGGTAAACAGTTTTAGATTGTTTAGCTAGACCTTTTTTATATAGTTTTGAAAATTGTTTATTCTCCAATTTGTAAGGTCTCTGAACTTAAATCTTTAGGTCGTTGCCAACACAGACCACAGCAACAAAAAAAAAAAAAAAAAACAAATAATAATGTTTAATTGTTACTTTTATGGCGAATTGATTGCAACACAAAACACAAATGGAACTGACAAATCGACAACCAAAGCGGAAAAAGCGGAAAGTGCAAGTTAAAATTGTTGGGTAATACGATACGCCGCCGCCCTCAGATACAAACGGATCCAATCAAATGGTTGATTGGACAGCCCCCACAATGCCGATTTCTGCTGACCTTGGTTAGGTCGCTTAAGCGTGTTTCATGGAGGGTTTCTGAACCCGCCTTAAGCCATCCCCCAAAGCGTGTTAAAGAATTAAGAAGGTGGGTGGGGGGGATTGTTACATGCGGATTATATGTCTCTCCACTTTGAACTTCAACTTCGGCTCCGTTGTCATCTATTTGCATTCCGATTTCTATACCAATTGACCAACTAACCCAATTGTGGGTTGCATTGGGGGTTACCTTGATGGAATCTTTGTCGTTCTGACTTCATTTCGGTTTCCGCTTTGCATTGCACTTTCAGATTTCGAATGGCATCCGAACAATCTCACCGATGATAAAACCAACTGTCCATTGCCGGTTGCTTGCTCAGTCTTATTTTTGGAACGCTTAAAGATTGATGAGAATTATGTGGAAATATCTAACTTTACTTTCCATATTTTGTTGGGGTAGCTGCCAGGCTCAGTGTGGTGGTGGTTGCGGAGGCGGAAATCTTCTACCCACATTTCATCTTATACCAGTGCGTCTGCTAGTAGAAGGTTCCGATTTTGAATTGAAGCGCACTCCGCGGCAGCAGCAAATTATTCAAGAGGTGATAATCAACGAAGGTCGTCCAGGTGGTCCCGGATTTGGGGCTCCTGGCTTTGGTGGCCCCGGTTTTGGAGGCCCTGGTTTCGGGGGACCCGGAATTGGTGGACCTGGTTTTGGACGTCCAGGATTTGGTAGGGGCGGCTTTGGCCGTCCTTTTGGCTTTGCACGCAGCTACGAACAGGAACCTGAAGAAAAGCCAAGCTACAGTGCACCTGCTCCCAAGGCCGCGGGTATTCCTTCACCTCCCTGTCCACAGAATTACGTGTTCTCCTGTCAAGCTGTCATAAAACCAGTGCCATGTGCACAAGGTTCGACTTGTGGTTACTAATAAACTAAAAATTTAAAATCATTTCCATGGATATTTCATTTTAAAGATTTCAGACCTTACTATTTTTGGGTTAACTAATTTAGGACTTCAGGTAACATATAGTTCCTATAGCTCTGAAAAGGTCATCTTAATCAAACGGAAACAATCTCTCTGATGCTCTATATTAGCTCTATATAAGCAAATTCTGAGCATAAAGGGTATTCACAACGAATTGAAATAAAGTTGGTTTAGCTTTTGTTTTTAAATTCCATTTTTAGATATGGATTGTACTGTAAAAAAAGCGAATTGGCTCCAATAACATTGTCACTTGCTGGTTTAATCTTATTTTATATTATATTTTATCAGATAATACCTAAGGAAATTGTCTTTGAAAGCCGTGGGTTTATCAGTAAGAAGTTTTGAGTTTTTCCGAAGAAATTTAGTGGCTTAGATTCTCATATGATCTTTGGACACGAGACCATTTATTTCCGTATTTCCCCAGATAAAATTAAAGAAAAATATGAACGTTATTTCCCAGCCCATCAAAAGTTTTTAGATTTATGTTTTCTTGCGAAAGAAATACAAAAAAAATAACTAGAGCTTTAAAAACTTTCTGTTAAATGCAAAAAACGGCAAGAATAATACGAAGATCAAGATTTTTTTTTTTTATAGATTTTTCACTTTATTTTGGAAGTTTGTCTCGGAGAGTGTCAGATTCTAGCGGCCTTACAACAATTCACGGACCAATGGAGCGTATTGTGGCACATACTGGGAGTAGGCGCCGGAAGATCCGTAGGATGGAGCTGGGGCAGAGCAAGGCACAGGCTGCAACGAGGGCTGGCAGCTGAACAAATAGTTCTTTGGGCATGGTGGAGCTGGGACCGAAGCGGGTGCGTAGGCTGGAGCAGCAGGAGCAGAGTAAGCAGGAGCAGCAGGAGCCGAGTAAGCAGGAGCAGCAGGAGCCGAGTAAGATGGAGCAGCAGGAGCCGAGTAAGATGGAGCAGCTGGGGCCGAGTAAGATGGAGCAGCAGCGGGAGCAGAATAGCCGCCACCATAGGCAGCCCTGGACACACGAATGTTCTCGGCCAATGGAGCTGGGATCAGGATGCCTTGGGTGGGCTGCAATTGGAATGCCTCACCAGCGACGACAGCAGCCATAGCGGCGACAATGAGGAGCTGAGCCATGTTAAAAGCCATTGTTGGATTGTATTGGATTAGTGACAACTGAAAGGTGACTGATGGTAAACCGATTGAGGGTAAGCCACTTTATAGCCGAAATCCGAGAAAGAAAAACTGCAAACGGAGTACGAAATCCAAAACTGCTGATCCAATCGAAAACAAATCAAATTGACCGAATAAGTGTGCTGTCCAGTTGGCCTTTTTCTTAGCCAAGGGGAGCACGACGATTGGTTAACTTTTAAACATTCAATTGGCCAAATACGAAATGTTCTTTCTGACACTCTTTTTACTGATGACCCTAAATCAGAGCGACTCCAAATCTCTGACAGCTTCGACTTCCGGCTTGTTGTTCCAGTTCTTGGATCGACCCACATTAGAATCGGATAAAAATTGGTCAAATCTCTTTTTGCCCACCAATTACTATTCGGAAATGAATCAACAGTATTATTTCAGATTTCGCAGACAGGCCAAGAACACGAGGTCACCCCGTTTAAGGCCATATCCTTTTGAAATCGCCCGCTATGATTAAGAATAAAATGTGTGAGGTAAAGCTGTGTAGACTAAAATGTGAATTATGGAAATAAATAATTTTTATTTGAGAAAGATTTAAATTTAATCTATATATTTTAATTTTGGATCCCTAAAAAGGATGCACTACGGACCAAATCAATTAAAAATCAATTGGTTATAATTTCTAGATATTGAAACATTTAAATGTTTTTTTTCCATTTATTTTGCCTCAACAAAATTTGTTTAATATTAATTCTAGTGGAAGCCCAGTTTTCAATGTAAAGTTGCTAAAGTTAATTTAATTGGACTTAAGTTAATATGTAGTAATGTTATTTTTGTTGCCCCTTCTTTCTAAATGTTCGTAAAAACAACTTTTTAAATTCTTGTCATTGTAATTTATCGATAACCAGACTTCCTCTACCCCACACCACAAAAATATTGATAAACCGCACAGCGCATGCTTGCGGGGGCGTATTTGACGTCATAAGGACGAAGGACATGAACACAACAATAGCAAAAATAACAATCCTAGCTAACCAGGCAACTAGGCACAACAAACAAAAGTTGGAAAATTTTGATCTAAATTTACAGTAATTGGTTAAAATTGCTATCAACATGAAGTTAACTCAACGTCGATATTCCTGGCTTTTGGTACTCCAATTCTCTCTACTTGCTGCCGATTTATTTTTCAACGCCTTTGGCTCCTGGCTGGCAGGAAACCAAATACAAACTTCCATCTTCTTTTTTATGTGAGTACATTTTTGAGGGATTTGCAAGTCAGCAGATTGCTAATAAATTGTCTTTATATGTATGTGCGTTTAGAACTCAGGACAGCTTAATTATTATGGAGTATCTGTTGTTCGCTTTGGCCCTGCATTCGACATGTGTCTATCAGGTGGGAGCCTCCCACATCATTTTGCGTAATTGTAAACTCTTCTTGGCCAGTCTTACACTCTATTTCCTCTTGTGTGCCTCGGAACATTTTTGGATTGTCTATCAGTATCGTACGCCCCGTTCGGAAGGTGGCCAGCAATGGCCTTTGGGGCTTTATGCTTTGGCCGTACTCCAACGTTTAAGTAAGTATATCAATATCAAATTCAGATTATTGGTTAGCTAATAAATTGTCTGCTTTTAGCATCGGTCTTCTATTACTATAGCTCCAAGTCAACGCTTTTAACTATGGCTGATCCGCGTTATAAGGAAGAACATCTCGATTGGATAGCCGAACAATTGGGTGATAAATGAAACCAAAATGAAAACAGAAAAGTGATTCATGAAGGACTATAAAATATAAAATATTTAGTTAGAATGCTCAAAAGTGTAAAAATTATGAGAATTATTTTCTGTAAATATGTTTCAATTACGTTGATAAAATGATTTCCCTATTTAAGTTGGGTCCTGGTTTCAATTATTAGAAAAAGTGACAGTAATAAGTTTACCCGTGTCATTCTTTAATGGAACCATTTGCCCCAGCTCCAGTTATAAGATTGTACATAGAGTTTAAGTAATGAACAAATACAACATCAATTCGAAGTGGGAAAAAAGAATGATCGGCTTTAGCAACTATGATGTGAATCCGGAATCGTAGCTCCCTTAAATGGCGTCTTACTTTGTGATTCTTCTCTTTATCCGCTTTGGGGCTTGGCCTTCTTGTCTTCATACATGTTGATCAATTTATTTTTGGTGGGAACCGGTTTTATGTATCCACGTTGAACTAGATAATTTATAGAAACAGTGGTGCAGCCCAAAGTGAAGGCATAATGCACTGGTGTGGTCAGTTTATAGAACAAATAGGCAAATGCATAGTGACCCATATCTGATCCTTGAATGCTCTCGAGGGCGCTCTCACCATGAGGGATGCATTGAAGCAGAGCTGGAATATCTATACCACATTTGGATAGATAGTAGAAGCCACCAAACCAGCCCACAGATGTGACCACATGGACTGGTATCAGGACATACCAATATTGTTTATACATTTGCTTGAATTTAGCTAGGAGACCCATGTTGGCCGATTCACCAGAATGCTTATTTTTCGTCTCCGACGGGCTTGTCGTGGATGAGGCCTTGGTATCCGCCATGGTGCTGAATTTGTTCGAAAGTAGTGGCTTAAATATATTTATCCTGCTGCTCTGATAGCCGGAATTGAAGTTGGATCTTAGACTCCGACACAGGCATCGTGTTTCACGGGACATGGTGAAGTTGCTTTGCCTACTTAACATTCGTAGCCACACAAAATTCCGCTGCTGCGTTTGCTTGCGGCCTAATAGCCGTACTAGCAAGGCCACTGTTGCCATGGTTTGGCCTGTTGGTGGGCAGGGTTAGGTATAGTTAGTATTCCCTCTGTTTTATTAAACAGGTTTTTTTCGTTTTAGTTCGATTACTAAAACCTGCTTACTAGGATTACATTTTTACATATCGAAAAAATTATTGTTTACTTTTCATTACAATGATAGTTAAAATTAATGTTTAATATATTACAAAGTATAGTACATTTACTTTCGTAGAATAAGCACCATGTCTAACTTGTGTTTTCTTAACATAATAAATATGTATGTATATATTGTCCATAGTTGAAATTCTAAGTCTATAACAAATTTTATATATGTATATGTATTGTTACAAATGATCAGGGGGTTACATAAAGCTAATCGCATGATAAAACATTTGATATAGATCAAAATTATCTCTTCGTAATATAATATAATAATTAAGAAACGTTCTATGATATGATAAAAGAATTAGAATTGGTCCCTTGTACTACGTTCCCGAGTAGCTAAATGGCACACCAAACAGTTGTTCCCATGACTGTCCAATCGTTTTCAGACAATATTCTGCGTTTGTCTTTGTTTCGAATTTAAGATGCCACATTTCGCATTTACTTTGCGTATCATCGACGAAGCTAATAGTATATTCGTCATCCATGTTACGTTCCACCTCCACCAGATTGCTCATGGGTTGTGTGAGACTTATTTCCATAGGTTCATGATTGTCTTGTTTGCCTGTGGAAAGCCAATTGAAATTCCCATTGCCCGCGATGGACAACTGAGTGTCAGTGGTTAGGAGAGTGCATAACCCGAAATTGCGTTTCTCCTCGCCGCTCGTCCACTGGCAGCTGGTGAGAACAGCGCATATCGTTAGCGGATCAAATTGTTGCGAGTTCAGATAATCACGGAGGGAGCTTGAGGGCTGAAGTTCCAACTGGCACTCTTGAGGCAGCGCATCACCTGCAAATATAGTAATTGATCGACATTGGCATTGATTTTCGTTTAGCAAAACTTACCTTGCAGATAGAGAAGTAAACTATCTGTTCTCATCATATCCTGTAATATCAGCGTAAATCCACCCCAATCCTTTAATGTGAATGCTAGTCCCAGTTTCCAGGGTAGCACTTGCAGCTGTGTTAGGCGATCGACGCTCACACTAATTATCTGACGAAGCCACTTGGCCACATCATCTTGAGGTGGAGCAAAGGCCTCCATGAGGTAACATTTGAGAGTTGATATCACTACGAGACCTTCCCGCATAGCTTGGGTTTGCCTATTATAGACATGTCCCTTGACCAACCATTTCAAGTGTTCGACGTCTTCTTTGAATTTATGTTGATAGAAATAAAGTTTCAAACGATGGTCGATATCATTGAAATTGCTATAATTAAACTTGTACGGTTGTGATATACTAGCAGAGCCGGCATTAGCTTCTGCATCAATAAGTTTCTTTGAACTAGACATTAGCATGTTGGTCGATTGGAAAAGGGCTGCAAAATAAAACACAGAATTAATTAATCCGTTTGAAATCAACTACAAGAAATAACCAAATACCTCCAAACATTGATGACAAGCCGGCATCCTCTGCTTTTTTGAGTTGCCCATTGGTTTCTGTTAGTTCATTATTATTATTATTATTGTTATTGCTTGTATGAACTTCTGCAGGTTCAGTTAGTTGGGTACTGCTATCAAAAATCGTTTGCTGCTTTTCTTTCTCCTTGTCCTTTTCCTTGCCTTTGCCCTGTTGCTCGTAGGCCGTACAAATACTGTCTGTGACGGAGCCTGAAGAACTGCTCTCAGTTAGCTGAACATGGCCCACTTGAGTGACGGTTGTTGTCTCTGTATCCGTTCGATCCGGCTCAGGTTGCATTTGCCCAAATTCACGCTCAATAAAGCTTTGCGGTTGAGTTAGATCATCGTTAATTGTTTCGAGATGCGGCAGTTGGGATATGCGACGCTCTTCGCTGGTTTTTCGACTGGCGCTTTGCACATTTGGATCCAATACCTCAATACTGGACTGGCTCGGATTAGAGATAATATCGACATCACTTTCGTTGGCACGAAATTCTAAATCACGCTCGGTATTTGAGCTGCCCACCACAGACTGATTGGAATCAAAGGAGCACTGTGAATTGGTTATCTTTGAGCATGAGCTGCTCTCGTTAAGGGAGTTGGCAGAACCTGTTGGTTAGGGAATAGTGGAAATATTGTTGGCTTGTTTTTTCTTTTTTCTTAGGAACGGATATAAATTTTTCTAAGGGAAGCAGCATTGATTTTTTTCTATAAATAAACGTTTAGCTTTTAGATGTATGAAATATAAAAATTTTAGATAACAACTTTGTATTCTTAATCATTTTGATTAAGCATCTTTTGTTAAACAGCTTTAAATTTGAGACACTTTATAAATTGAAGTTAATTTGTTAGCCAGCCTCATGCGCAAAATGCTGCTTCCTTCGTTTAAGCAAAAACAAAAAGCAAAATGCATATTGTTGTTTAAAACAAAATAATAAAATGAAAAAGGTATGTTAACTTATACAAATTGGCATATTAACTTTTTGTGGTTTGCATCAAACTCCTACGCTTGGGTGTGTTATTAGCAGTTGTTAGCCGCCGGTTGGCCACTAAAGTTTTAATTAAATATATATATTACATTATTCGGTTGGTGAGAGAAAAAGGTATACAAAAAAAAATAAACAATATAAATGTACAAAAGTTAGATTCATTGCCATTTTTCGAAATTTGTATGTGTTTATGTGAGGATATGTGGGTGTGATATGTGGGTGTGTGTGTGTTTGCATGCAAAAAAGAAAGAAAGAAATAAAGAAAATTAAATTAAAAGTTATGAAATATACGAAAAGAAAAAATAACAAAAACATCACACAAAAACTTTGAAATTTCTATAAAATGGCTCACGCAATTATAAAAATCAATAAAACAACTAAAAACCAAATGTAAAAGCATCAAAAACCATAAGTCAAATAAAATTTCTACAAAATTTTGTCTATGTGGTCATCTTTTCGTATTTGTTTTAGAAAATTTCCATAATTTGATCAGCATAAAATAAAAGACTGGCCAAAGACTTGCCAATGCTATTGCTATCCTTGTCCTCCTTAGTGTCTTCCAGGACCAATGGACTGTTAACCGATGATGCCTGCTCCTCCTCCTCCTCCTCCTCCTCTACAATAAGTGCTGGCGAAAGTTTGGGCTCCTCGGCCAACTCCACAGAGGGCTTATCCAAAGATCGGGGTAGATCGGTTGTCACCTCAACAAGGAAAGTGCTTTGACATTGGGGGCAACGCAGTGCTGAACAAAATGAAATTTTGTCAATTAATTTGTTGTTATTGGCGATTATCTCTCTAGAAATGGAGTATACCCTCTGTATTGTGCCGTCTGCTCTTCTGGTCTATGGTAAACTGCTCGCTACATATTACACAACGATAGATGCTTATGTTCATTTCGGCAAGATCACGCTGCGACAGAATGTCACGCAATTTCTTTTCCAGTTCCTATACAAAGTAAAATAAATGTTGAAAGCTGTACTTGATTTTCAGATTTGTTTGGACTTACCTGACATAATGCATTGTCCAGGCAATAGATGCGCTCTTGCTTGTCCCTTTTCACAGTGTCAAAATTTATTCTCAATGTGTTAGCTTTAAGCCGCTCACAGGATTCCAAGATTTGAAGGCTCCATTTCGTTTTGGTGCTATGAAATTGGTTAAATGATGTATTAATGCTAGTTAGCGCAAAGCGATGCATCACAAACAAAAACTTACCGCTCGCTGAGTGCATCTTTTTCACGAACAAAATTGGAGGATATAGTAAGTAACAACGGTTCACTAGGCTTCTGCTCATGATAGACAATATAAGTTTCTTCGTCGAGCTCCGAATCAGAAACTAGACAAATTAAATAATTAATATGTAAGAAAAACTTGTTAATGGGCTTTGTATGTACTGCTTACTTGTTTCTTCCTCATCCTTATTGGAGGTGGTTCCGTAAAGATCTAGCAAAACTTTGTGCTTATCCAACGGTTTCTCCTTCTCGGAATTGGTGTTCTCTTCCCGAATCGTTTTGTCATTTATACTCTCATATTGAGTATCGATGCTTGTATTGCAGCTTGCGTAAAGAGTTTCATCTGTTTCCGTTTCCAGAACCGATTCCGCTTTAATGGGTGTCAAAGTGGTATCGAATGCTGCATTCAATGTAGACTTATTTGTCGGCGTAGAGCTATAATTAAGCGTAGATGTCTCTTCTTCCATTTTTGCAGTTGAATTGGCGGAAAACTCTCCCAGGTACTCGTCTAATTCTTGGCGCGCATCATAAACCTCTTCTTCACTGGGTGGCTGATGGGGTAACTCCATGCTCTCCATTAGTTCTGCTTGTCCCGATTTGAGCCATTCATTGCCATATTTTAGACGTAGGTTTTCAATTGTCTCTTTTGCCTCTAAATGGGAGAAATCAGGTATTTCTTGTGTTTTATTTTTAATGGAATTCGTATTGACTGTATTTAAGGAAAGCGGAGAAGGTGCAGAAACTGAAGGCTCTTCGTTTTGCTCCAAAATATCAACAGTACGAACTTTAAGCGAACGCTTTTTAATGCTTATCTGAGAGTTATCTGATGGAGCTTGCTCGGTTTCCGATGAAGAGTCTTGTCCACCCATCAAGGAGACTGAACGCTGCGAACCCACACTAGAGGCTAGGGTATTAATAGAATTATTTGAACTGTTGATAGATATGGAACGACTGGAATTCAGACGATGATTGAGAGAGCCAACAAAACGAAGCTTTTGCTTGCCTGTGGTCGATTTCTCTGTCTTGCTTAGTGGTTCGAAATCCAAAACAAATTTCACAGTGGCCGTGTTCTTGTGCAGATACTGAGCTGTTGCCAATCGATGTTTGGGATGACATGCCAAAGGATTTCCCTGCAAGTTGAGCATAGTTAGGGTTATTAATGCACTCAACGGTAAGAGTTGACTATGCTCGAGTAAACAATTGTCAGACAAATCCAAATTGTTCAGATTCTCCAGTTTTGCAATATCCAATAATTCTTCCACATAATTATTGCTTATATTGAGAAGTTGCAATCGCTTGCAGGCCGACATATGAAATTGTGGCAGCTGTGTGAGGCAATTGTAACTTAAATCTAAGGTCTTTAGATGTGGCAACCATTTGATGGCTGTGACGCTGGTTAGCTTGTTGTGTCTTAAATTCAGATGCTGCAAATGTTGAGCAAATTCCAATGCAGTGTCTATTGATTTTAGATTGTTATAACTGAAATCAGCCGTTTGCAGTTCATTCCACACAAAACCATTGGAATTATCGCCACCACAATGGGTTATAATGTCATCCACGCTCTTGATACTTTTGATGCAAATCAATTGCTGGAGTTGGGATCTCAAAGGCTGTATGCCCACCACCTGACGGATGCTGATCTTGTGCACCTCCAAGCGTTTTAAGGCACGAAATTTTCCAATATCGATCACACCTTCATAGTAAATATCGATGGGAAAATAATTTAATTTAAGCAGAGTGGTTTTCTGTACAAAATCATGCAACAGTTGGAGATCCGAGAACACACTCGATGTGGCATTGATCGGCTTAACCACCTGGAAGGCTTTAGAGGCGCCAGCGCCGATGTCACTATCAGCAATCAATTCAAATGAATCATTTAAAGCTCTCAAAAGGGAACCTAAAAATAGAAACAGAATTTTAATGGTTGATTTCAGATTCCGTACTAAAATTGGTTTTAAATTTAAATGCTAATTTCGAATAAGCTGTAAATAATAAAAAAAATCGTTTTGTTTGCAGTTTGCAAATCTGTGATGTAGTCATCCAAATATGTACAAATTTAGTTTTGAAATTAAAAGTGATAAATGATACTTTGGTTATTAATGAAATTTCGCATTTCTGTTTAGATTGTAAGAATACTTAAGATCAATGTGTAACAACTCTGTTTTGCTGTCGAAACAAAAGAATCAATCATTTCAAATTTGGAAGGTAAGACCGGTATGTAATTGGCTTATTGCCACTGAAACGCAAGAGGTACCGGCCTTTACGTTTGGTTATAAATGCATGTAAATTGAATTGGCACCTCTAGGAAAAATATCTACATATATGCCAAACCTGGTCACTGCAGCTTTTGCAGTACACGTTCAAATCAAATGACAAAAAAAAAAAAAAAATCGTTTTGAGATATGTTCCGATCATTAACGAAATATCAGTTGCCTTTGTGAAAAATTTCAACCTCTACCCCTCCAATCACTAACATTCTGTCTGTAACTGATCGATCAATCGTCAATCTAAGCTTAGAACAAAGAAGTGGGCGGTGGGCAGGCCCGTTGCCATCCATTTATCACCACTCAGCCGCATGCCCGCGCACTGTTTGCTGCATTTTGCGTTGTTCAATATTTGGTCAGTTCTACTTTTCTATATAGTGCTGTTTTTCTTGTCCTCACCTGATAACGTCAAGGTAAACTCTGAACTTAATATTTTATCGCCATTCTTGCGCAGCAAATTGGCTAATTCAGTGATCTTTTCGGGATCCATAATAAAAGCGGAGAGGAGGGAGCGAGGCAGTGCTCTGTTGCTGTAGCTGGGGTGGGGGTGGGGGGGACGATACCCAAACAGCTGTGCCTCTCGAATTTGAGTTTATTTTTATTGTTGTGCTGGTCAAATCAACTGTAAAATATCAGAACAAATCATTATATGTGCAGGTGCATCTAGTATATACGTATAACGAGGTCTCTTACTCACTCATCCACAATTTTCACGTATGTAGTTCTCGTAATTCTGTGATTCCATTTATTTTTTAATTTGTTGTTTTTATGACGCCATTTCCTCAAACCTTCGTTTTGTGGAAATTTCCGTTACTTTGCCAGTAAATAAATTAATCACATTTTCAATTCTTTTGTTGTCCCTCTTGTCCTTTACTTCGTTGATTTTAGTAATATTAATTTCGCCTTCTTGTTTTTTGATTTTATTAAAATGAATTTCGCTTTGTTGTTGTTTGTGGGAGGAAAAGCAGTGTGCGTAAGTATTAAAATTTGCATACTGTATCACGCACGAATTCGCTTAGCTAAATTGAATTCGCTTGAGCTATTTTGAATTCGCTGCCTAATCGACTATTTTTATTTGATTTCCCCACTGTATCAGACAAATTTGAGTTCGACTGCCTATCTTCCGTTTTATTGTTCTCTCTCTATCGCTTTCACATAGGCCTAAGGCTTACTTCTTCGAGAACCCGGCTCTCGAACATTTGAGCTTCGAACTCCGACTAAAGGAGCCCAATTCCCCATATAATTCATTTCCCTATGTTTTCACATGGTTCGAGTTGCACGTCTTCCAGCAAAGGGCGAGTATGATCGAGCTGCACCCATTTGTATGAGTTGCGCCTGGAACCGGCTCCGCTCCTCCGTATGTGCTTCTTCTTCTACATGTCTAAAGGCGCGTATTTTAAACCTTGTTGGTTTGGTTGCCGTTGAGTTTGAACTAAATTTAGGGTTTGCGGTTATATTTAAGCCATAATTAAGGTTTCTCCTCAGACATGCTGTAGCCACAGGGAATGACTCAAGTTGTAGCCCCATTTTAGGCATTTAATAAAAAATTGCTTAGTAAATCAACATTTTATTAATAATCTTATTCGAAATTGGCGAGTCAACGGTTATGCAGCACATACAAAAACCCAGATTTTTTTTAAAAGTGAATCACAACATTCACAGATGATAGGAGATTGCCTAAGAAATAAAAACAACAAATGAATAATCCAACCCATCTCTTGGATTTTCCATTTTCGTTCTATAGAAATATACTTAGTACTGTATCGTTAAATTGGTAAATTATACAACATTTCAGGTTTAAAATTTATTTCTATTTCATTTTGTTTATTTAACACTTTTTTGTTTAATTTACATTTATCCTTTACGTCTACCCATTCAATTAAAATTGCACTAATTTTCATAAAAATTACGTATGCCTAATATCGTTTAATATTTTAAAATTAAGCCATTCGATTGTTACTGTTGCTCTTGTTGTTTTAATACTCATGGCTCATGGCCACAAAATAATTAATAATATTTGTATTAAGGTACATGCGCACATATCTCTGTTTGAACTAAAACAAAAAAAAAAAAAAAAACAAATAAAGCAGACTTTGATTGACTTATTTTCTCTCTGTGGGATTCAGTAGGATATGCTTGGATTTGTATTACAAAAAAGGTTCAATTTAATATATTAACAACCTATAAACAATCCTGAATAGTAGACTGACTCGACGCGTTCCAAATGTACAGTTGTGCTGAAAAATATTTATTTGTGTGGTGCATAAAAATGTTTAAAAACTTGTTCATTTTGCGATTTTGTTTTACACAATTTACAAATTTTGCCTGTGAAAAAAGGAAAGTAGAATTTATTATTTGGCCAAGTGTTTAAATATTGATTAATTAAATGGGTAAAATCGTTATTATCAGATAAACTTTAAAAAAAACTCAATCGTGCTTAAGAAACTGAAATTGCAATTTAATTAAATGTTCAAATTTATTAATTTCTTTTTTTTTCTTTGCATACGTACTGGAACTTTGCCGATTTTGTAGCTGCCAATTGAGTATATATGTAAAATATATGAGACAGATAAAGAAATTATATAAGATATCTTGTACATGAATTTTTGTCTTTATAAAACCCTTGCAGATGATTTTGCCTTAAACTATATTGCTCTTGATTTTACCTCAATCAAATGTTGCATGAGTTTTGAGTTAAGAACAGGTCGGAGAACTGAATATGTATAATGTAAAGTTCCGAAGGAAGCAATAGGTGGAAGTCGAAGGCGGAAGTCGGAACTAGGACCCCGTTGAGAGTTTAAATATGGACACCTGTATCTAGCAGTTGAAATCGAACCACTTCGCTTTGCTACTCTTTGTATTGATTTCGTTTCTTGTTTGCCAATTTCATAATGAATGGATCAAGGATTAATTCCTTGAGTGTTCTTAAGACGCTTTATAAATTCTGTTAATTCTGATCCACATATATATTATGTCTTTGTAATTTCCTGCATATTAGATACCAATAGGTAGATCTCCTTTAAATTTTAAGCGTTGTGCAATGTTTGTAAATTGAATAACTAGTTTTTACTAGCTTTTTTATTTGGGATTGTAGATGGAACTGCAAGGGTATGTATAATAATTATTTTTATTTATTTTCAACAAATCCAATTAGTTGTTAACAAATATGACACTTTTTTCTTTACACACTTTACACAGTTACTGACAGAGCGAGATAATACAATGAATAACGATTGTAAAACTTTTGTAAATTAAAGGAAATGCATGTTGACGAGCGAGCGTGCGTGGATGGTGGCGGTGGAGAGGGGAGAGTGTACGAAGAGATGACTCTGACATAGTAAGTAATATTTACAACAAATTCATGTTTTTTGATTTTTGGTGTAACACAGCTTTTCTGTCTGTTTTCTGTTTTTAGAGTTTTGGCGACGGCATGATGGACGTATCCCTATGAGAAATCATATAAGAAGAAAAGAAGAAAAAAATAACAAATATTTGATTGGATGAAACATAAAACAATATGCAATTTGTTAAAAATGTATGCATAAGGATTATATGCGAGAAGGTGTGGGGTTTGTTTTTTTTTTAATTATAAATAAAATGGGCTGAATAATAAGAGAAATGAATATGCTCATTATTTAGTAATGATGTGATTTGATTTACATGTTAGTTTGCATGTGAATTATGTTGATATTGAATAAAATTATAAGTATATATTCATTTCAAAGAAATTTTGAATTTTGTTTGCATTTTTTATTATTCAGCTTTTTTTCATTTTCTTGTAGTTGTTGTTGTTGTACTAAAAATTATGCTTAAATTTAGTATAATTAATCAAACTAAAGAGGCAAAACACATTCATAGAAAGAAGTTAAGTGCTATGGCATAGTTATAAAGAAAGGAACAAACTAAAAATATTACAAAACTTAAAGGCAAAAACAATTATTAATTAATACGGAAAAAATAATAGTTAATTTTCATAGGGAAAGTGAAAGAGGAGTGGGGGGAGGGGGGAATTTAAAGACAGGATTCTTCATGTGCAAACGAAGCAAACGAACGAAAGCAAACAAAACACTTACATATGCTCTGGATGATTGCGTATGCAATCGATTAAATCATTAGGTTTAAGCTGATTTGTGCATATTTTGTGTATAGCCGTAAACAAAGGAAATCTGCAATATAGTCGAAGAACGAGAAAAAATGTAGAGGCCAAAACAATTAACTCTTAATTCATTCAAACTTACTTATCCTCCAATTTCTTGTTTTTGAGCATATAGTTAACCTCTTCGGCAGTGGGTGGTCCCTGCAGCTTTTGGCCATTAAGCATTTCCTTTTCCAACTCTTCAATTGTCTTTCCAGAGGTAACAAAAGCCTCAGATACGCGACGATTGCGGCCACCTGGAAAATAAAATCATTTAGATTAGAAATTTGCAGAAAAATTCATTATTTTTTTTTTTTATCATTTTTCTTCTGCCTATTCATTGAGTAAAGTAATTTCGCTTCTACTTACAATCGGTTATTTTGCCATTAAGACTTCAATTATTTTTGAAATTGAATCATAAATGCTTAGAATTTGACTTCTAAGTACCCTTCTGCCATTCGTTAACTCACCATAACACGTCGTGATAAGATCCGCCACACCACAACTCTCAAAGAAGGTGGATAATTTGCTGCCTGGATAGAAGACATCGACAAAGCGTATCATTTCCATCAGACCCAGACGAATGACGGCCGCCTTGGTGTTATCGCCCAATTTGAGACCATCAACGAAGCCAGCACCGCAGGCAACAATATTCTTAAGGGCACCGCATACCTCAACGGCATCGGCATCCTCGACAACCACAACACGGAAGTGATTGGCTTGGAAGAGATCACGCAGCACTTTGCCATATTTCTTATCAGTACAACCGATCGTCGTTTCACAGAAATTTCCTTCGGCCACCTCATTGGCCAGATTGGCGCCCATTAAAACGGCGCATGGTATCTAAAAATTGAGACAGAATTAGAGGTTAGACAGTGTCACCTTCGTTTTTGTACTTGCTTTCTTACCTTCAAGTGACGGGTGATAATGTGCGAAATTAGATCAATGCCGCCGCCTTCAGCCTTGTCGAAGCCCTTGATCAAGGATATGGCAATGGCATTAGGCTTAATTTTACCCAGCAACTGTTTGCAGAAATTGGGTATAAATTGATGGGGTACAACGAAAATCAAAATATCGGCATTCTTGGCAGCTTCAACTAGATCAGGAACGGCAACCTATAAACAGAGAGAGAGAGAGAGAGAGAGAGAGAGAGAGAGAGATACGTAAATAACATTAAAAACTTAGAAAACAAACAGCTAATTGCGCTTTGATAAGCACAAACTTTGATAAGCAAAAAAAAAAAACTTTGTATTTTTCCAAGGTTGAATCAAGAACCTTTGGAAATCTAGAAAATCATATTCTATGCACGTGTGATTTTTTGGAGGCGCGTCTTCCACATTGTGTCTAGACTCTAGACGATTGGGAGACCCGATATCAGTTTATTTTTTTAATACTTTAACATTTTGTTTAATGCTTTGCTGGCCTGTGTTAACCTGTTTCCCTCTGCTTCCTATATTCAAAATGCGTTCATCTATACGTATTTAACATAAACTTGTTTGTCTCTTTCGCATTTTTTGCGTTGGCATAAACATTATTATGAAGGTATTTATATAAGAGCTGAACTTACCTACATAAATATAAATAAAAAGTGTAAGGTTCAGACACCGTTTAGATAACAATTTGGCATTTTGAAAATAAAAAACAATAACATTTTGTTCATTGTTATCGTACAAGGAAAAAAAAAGCAAGTTAAAGTCGTTAAAAGGTTATAAGTAATGAGTTTTTACTTTTTGCATTGCTCAAGGAAAGATTAGTAATTTGCCCACATTTTATGTGGGCGATTCTCTATATTGTTTATAGTTAAAGTTAGTTAAACTATAAATCATGTTAAAGTTATTCGTTTTTCATTCGTTTCGTTTTTCAATTAGTTAGTTCAGATGACTATATAATCTAAATCCCATGAATCATCAATCAACGGACTAGATCCACAAAAGTAAAGAAATTATAGCATAAACGAAGTTTGCCCTGGTCTTTGGTTTCAGACAATTCACTTATCTAATCTTGAAAATAATTTTTGTTGGCATTTGACTATTTAAAAATTGTTCTTTTATTGTCAGAGAACTCCGACCACTGTTGAGTATATTTTGCATAGATGTTTGAGGCTTCCTGTATTGTCTCCATATAGTAACTGGACATATGTACATATGTCTGTGCACATGCCAAATTGATCAGGGCGCGTCATTTTCAATTACGTCAGTAATCTATTGGGCTATATTAGAAGCTGATAAGCGTTTAATATGGCCAAAGCAAATCCACCACACACACACACACACAATGATAGACAGAACCTCTTCAAATGCGGGTATAGTTCGAGCACTTGACAAGTTCTGTTTGCTGATTATAGATAGGCTTCGACACTTGTTTAACCTGTTGATACTCCATGTTAACACAAAACTTTCAGTAGCCTCCCACACACACACACACACACACACACAGATGCCTGACATGCAAATATATATACATAGATGTCATTTGTCATTTCTATGGAATGTATGTAACTTGTAACTAGGCATTGGGCATTTTATCTCTCTCTCTCTGGCTATGGAAAAACACCTCCTAAATAGATTATAAAACAGCTGGTCGGAGACAACATGCGTTAGCAGCATGAAGTGATAACATATTGCTCATAGGAACGCCAGAGAATTATAGAAAAATCAAAGCGAAAACAAAATTCGTCTATTCCGACATGCTGAGGCATAGTGTTTGCCGTTTGTTTGTCTATATTATTAGACGCTTTTCCATCCAATATATATTCATACATATGTGTATGTAAATTCTCATAGATAGAAGCAAATTTTGGCAAGAGTTCAAATTAACCGGTTTGAAGGTGGGGACAACAAAAATATACATACATATGTGACAAAGGCAAATAAAAAAACAACAAGATCAATGTCAAAAATGCAGCAAATATGTTCAATTAACAAAACTGAGACAAAGTGTTATTTGCTTTTGCATTCAACTTATCCTAAACTGATTTTAACAAAAATCTACAGAAACTTCTATTACTCCTTATACGTCAAATACGACGATAGAAAAGTCTGAATAATTTAATTTTTAGTTTATTTGAACTCTAAATATATCCAGAGTGGTTTAATAATTGTTCTTTCTACACTAATTCTATGCTAATTAGAAGAACTCGTCTTTATAATTAATATTAATTTCGACTTATGTAAACAAAGTAAACTGAACAGAATAGAAATATATAGAAGGCTGTTGGGAGAATGTTTAAGAACCCTAGTAAAACTGTTTTATCAGTAATCTAATCTCGCCTACCTTTTGATATGCTTCCAGCATCGACTTTACCTTGATTATTTTTAAAGGGTCGCTTCAATTTGATAAGATGTCAATTTGTAAGACACTAAGCTATCGTCATTCATATATTTAGAAACTGGGTTATCAGTTTCCTTTACATCACACTCCCATATGGGCAATTTAGTCCGGACTTGAACCATTGTTTATAATACACTTTGTGATAAAAGAGAGAGAACGCCAATCATGGCTCAATTGACAAGCCGGCCTTGACCTACGGCAAGCAAATGTTGGCTGTTGGAAGATGAAAGAGAGTGGACGTAGAAAAGAGTAATAAAAAGAGGAGCAAGAGAGAGTGGGAGGGAGAGAGAGAGAGAGAGAGAATTTCACACAACTACAAGAAAAACGTCACATTTTGAAGGTGAAAACGCATTTTGTTTGTGGCCCTGAAAAAACTGTAGCGTATCGCCAAAAGAGAGTGATGGGGATGGATAGAGAGAGAGAGAGAGAGAGAGACGTTTAAATATAGACATATGCAATTGTCTGATTAGATAATTGCAAGCGGTCGCGGTCAAGATCAAGGCTTGCATTGCCGCCTTTTATGTAAGTAGCAAAATCAATTTTTGGTAATAATTACAATTACATAAACCACTTTTTTTTTTAGTTGTTTGTTGTTGTTAGTGTTGCCACGCTAGCTTACCACATTTGATGGCAGTTTGTGTCCTTTTAAATATTTAACATTCTCATGGGTCTCGTTAATAATTTCCGTTAGCTTCTTGCCATCGATAAGCTCCTCATACACGAACATGGTCACCCGCTCCTCAAATTCGGGCAATGCTGCTGCATTTGCACCCACAATTTTCGCTATGGCCGAGCCCCTGGAGGACGTAAGAGAAATGAAAAGAATGAGAAGAGACGAGTAGTGCAATTCATAAATGCAGTCAGTCCATTATATAATTGAGTGGGAGTCGGAATATGCATTCTCACTGTATTTGTAATTGTTATTTTATTGCACTTACCAGTTGCCCGAGCCCACAATGCACACATTAGTCTTATCCGCCATTCTAAACTTTTTCTTGTTGTCTTTAATTTGCGTAGTAAAGTATTAGCGCTATTTCTATTCCGCGTGCTCTACGTGCTACCCTTGTAGCTCGCCTTTTATTTAAACATTAACTGACACGTCGATTTCGTATGTATTTCGCTTTTATTTATATTTTTTGCCTCCCTCTTGATACGCGACCACCCGCGCTCAAACATGTGTGAGGCGCACTCAGAAATGCTCGAAAACACGCGCACTTTGTTTTTGTGTGACCGTACATATTTTTCTGCCTATCGAAAAGTGTTGTATCATTAATTCAAGAGAGGCGCGTAAGTTTAAGCGAATTCTAATGGCCTTTCTTTAACGCAAGAGAATTTGAAAGTTACAGGCTTTATTGGTCAACATCTCTCGAACCTCCCTTCTATTATTGCTTGGCAGAATGAGTGAATATTTTTAAAGGTCTATTAAGTGTCTCGTAGAGTTTGTACTCACAATCTTGAAAGGAAATACACAAAATTTTAAATTACGATTTAATAAATGTTGAACTTTACAGAGTTGGGTTTTATATAAAGCAAAGTCTAGAAGGTATCCCAATAAAAGTCATTTCTTTGAGTATTAATTAAGGAAGTCTGACGATTTAGAATGTTTACACGTTTTTATACTTTTTCACTAATTGCATTACAAACATTTCGCTTATAAATGTGTTTCAATTTGTTTTGGTTAATCGCTTTGACACTGTTATTAGTTACACTTATATAAATTTGCACGTATAAAAGAATTTGGATTAAGTCCATTTAAAAAACGGCATAACAATGAATCGTTCGCATTTGAAGGCATCAATTTTTATTTGTTTTATTCTAATTTTTTATGGTAAATAATCTGCTTTGGCCTTTATTAAAATTTGAATTTAATTTTTCAACTCGTTTACAGTTGGTCCAGCTTCCGGAGGCTTTTTCGACGATTTCATGACAAGGGCATATACAGTTATAAAAGAAGGTGGTGTCCAACTACAACATTTAGGTCAAGCCGCCGGACATGTGGGCGACGCATTCCAGTCATTGAGTAAAGTAGCAGAGTCTAACTCAAAAATTTTGACAACATTGCTCGATGAATCACCCAAAAACTAACCAGCTCTGAAAGCTAAATAATAAAGTAAATTGTGCAATAAAAATAATCGGTGAAGGGGTCTAGAGTTATTCATATCTCTGATGCGGACCTTTAATAAAATTCCTGATTCCTAATTGTCAAGCATTAAAACGAGCTGCAGTGGGGATTATTTAATATACAAAATCTGATTTTTGCCTGAGGCGTATGCAAAAGACAATTTGTCGCCCGGATCACGCGTAACACTACGCCCCCGCCCACCCCGTGACGATTTGGAATTGAAAGCGTGTTTAAAAAAATTTGCAACTAATTACTTCACAAATAATTCACATGCAATTGTATTTCAATTTGTTTTGGTTAATCATTTTGACACTCAAATTAGTTACATTTATAAATTTCTATATATAAAAGAAGTCAATTGAAAATTTGGATTAAGTCCATTAAATAAGCGGCATAACAATGAATCGTTCGGAATTGAAAGCATCAATTTTCGTTTGCTTTATTTTAGTATTTTATGGTAAGTATCTAAACACATATAAACAAATCTCTGTTAAGGATAATTGATCAACTAATCTGATTTACTCTTTACTCTTCTACAGCTGCTCCAGCTTCCTGTGCATTTTTTGACGATTTCATGAAAAATGTATATATGCTTATACAAGAAGGTGGCCTCCAACTACAATTGTATGGACAATCCGCCGGACATGTGGGCAAGGCTTTAGGTTCGCTGTCTGAAGTAGCAGCTTCCAATGCAAAAATTTTAAAAAGTCTTCTTGGTGACAAGGAATTATCATTGCAATAAAAATGATGGATGAAGGTCTCTTTAAATATTCATATCTCTGATGTGGATTCTTAATAGACTTCCTGATTTCTAATTGTCAAGCATGGAAATAAATTGATAAAATGCAATACCAGAAAATGGGCAATTGTGGGGCTTATCGAATTGTTAGAAAAAATGGGATTTCTGACACAGAAACAAGTTAACACAAATTGAAACATTTTTCATTTTCAAAAGAAAATTCGCCGCCCCTTGGGAAACATTTTGCGAATGAGACTAAAATGTTTATTTTATAAATAAATTGTGAGAAATTTTAACGGTTTATTTTCCATAATCCGACCAAAAACTTTTCGAAAATATGAGCTCACAGAAAGCGTAAAAGAATTGTATTAATGTCAAACAGTTGTCACTAAGATAAAGCAAAAGTCAAGAAATTAGGATCATAATCAAATTCATATCGTCAATTTATCTAAAAACTCTAACGATTTAGAATAAGAAGCGTGTTTTCTTAAATCTTTCACTAATTGCTTTACAAATAATTCAGTTGGAATTGTGGTTAAATTTGTTATGGTTAATCATTTTGACACTGAAATTAGTTACATTCATAAAAGGGTTCATATATAAATGAACTGAATATAAAGTTTGAATTAAGTCCATTGAATAAGCGGCATAGCAATGAATCGTTCGCAGTTGAAGGCATCGATTTTCGTTTGTTTTATTTTAGTATTTTATGGTAAACACACGAAACACACGCTTAAAATATTTATTAAGGATATTCGATTAAGTTAAATTCCATTACAGTTGCTCCAGCTTCCTGTTCCTTTTTTGACGATGCCATGAAAAAGTTATATATGCTTATTCAAGAAGGCGGTCTCCAACTGCAATGGTATGGACAATCCGCCGGACATGTGGGCCAGGCTCTAGATGGGCTGAGTAAGGTGGCAGCTTCGAATGGAAAGATTTTGAAAACAATTTTTGGTGATAAATTAGTAGAAGAAAAATGAAGTGAATTGTGCAATAAAAATAATAGGTGAAGGTCTCTATGGATATTCACATTTCTAATGTGGATTTTTAATAGAATTCCTTATTCCTAATTGCCAAGCGAGAAAGAAGAAAATGTGGGAACAAAGCGAAACAAGATATGGGCTGTAGTGAGGCTGGTTTAGATGCTGCACAAATCACATTTTTGCCAGAGAAACAAGCAATGCCACATCCACATACACACACACACACACACACACACACACACCACACACAGACCCGCTTGAACACTCATACATGGATAGAAAACAGACCCCAGGAACCAGACCAAAGACCAAGTCAGGCCACGAGCATAACGTGCAACTTTCCAGCTTTCGCCGCAATCAATTTTACGGGTGCACAGTGGCAGCAACAACGAATGCGGCAGTTGGAATTAGAGCAACCCCGATTCCTATTGCCCGTCCCCCTTCCCTTATCCTTCACCAGCACAGCATACACCCACACACACACACACACACATGAGGCGATGCTTAGACACGCAACGGGAATATGAGAGCGGAGCACCCAGCACGTGGTCCAGCTCACATGAAGGTATTAACGCGTAACAAACATCGCTCCATGATTAACCTCCATGGGTCATCGCCATCATCAGGAAGATGCAGAATTGTCAGTTGGAATCCCTGATAAAGGTGGTTGGCTGCATTGGCATTGTGGCATTCATTGGACATGGTTTCTGAAGCTAATTAAATCTAACCAACTTCTGCATTCTTATATCTCACCTTGAGTTGTAATTTAATACGGTTTACATAATAATTACAAACTAGGAAACAATGAAGTTATTTTTGAACAAATCTTGCCATTTGCCTATATTTATAGTTAGTTATATAAAACTGTTGGCTTTAATTTAGTTACGCTTGTGGAACTGATGCTAATGTCGCCTTTACGAACTGATATAGTATTCTATTTTGTTGCTTATATAATGGCTTTTAGTTTTAATATATGAAAGACAGTTCCGCATTTTTTTAAAACAAAAAATTAAATCTCTATAACCCAGTTAAAGGTTTTTTGCTATGCTGTAGAAAAAGAAGGTTGTTAGAAGAGTAATACTAATAAATTAGAGCCACACAAATCATAAAGATAATAGTCATATTTAGGCCAAAAAGACAATATTGGTTTCTAAATGGCTCTGCTGAACTTATTAGCACCAGACAAATCTGGCCTGAGGGGCCAGTCCATTTCTAATGGTTTTTAATCAAATAATATACCTTATTGTGACTTTTTGGGTTTTTCAGAAGTCTTGCCATCTAAAGTGGCACTTGCAGAAACTTGTTTAAAATTACAGTTTCTTAAAGAATTTAAATTGGGACAGTTTATGTATTTGAATATATTTTTATTGCTATTTTTTGAATCGTATTAAGATCTTCTTATTAGGACTGTTTATCCGTTGTGTCGCTTTTGTAGATTACAAGAGAATAAATGCGTATTATGGCCATAGCCTGTCCACATGATGTCATAATTTTGGCCCCTGCCACGGCTCACTAGGCGTATGGGTAATTTCTATGTTTATACACAGAATGAAAATTACCATGCAACAGCCATCAATCCTTTTGCCTCAAACACTGCTTTGGAAACACGGCTCACACCACACACATGGACACATATGGATGGGATGACAAGTGCCACAATTCACATCATCAAGATTTCGTGAGCCTTGTTGGATGTCTCACATGCATATACATACATACGTATATAGTAGATATCTATGTATGTACATATATGTATGTATATCCAATATGCAGCCCACCTTTTGGTCATGGCTAATTCGCATGTCATGCTGACGATAAAGCGAATTCTTGTTGACGATGATGATGATGATGTTAAGAGATGAGTAGGGAGAATGGTCTAAGGCGGACTAACCCTTTTGATATGAGTGAATGTAAATTGGTGGGTGTGTGTGTGTGTGTGGGTGTCTATGAAAAACAATGATGGACATTGAGAACTTGGGCATAGAATAATAGTACATCAAAATTTTACAGCAAACGAAATAAAATCATTTACGCAAAGTGAAGATGATGAAGACCCAAAATGAAAAGAAAGATAATGTTTTTTTTCTGAAGCGTAGCAAGCTTTAAATCTATGTGAAAGAAGGCGAGGCTTAGATACTCTACAAATAGTGTGAAAAGTAATTAACAATTAAATAGACTTGTTTGTGCTAAACTATTAGACGAGATAACAATTTCTTTTGTACTTAGGTTATATCCAAATCGTATGCTAATTATATGGCTAACCCTTTCAGGATATTGTTAGATAAATCTGTTTTCCTTTTTTATATAACATTTTAAGCTATTTCCATCTAAGACAAACCCAATTAAAAATATTATCCATTCTCGTTTGCCAAGGGTATCACAAAAGAAAGACTACGCTAAGCGGATGTAGAACGCTTATCCTTTTACACACACACACACACACACACACAGATAGAAAGTGGTAGCGGATTGTGCGGGGTGTGGGAATGACTGGACAGATGGACATTGGTTTTTATTATTTTTATTTTATTTAAAAACCACACAAAATACTTAAGACGATTTTGTGTTTTGTGGCCCAAGATGTATTGCCCATGGCCAGGCAACATAACATGAAAAGTGTGAAAAGAAAATTGGACGACAACGAATGGGGAAAGTTTTCTTTCGTTTTCTTTTTCTTATTTCCTCTAACATTCTACCCAAAATACAAAAAAAAAGAAATAGAAAAAGAAAAAGAAGAAAACTGAAACTGAGACCAAAGGAAAGAGTGGCAGTAGTGGGTAAAAAGGGTAATATGCAACATGTCCAGCGGTCTGGTCTATGCGGTATGTCGGTAACGCCTTGCTTAAGGCGTTTGCATATGCAAAATACAGAATCTTTACCTTTTGCCAAGACATTTGTCTTCAACGATGGGAAGCTCTCCACGGTCCCCGGTCGACTGTCGATGTTCTACGACGGCTTTGATGACAAGCAAATATACCAGGACGACACGGGGGCATCAATAATAGAGATCCTTGTCCTTTGTCAAGGCGTTCATTCAGTCGTTTGCTGAATTTATGACAGCTTCATATAGAATCCTCTTGTTCTCGCTCCTTGGACAATGCTTAAGCATTTACAGGAATATGCGACAGCATACAAATTGCGGATTTTTATTTTCATTTCTTTTTTATGATTTACATTTTTTATTTGCCGCTTGCTTTGCCATGTGAAATGTTTTGGGCACTTTTTTTAATGCCAATTTTTCTCTTTTTTTTCATTTTTATTTTTTATATCTCGTTGTTTGGATGGTGTTTCAGTTTGGGGTCTCATTTTTCTTTATCATTTTTCCGACACTCTGTAAATAGTGTGAAGCACTTAATTGTTTTAATTGCTGAACATTTTTTTTGGGTTTGTTTCCATTAACGCAATTTACTTTGGCTTTGGATTTCTTATTTGTTTAGTTCCAAACAAAATTTACATTTCATTCTGGGAGACCCAAGGATTTTAAGCGCCACAAAATTTATTCCTTATTTGAAAAGGATTCATATCATACAAGGTAAGTAAATGTTTTTTTAAAAAGCTTGATAAGCTTGAAGAACTGTAGAATATAGACTTTCGATACCGACTAGATTATTTCCATTCTTAAAAAATACGTTTAACAAAAACTTTCAGATTGCTAAAGTCGATTATTGTAACGCAGTGTGCCGTATGTACGATTTTTTTGTAGCCCTTAAGAGGCTATAGTCAGTAAGACTTTTAAAGGTCTTCGCTATGAAGTTGTTAGCTTACCTTTTTACTTTGCAGCCTTCCAAACAACAACCTCTCGTATGGATAGGCTACTTGCTAAAATATTTGAAAATTATTTGTTTTCTAAAAGCATCGGATAACAGGTTTCTTGGACAAAAATTCAAAATTTAATGCCATAGTCCTGTAGCTAAAGAGAGGCATAGTGATTTTTAAGTTTTCTGTTAGGTTTATGAAGCAAAAAAAAAAAAAGAAAAGAGAAACAGCCTCAGTTTGCATAGATAATTTATATCTAAAAGCCTCAGAGACAATCGTGTCCATATCTAAAGATCAATACGTATGTGTCTACCAAAATATAGACCAGGAATTAGTTAATATACTGAACTGCAAAAGCAATACGATTTTAGAAAATATTGTTACTATCAATATTAAGTTTTTGTGCTTTTGTTCTGGTAAACTGAGAACTGGCAATGCCATTGCAAGATGAGTATAAAACTTCTTTAAGCTAGATTCTATTGTTAACTTAATTACACAGTTTATGCTTTTTTTTCATGAGTAGGACTATGAACCGACAGTTGCTGAACGGACGTCGGTTTCTTATAATAAAGACACCAGAATTTGGTTCTTCAGAACTAACTCGATCGAAGATATTTTTACCCAAATTTAGGGTTTAGCCTTTCATTCTTTGTAACTATTTCCCAGTGAATTTACCACACATTCTCTCTATCAATTGAATGTTGCTTTTAAGAAAGTGTTTTCTTCTCCATTTCATAGGACACCGTTCATAAGCATTTTGTCAAATTTAATAAAACACTTTAAAAAACGCATTTTGTTTTCTCATATCATATTGAAATTGATTTATTTTATTTATTGCAATACATAATAATTAATATTTTTCGCTGATAGACCAAACACCAACAGCAGCTGCCTTTTTACATACAATTGTTCAACTATTTTGCTAAACCTATTTATTCTTGTTTTTTATTTCTACCATTTTCCATTACAAAGCATTCCTTTGGGTTTTTTTTTTCCTCCATTTCATGATTTGGTATTCAATGCAATAAATATACCATCAAATTTGATATTGTGTCTATATGAAACTAAACTAAATGAAACATCAAATCAACTCAAAAAAGTAAAGTGAATAAAAATGTGCGCTTTGACCCCGCGGCAAAGTTATTTTTTCATTTTCACGATTTCTAAACGTGTCCGCTGAAAAATGTAAATGGCAAAAAAAAAAAAAAAATAAAAAACAAGCAGAAAGAAAGAAAGAATATTATGCTTGAAAAAAGAATGAGAAGCAACAGCAGGAAATATGAAACGAAAAGGGCAGTCCACAATTGAAATATGAAAATGGGAAAGGTGGCCTCTCCTCTGGAATACTTAGAGTTTTTAAAAGACCGAAGCTCAAATACCCTGCCGATATACTTAGTGTGACTTTGATAGATCTATAGACTATTCCATCTTAACATTGGGCACATGTGAAATGTTATTTATTTAATATTTAAATCATGCTCTCTTGTTCTTTTTAGACGCATGATTAATTTTTTCAATTGTGTGGGTATCAGACACAAGCTTATCTATTTGAAAATTGTATTTTTATTGTATAAGTCGTGATACTTTTTTTTTCAAGAGTATATCTAAAGCCAAAACGTGAAAAAGGTAAAAACTTTTGACGATATAAACGCTTTGGCAAGGAATCATTTCCGGCCAACATGAGGACATCGAGGTGGCGTATGATGGATCGTGGAATGGGAATGGGAAATGGGAAATGGGGAATTCGTGTATAGGTAGAAGGGCACTTGGCCAGGTTGAAATAATATGAACAATTTTTAGAGAAGCGACGACAAAACGTCGAATGAAAGATAAATAAAGTGCATGACAGAGAGGCCACCAAACCAAAAAGAGACAACCAACAGCGGAATAAAGAAATAAAATGTTAGAAATAAGGAAAGTGAACAAAAAAATAAAATAAAACTGTAAAAGAAGCTCGCGAAAAGCGTTGGAGCTATAAATCAACGTTCAGGGCACCAGCTACAGGCAGCAAACATGGGGGGGGGGGGCGTGGTCTATTACATGGGTGTTCCTACACCCGGTCCTGCTCCAGCTTCTGTGAACTGTCGCAGCTGCAGTTGCCCGAGTCGAGTTAGCAATTTTTTACACAATTTTCTGTTGCTTTTTTTTTTTGTCTTTTGTTCAATTTTGGGTTTTTTTTTCTGTTTTTGTTTTTTTTTTGCTTTTTTTTTTACGTTGGTGTACAAATATTTTTGCAAGTGACAAAAATTGTTGCCGCTTAAATGCTACAAAATCGATTTTGATTACATGTTCAATGTTAGGTCCCGCCCATTGGGAGCATTGGGAGCTAGTTATTATTTGTCCACCTGGGCCGGCTCCATGGTGTACATATCGCGCAATAGACGGGCAATGGGCACGTTTCCAATGGTCTCCTTGAAAAACAAAGCTTCAATTGTGGAGGCTCGAATGGTGCGCAGAGAGGGCAGTAACAGAAGCAAGCGACCGAAGCGAGTGGCCTGGCGTGGGTAGCGTAATCGAACATGATCGGAGAGGATGCATTGGGCTTGATCCTGCAGCATTTCCACGGGCTGGACATCACAAAGACCCGCTGTTTCGGGGGCAAACAAAGCGATGGCCTTCATGCAGCCCACCTCACTGCCGTCTGGGGTGATCTGGCGAAAGCGGCAAAGAATCTCCTGGATGGTCTTCATCTCCGTTTGAGTGGCCTCGTCCTGCAATACGCGTTCCTTGATCAGCGGGGACTCCAGAATGGGCGTCAGGTCCAATGGAATCGTCCATTGTGCCAGATTGAGCAGAAACAGTTCCTTCCACGATTCCTAAGCGAAATCAATAGAAAGAAATTCAATTTAAAATGAAATCGTTTAATTAGTTCTGCAATTCGATTTGTTTTGCTTGTAGAGCTTCTCTGATATCTGACCTTTGCAATGTGTTTAAAGTGTTATTAGAAGTTCTATCTATCTATCGTATCGTCTTAGGACCTAGATGTATAATTATTGAAATTACATGGCAGTATTCGCCAGATTCTGACAGAAAAGTTTGGTACTATAACCTTTTTTAGAATCACGTGATAATATATTAACTTTCCATTGGAATATCAAACATCATTGAAAATTTCCTTTATTATTTCAACTGCAATTTTTAACCAATAAAGAATCCATCTATAAAATATGGTCTAAGTTTTTTTTGATATCGCGATTTGAATTATATTTAATTAACAATTAAAGTGTAACTGAAAAAGAATGTAAAAAATCGTTTATTAAATTAAGAGAAACAATGAGACTGTAAAAAGGAATAAATTTACACTTTCTTACTCAATTTTGACCAGAATTCTGAAAAAGTAGAAATAATAAATAATTTCAAATTAAACAAATAAATAATAAACTAAAAAGTATAAAACCTAAAAGTTGTTTCTATAGTTAAAAATGAATTGCTTTTAAATTTTGACTCTCTAGTTGGTTAAGATGTATTTTCTAGAATCTAAAGGGAAGTCGAATTTTACCTGCAGCAACAAATGTTGATCGTTCTTGGAGAGCGTCTGAAACGGCATGAGACACTTGACCCAGCGTACGGCCATGAAGAGCAAACGAGCCGTTGTTTCCTGTAGCATTTCCCAGGACAGAAGCCTTGTGTCCACTAACTGCTGTGGCAGTGCCGGCGGAAAGAGGAGAGTGTTGTGTTGCACTTGATATTGGATGAGCTCCTGGCACTTGTCCGGACTGAGCAATAGTTCGAGGAATCCATTCGAGGAGGAGGCAGAGTGGCACGAACTGGTCGCTGTTGGTCGAGTGGCACTTGGTGGCGGTGCTAGTTGTGGTAGTGGCGGCGTGGGCGTTGTGGGTGTGGGGGAATCCGAGTGATAGCTTAGCTGTTTATTTTCCAAATGAATGTGGTTGTTGTTGTTGTTGTTTTGGTTATTGTTATTGTTGACCTGGATGCTGTGCATCAAGAGAGAGGCATGACTTGGTGGCGTTGTGGCCGCCTCACTTATCGTCTGAGTGAGCGGATGCGGCGATGTTGACGATGGAGCCAAACTCTGGGAATCGGTCAGCGTGGGAGCTGGTGAGATACTACCCGCACTCAGCGGTGGTGAAGCCGATGGGGATGGCGTTTCTGTCTCCACATTGACCCGAGGACTTTCACTGCCCAAACTGAGTTGATCTTCCCTTCGTCCAGTATCGCCGCCGCCGCCGCCGCCTCCTCCACTCCTTGAGCCTATGCTGGAGATCGACTGTATGGAGTTGCTCGGCGAGGGTGAGGAATAATTGTTGGTTGTGGTGCTTCCATAGGGATTTCCAGACGTATGGCTGACAACTGCAGCCACTGCTGTGGCCGTAATCCCTGGCAGCTTGCTAGCTGCCTCCGCTATGAGATTATGATGCAGTAGATGAGAGGGAAAAGCTAAAGACGAACCCGCCGATCCGCCTCCACCGCCAGCTGTGGCCACTGTCGTCGAGCTAGTACCATTTTGTAGGCTGCTGTGCGGCGCCAGCGTATGTCCATGGCTTGGATGATGGAACGCATGGCCAGGCCCGCCTGGCTGCTGTGTCGCCTGTGTTGGTGGATGTGGATGAGGGGGTGGATGTACTGCAGCTGCTGGGAAGCCTCCCGGTGTCGAATGAGTGGAAATGTGTTGAGTGTAATTGAACGAGGCCGACACATTGGTCACCAACGACACGGGCAAATGTCCGGCATGGGCATGATGATGATGCAGTCCAGCTGCTGCTGCAGCCGCCGCAGCTGCGTGATGAGCAGCCGCCGCATGGGCATGGGCATGGTGATGATGATGATGGTGATGGGCATGCGCTGCATGATGAGCTGCTGCAGCAGCGGCTGCTGCATGATGATGGTGATGATGTAATTGGGGATGCAATTTCGGTTTTCGAGGACCACGCTCGTGCTGCACAGCTGAAAAGATCAAAATTGAGAGAATCCCGTTAAAAATAAGAAACCGTTCATGCAGTATCATCCGCTATGGACAAAAGTTCCATGAGACGTGTTATGAGAAACCGATTATGAGAGCATGTAAGTTACCTTACTTTTAGGTATTAGGGTATAGATGCTTTATCTGTGATATCCAGCGGAATAAGATACTTTTAGTCTCCTATTCTTTTCTTTGAATAATTTAAAACTTTTTCCATTCCAAACGAATTCCCAAAGGAATGTCACAAAGCAAGAAGAAACGAAACGCCTCAAGTCATTTGGCAGATTCTCTAAGTACATCCAACACGACTTTTGCATTTTCCATCATCATCATCATAACTTTTTAGTTGGTAAATGATTTTCCCATATTTTTCTCTATTCTCTTCTCTTCGGCCAACTTTCTGCCTGTAGACGAAAAACCATAATGGCGACGCCTCAAAAGTTACCAAAAGAAAAGGATGTGAAAAAGTAAAAAGAATTTTAATTTTTTTCTGCTTATGCCCGCTAATTTTTTGCCTTTTTCACACGTTCCTTTGTTTGCCAAAAGATGAGGAGAAAGGACGAGCATAGGATGAAAGTCGCGTGCAAAGGGTTAAGATGGCTGTCCTTTCTTTTTTTTTTCGCTTCCTCTCAACTTTTTCGTGTCGAACCACAATTTTTTTTTTTCGCCACCGCCCCTTCCTCCAAGAGTTGGTTAAAACCCGCAGCATAAAAATTTGATGAGTTTGGCATTTTCTTTAATTGAAATTTGTGATCTTTTGAAAGCTTTGAGACTGCAACAAACTTTTTAACGCCTGTCGCATAGTTTTAAGTGAAGTGAGTCGAGGATGGCTGCTGCAAGGACAGTGGATGGGGTCGAGCGGTAACGAGGAGGCTTTCAACTGGCTGCAGTCATTTAAACAGAAGCCGAAGGGGAGAGACAAAGACGCATTTCACATACATACATACATACATATATGCGATTAGCTGACGGATTAAAATGTCACCCCTCTTGCTGTGCCACATCATGCAAAAGATACTCGGCAACACATACACACATACATACATAGATACCTTTAATTACAAACAAATAAAAGTCATGAAAGCCACACACACACACACACACACACACCCACTCACACACACAGACATATGAGGACTCCATTGCCCACTTTCGTTCCAGGTCGAAGTTCAGCTTTCTTCCATATGCAAAAGTTCACACGACCAGAAGCGGAACGTTGCGTACGGACTATTTTGTATCTTTTGCATCTTCTTTGTATCTCATTCTTATTTTAATAATCGGTTTATTAGCTATTGTATGTACGTACGTCTTTGTGTCCCAAAAAGCTATTCGTTATTTATATTCCCCAAGCAAACAGATAAGTCTAACCTACACCCACACAGACGCACACACACACACACACAAACACACATTTTTTTTACTTCAAAGCCTTCCTCAAAAGTTCCAAATGTAAGTGAGGATAAAAAAAAAACAAGATATACGGAAAGAAAGCCAGTGAAAAGTATCTTTTGAAATTAACTTTTATTTATTTAACTACTTAAAAGCAGATTAACGCAATTACACACTTGAACTGATTTCATGCAAAATAGGCAAGAGAGACAGAAAAAGGACCTTAGACGGAACAATGGAGGAAGGGAACAAATAGATGACTGTAAACAGCCAAATCAGCAAGAAATCGGGAAAAGAACAAAATGAAGGAAAACAAACAAAAAGTGACATAGAATGTGTGGGCCCACAGGATGGAGGCAGCAAAAAAAAAAAATTCATTTGATATCTAGTAAAATATCTTATATCTTAGAAACAATCAACCAAAACCAAATTTAAACATTTTATAAATTTAAGTATATAAGTTGAGTTGAATAATTGTTATTAAAATTGAACCGATTGAAAGCGGAATTTAAGTTTGCAAATTCCACTCGACATGATACAATGAATATTACATGCAATCACCACTTGACTTATAGACACTTTAGCAACTGGAAACCCATTACAGGATTTCCCGCCAACGTATCACCAGTCTTTCCCCTGCGACTATCACCCTCCTATCCACTCGAGCACCTGCAAAGTATCTCAGGATCGCGGCATAAAATGTGTAACAAAAAGTTACGCCCATGGGGCAAAGAAGTCGACGGGAAAAAAGCACCCTGAAAAAATTACAATCTACAAATCTAATTAGCAACTCATTACGCAGCTTCACTAGCATCCACCTCCGCTCGAAAGAGCCTTCCTTAACCACGAAAAGAAACAGCAGAAACATATTGACCGATTTGCTGAAGCTAATCAATTAATTAGGGTAGAGTAGGTGTTACGGGGCAGGAAGGAAACAAAAACAATTATGTCAAAATGTATGTATGTATGTTCAGAAAGCTGCAGGAAAAAAGAAAAAGAAAATGTCAGAATGCCAGAATGGGCAGAAATGCGGTAGAAAAATTAATGATAAGTGGCAGCACAGGCAAGAGATGAGAGACAGCGGTTAAGCGAATGCTTCACATCTGCTGAGGTTCCCAGAATTTGGGACACGACTTCACGACCGAAGTCGAAGCACGCAAAAATCCCAATGAATGATCATCATCAATATCATCATCATCATGAATGAAATGTCAGGAAGTGGGTGAATGCATGCCACTGGCCCCAGAAATCGAAATAAACAAATCGGCCGAGGACCCATGGACCAGGACTTATTTCATCATCATTTTCTGCTTATAATTTCTCGAAATTCTCTGTTTAATGTTTGGCAGGCAAATGAAAAGTAAATAAGGCAATTGTTTGGCAATATTAACCAAAGGCAGCAAAAATAAAGAATATAAACCGTGAAATTAAAAAAAACACTTGAAGTGATTCGATGCGCAGCCAGATAATGAGGGGGGTTGGTTTCCTCGAATGAGGGAATGAGGGTTGGAGGGCTTTGAGTTGGTACTGAAGTGGTTGAGGGAACTAATAGTGGTATTATAATCTTTGTTTGGCAAATTCAGCTGCAACAAAGTACTTAAATTAATCAATTGGAAAATATTATACAACAAAAGAATATTGTTGATACTCAATGACATTAATTATTCCACCACAAAGAGCCTAAAGCCATTTATGCAACTTCTGTTTTTAAACTAAAATGTTATATTATTTCATAATTTCATAACTTTAAATCTTACTATATGTTAATGCAGTTTTCTGTTCCTAGACAGCCACCTTCTCCTCCTGTGCTCCAACTGGCTTACATTCGGGCCAAAGGCTTTTATGCCTGCTGACTCTTTGTCGAGTGAGTGAGTGATTTTTAATCCGCTTTTAATGTTGACACTGACACTTTTGTCGTACACAATCACACTTACACCTACACCACACACACATACACACACACACGCAAATGTAGTCAAAGGGGCACCGTACCATGACATGTGCAAGCCAGGCGCATTTACATGTCGCATGCACAGTCTCTGGCAAAAGTGTATGCACATATCGTAGTAGGCTATAATGTCAATTAAGTAAAACATGTCGCGTGTGTGTGTGTGTGTGGGAGTATGTGTGAGTATATATCGGCTATCTCTGTCTGTCTGCCTGCCTGTGTCAGTGTGTGTGTGGGCGTGTCTCTCTGGCTGGCTTTTTGTGCCCTGCAGTCATGTGTAAATGAAATTGCGTATACGTATTATGGCATGGGAGGAAAATTGCAAATAAATATATATGTAGGTATATAAAATGTACAAATATCCCCCATATATGTATATATGCTCATATATATATATATATATATACATACATATATATATATATATAGTCGAATGAACAAAAATCAATACGTTAAAATGTGGTCATGAAATTAGCTGTGACTGCTTTTTGCGCCAGCGCCAAAAAGTCGACTATAGTAACGATACTGTATGTTAACCATAAAACCCAGACAGAAGGCAGCAGCCACGAGTCACGAGCCACATCAGGAGCATCAACCTGACAGTCTGTTGACAAAAGGGCTTAACTGGCCCCAAAAGTATGAAAACAATATCTCATCCTTGGGTATGGCAAAGACAATTTCCATTTAAATTTACACTTGACTAAGTTTTGCAACAAGAACACAAGAAGAACTCGTATCTCATTTTCTTATTCTGTTGTTTTTGTGCCATCTTCTAGCATCTTGTTCTGTACATATAGACATGTATATGTATATGCTATGTATCTATCCTTTTGCCATAGTTATGGCCTATGCCTGGGTTCTGGGTTCTGGATTCTGGCTTCTTGTTAAGCATTTTGTTTGCTAATAGCTTGTAAACTTTTCGATTTGCAAAAAGCGTTAAAGTTAAAGTACAAATCGAGTCAAGCCAAGAGAAAATGAAATGTTTTCCATGTATATAAAGGATTAAGGCACTGTTATTGACCTTGTTTATACAGTGAAAACTGTTGTGATTGAGTTAGTTACTTGAGTCGGTAAGAAATTAAGCAGAAATTCCTCCTACACAAAGCTAAGCTAAATTTAATAAATATACATCCCACGTATTGCAATATTATTTATATTTAAAAAATTCCATTTACATTTGTTTTTGTTTTTTTTTTTTTTTTTTTTTGTTATCCACTTGTAATGTTTCCATTGGGTAGGCCATTTAGATAAGCCTCAATAAGACGAATTTCTTATTGCCATCATAAGCATCATTAGACATCACTTTTCAGCTCATCACGCATACATTTTTCCCCCTGGGCACCCCTCCATCCACTTTTCCCCCCCATTCAAAGAAAGTGGAGTTCAAGAATGAGAAAGAGAAAACCGACGCAAATCACTCAAAATGAGAAATCCGCTTAAAATGCCGCGTAAATATTTGTAAAGAAAAAGTAAAAAAGAAAGATGCGTGATGAAGGCTGATGATGATGCTCCTGACTGTTCCTGACACTTTGCTGCTGCCGTTGCTGCTGGGTTCTGTTCTGGTTATGGGTTTGAGTTTCGGTGGGGGGGGTATACAAATGCAAATACCATTAAATGTGACAAGTGGCAACATAATTTGTTAGGGAAGCTTTTTTGCGTCGTCTTTTTTATCTTTGTGCTCATTTTGAACATCCTCTATGGATATTAGCATACAAAGTGGCCAACATTTATATGTCGCCACATTGGAGGGCGATGAGTGACGCTTGGCGGGTGGGCAAAAGGGACAGTAAACAGCGACGGCGAGGGCGAGGGCGACGGCAACAGCGCAATGGAAATGTGCGGAGTTTGTCATATTTTCCCATAATAACTTATTTGTCAGTTCTAAAGTGCTCAACGAATGGGATTGGTCATCTCAATGGCTGGCATTTTGGCATATTGCGGGGGTTCGTGGGTGGTGGCTAAACTAAATTTGATTTATGATTTCAGCTTTTCATCGTCTTAGCTGAGAGTAATGCCACACAGTACTCTGTAGTTATAAAACTTTATCTTCACTTCAAAGTAAGTAAATAATATTTATGATGGTTAACAAGTATCTTAAAATTTTTAACCGAAAAGAAATATATATGATCAAGCCTATCTTCAAGTTCTGATAGTCTCACTCATTATTTCGGCAAAGCTTGGGAAAGATTTAAAATAAAAGACTTGGACATTTTTATGTGATATACAGTGCTTAGCATATTTATAGCCCACTTTTAAACGAAAAAATTTTTCCCAAATGACATAATCCCTCAAAATCTTGCAAAATGAGCTCAATACTTGAATTATGAGTGAAAACCCACTTTTTCACCTAAAATTTACTATTTAATAACGATTTCATAAAAAGAAGTGAAAACAAAGAAAAACAAACCCCCATTTGCTGTATCAAAATTATAGCCAAATGTTATGGTATGGTGGAAAATCGAATATTAATATTTAGCGCGGCCGTAATATTAATATTTATTTTGTCTTAGTTAACTCAAAAATTCTCTTCCTCATTAAAGCCACTAAATTTAATAAAAGGTTTTTTGAAGACTTTGCCATTTATTTGGAATTTGCGTTTTATAATCTCCAACTGTTTCAAATTGGCGATTGTTGGCATACATCCGAGTTGCACGAGTACCCCATACATTTTCTATCGGGTTGAGATCTGGAGAACATGCTGGCCAGTCAAGGACATCAACATGACATTTTCGCAAATACTCGTTTGTACGTCTGCTGACATTGATTCTGGCATTATTCTGTTGGAAAACCATTGGTTTGAAAATTCCCTTAAAAATGGAATAAGACTACTATCCAGCGTTTGAACATACTCCTGACTACCTTTTCGGCTCGTTACAAACTTCAATTCCATGGTATCAAATGAACAAAATGCTCCACAAATCATTAAGAAGCCACCTCCAAAGTTTCTCCTTGAAAAAAACTTAGGACCCTTTTTCAAATTATGCCAATAAGAATTAAATCCATCAGGACCATCCAGGTTAAATTTCTTCTCATCAAAAAATATGACCTGTTAGGGTAAAATTTTTGTAAATATACTGTAAGCCAAAAGAGGATGATTCAAACGCACGTTTGTCCAATCGGTCGCAATATATCTTTCGGCAAAGTCAAGCCGAGCATCCTTGGGGCGACATAGCAGCATGGGTCCTTTGGCCATGATCTAAATTTACTTAATTTCAATATCTGTATAGTGTCAGTTTTTTATAAAAAGAACACAAATTGCGGTAAATTCTACTTAACATGCTTCTGTCAACGAATTACAGTAACATTTTTTTTTGAAAAAGCTTAAAAATGTTGTTAAAATTGGTTCAAAGCTTAAGCTGCTGGGTGGGTTATAAATATGATCAGCACTGTAGTTATAGAAAGTTTAATAACTTACTGCCAGGTTATCTTTAGTAGAGTTTAAATCAAAAAAAAAAAAAATTTAAAACAATGTTGATTAATTAAAACATAAAGATTTCTCTGAAGTCTGTTCCTCTTAGTTTTGTTTGAGGCTCTTTTCATTTTGCTAATATTTTCTTTTGGGGTCAGGTCAACAGTTTCAATGTATACTGTCTCCCAAACTGTTTTGAATGGAAGCGTTTCAATTAACTTTATTGGCACTTTTGGCAACGTCGAAAAATCATACAAAGCAAACAGAAGAAACTAAATATATAAAGAAGACAGACCAACTAAAAATGGCTAACCACAGGCAAGTCCCAGTTCAATCCCCAAACCCATCAAACAACTTTACTACTCTTATGCTTCGACCAACCCCGAACCACAACGCGCCTACCCCCTCTAACATGCCTCACCCCCCGCTCCAACACAAAAAAAAAAGTGCTACACAAACGTGCCTTGAACGATTTTTGTGGCTTTTTTGCTTTTTGCTCTAAACAACAAAAGCATTTTGTCTGAGCTTACTCTATGTAGAAGCGTGGTGGCAGGAGATAGAAGGAGGCAGAAGGATAGCAATGGATGGGCGGGCGTAAAAGTGTGAGTTGTTTTGTTGGGTGTCGTTTATATATGTGTGTTTACTGTTTATTTACGACAACCAGTCAAGAAAAACCCCAAAAAAGGCAGCTAACATGCTGCTTTTGTAGCTCCAAAACTAAGAAAATTCACAAAGAGAACAATGGGAAACGAAGAACATGGACATGCTGCGGTATTTGTAAGGTTACAACACATTGTAAATGCTCTTTTTTTTCACAATTGTGTTACTATAGATGTTCTTAGACAATTTACTAAGAAGCGAAATACAAGTGGCCCTCTTTATATAGAATGACTTTTAATTAAGCAGTATTTACTACCTTTCCTTTTGGAGATAGTTTTTAAGATTTATGTGAATTAAAAGTGATCCCTAAAATAAAGAAAAAGCTTGACAATTGGTAGGACATGGTGTCCCAGTAGTACCAAACGGTTAAAATATCTCTCATGATGTTTTTTGTTAGAGATTTTCAAAGTGATATCTGAAGCATATTATGTATGTATATATTGTGGATGGATCTTCAAATGTTTAAAGCTAACCTGGCTATTTCTTTAAGTCAGTTAACCCTTACATTTTGATCCGAAGGTCGGATCAGAAGTTTGACATCTGGATTTTTTGGACTTTTCGGTGGGCATCATCAGTTGATTGTCAATACATTTTAGTCGCATTTCCGGCGCATGGGATAATGCATGTAATCCGCTATTAAGTGCACATTGTCAATCGTCTTTTCCGTCAAATTGTCCTTGCCACCATGACCGCCATCGACCCCCTTGTCTTTCTCCCTCTTTCTCTCTCTCTCTCTCTCTCTCTCTCTCTCTCTCTCCATATAAGCAAAAAGGCGAACTTTGCGTGTGAGAAAATCTGCAGGAATTCTCACGCTGTTTGTTATCCCCTTGATGAGGATGAGAATGAGGATACTGAAGCTGATGCTTAGGCTGTTGGTATATATGTAGTTGCTTTCGATGCTGTGTCCTGTGGACTCGACCGTGCAGTGAACCCATCTCAATGCGTATTGGCCGTGGAATTGCTTTCCCTGCCAATGCCAAACGTTGTCGGTTGTTGTGTGTTTTTATGCTACATTTAATGTTGGCTTAAGAGCTTTAAAGCTAGCATTGTTGCCATTGTCAGTTGTTGAGGGTGAACTCTGAATTGGTTGTGTTCGTCCCCTACTACTCAACCTATTTGTTTCTCTCTATAAAATGCAAAATATTAAGCTCCATTTTTGTCCACATCCATTGATGTAAGTTGTTTCAATACCAATACCAAAACTTATTACTATTCGCTGCTTTTTATTAAATCTGACAAAGGAAAACAATTCTTTATTATTTATACAAAAATCAGAGCCTAACACTCGTCCTTGCTCTCCGCTCTCCTCTCGTGCCGTGCTTCAGGCACAGAGCACCAAGAGTTCGCATAATTTATAATCAGCTTAATGACGACTCCAACAAACACTTCTCGTTTAGTCTATCTACTCCTTTAAAACTGAATTAAGATGGAGATGGAGATTTCTGCGGCTGCTAAAACAGCCCGCGGCATTTTGGTTTTTGAGTTGAATGTAATTTATGCCCAGGCTTGAGTTAATTTGCTGCATAATTAAGTGTGTTTTGGGGCAAGGACAAGTGACACAAATGACTTGGAACATCACTTACCATCCTTATTCATGGCTGATTGAAAACATTTGGCCAGACGACAGGCTCGACACTGATTGCGATGAGTCTTATCCACGGGACAGCGACCCTTTAGATCACCCGTTGCCTTGCAAGTGTAGATTCGATTGCGATGAATGCTCCGCTTGAAAAAACCTGAGCAACCTTTGAAAAAAATATTTATATTTGCATTGCCATCCAATTTACAAGGACTAAAAGGGGACTTACCATCGCAACTGTAGATGCCATAATGCTTGCCGGAACTGCGATCGCCGCACACTTTGCACGGAATGTCCAAGAGACGGTCGCCCGCTGAGTGAGAGTAAATTTTTAAAATTAACAAATTTGAAAATTTTTAACTTAGATTCTAGGTAAAGAAGCAAGCTAGATCGAGTTTAGAGTGGCTTACAAAAGCGTAGGAGTTAATCTCTAAATAAGTATAAATTTTAAAAATGTTCACCTTGTTTTCTGGTTTTATATTTCAAATTGTACACACAAATTAAGTGTTTTAAAAAAATTAAAATTTGCATTGTGCACAATTGAGTAAACTAAGAGGCAAAACCATTATCATATCAATCTGCTTATTTTAAGTATTTGTTTTTGAAAATCACTAGCAGTTAGAGTAATCAAAGAATCTAGATTTATATAGTTTTTTTTGTATAACACTTATTTCTTAAATGACAAAAGTTAAAAACTTCTTGGAAGGGTCAAAATGTTTTTAAATTTTCTTCGGTCCGTCATAAAATATCCAAATTGGAATTACTACTGTTTTATATTTCTAAAATTCAACTTGGACAATGCCTAATAAGTTCAAAATTTCAGAATTTGGATCTATTGCCAACTGGGTTAAGATTAATTTTCCTTAAATTACGGCTACTATTTGAATGGTAGCTGGTAGTTTTTGGATTATTTAATCTAACTTTGTGCCTTTACTTCACTCCTGGGTGCTGCTGTTCCTGCTGCTGATGCTTGCACTCATGCTCCTGTTCCTGCTCATGCTGCTGCTGATTTTCGGCACATTGTGCCTATTTAACTTTTATAAAACACTAAGCTCATGGCCTCAAAGCTTCGAGTGCTAAGGCAAATACAAAGCGTCACGCACAGAAGGTGCTGCATACTTTCAGGCTCTGGCGTCGCATTTATTTTGTGTGTATGTGGGTGTGTATGTGTGTATGTATGTGTATGTCGCGGATTAGCAAGTGAAAATTGCACATGCGAAGCCCTTTTTCTGGTTGGCACGCTTCACAAATTAAGTTCAACACTCGGCACTTGTCAAAATAAAACGCTCTGCTCTCGTCCCTTTTTGTCCTGTGACATTTGACATATTGTGTTGTATTGTTGTTGGCTTGGTCTCGGTTACGGTTACGGCTGAGGCTACGGCTACGGCTACGGCTACGGTTTTCGGCGTCTGGGGTCTGGGGTTTGGCTTGGTCGACGCGTGTTGCCAATTTTCACACCCTGTGCGCATCGGGCAATTGTCCGCACCATGTTTAACACCTCTTGAGTGGCTGTGCGTGCCCGTCCCTTAGGGTTGCAGACCAAATGCTACTGCTACTCCTCACCCCCTGTCCACCATTGAACCTTTGCGCTTTTCGGTTTCGCCACCAAATCGCTTGTTTTCTTTTTTAAAATTTTCATTGTTTATTTTAAATATTTTCTGTTGATTTATGCCATCATCACATTTATATTTTTATTTTTGTTAGTTTATCAAGTTATATAAACTTTTCCATGAATGGAAACTTATTGTGTGTGTGGGTTATATCTTTCATTTCGTCACACATATTCAATATGCTTTTTGACTGGTATGGAAATCTCGGACAGGACATGTTTTGATAGGCTAAAAAGGTCTGTTGAGAGTGTGAGAAAACGTGAGATTTTTACATTTCGGTCGTGAGAACTTTCAAATGGGTTAGTGGCGGAGATCAAAGTAACTTAGATGAGTGGGCGCTCCATGGGTGGGAAATCCATGCGAGCTACATGAATTATTTGAAAGAAAACTATTGAATCACATGTCCCATGACCTTTAAAGATATTTCCATCAAAGATATTTAAAAATTGGCATGATGCTATCGGTATTTGTTGAGTAATATCGAATTTCGAAAAGTTGACGAACTTAAATCCACAAAAAAAAAAACGCTTAGGCTTAGGCACTATATAAATCGTAAAATATTTCAAATTCTTAATGTACATAATTGGTCTTTATAATCCACTCAATAAAGTACAGGCCAAAATGTGTGTAACATGCTGAGGGAAGCGTTTCCGACCCTATACAGTATATATATTTTTAATCAGCCGACTCGATCTAGCCATATCGGAGACTATAAGAGCTAGAGTCACCAAAGTTGGTATGCAAAATCGTATGGTGTGCCCCCAGTGCCCCCTCCCGCCCCTGCAACATTTCAAATATTGTAATGAAATTTGGTAAACATATATAAAAATCAAGATAAAAAATCGGATGAGAAATAGCCAAGTCGGATTTGAAACTGGTGCAGGGTATATTCGAGTCGGGCATGCGACTTGACTACTTTTTCTTTTTAATGTCACAAACAATTGGGTCCCAAAAGTTGTTATCGGATTGAACGTTACTATATTTCATTATATCGGAGAAAAAAATGTTAATGGAACTATTTATTTTTGAATAAGTCACATACATAGAAGGAACTCAACAAAATTTACACAGAGTATTATTGAATTCTTCTAAAATGTAAAGTAAAAGATTTGATTTTTTAGATCGATTTAGCAGAATCTCAAAATTATGCTTGTACCTACGATTATTACTCTTTGATAATCGTTATAAATGTTCAACCAATTATCTTAAGTTATTATTAAACATATTCTTCTTAAATTAGGAACTTTAAAGAAATATTTTTTAATGAGACTTTTGTCACATTTATTAAAGAAACTAATTTTTTACTTCCTTACGTTAAACAATTTACAACATTTTGAAGACTGTTTAAACACAACACAAACGATGTTTCACTTTGGAAGACACCTTAATCTTTATTTGTGTCACCTGCTCACCTTTCGCATAAACTGAATTGTAAATTTTTTGATTACAACTAAGTTTAGGATAATACCGTCGGCACTTGAAAAGTTTCCCATAACACTAACGAATTTAATGTTCTGGATTGCCAACTGCAGCGATTATTTTGAATGTAAGTGCAAATTTTACCTGTTCCCATTTTCCGTTGATGGAAATATTTAAAGCCTAAAGTATCCAGTTTGCTTAAGTTTATGTTGAACAGAATTTCACTTGAATTTTTTATTGGGCTTATTAATTTGATATTTGTTGGATATTTATTGGATTTTATAGCATATAAATTTCACACACAAATCGGTCACTTTTATCTAATATATGAATATATGTATATATCCGAATTAGAGTATTAGTAGATTTTTTGGATTTTGCCGACGCGACTAGCAAGTACTGAAGGACGCTGGTTAAGCGAATGCGGATCGCTTTGGCTGACGGACCAACTGTGAATGAATGCAAAGGCGGACAGAGCCAGCAGCGAACAGACCGCCAATTACGAAAGTGAAGCTGCCAAGGAGAGGTCCTTTTTTGCAGTCAATTTGACAGGAGGGCAGGACGACAAAGCCAAAGGCAGCACAAGCAGCAGAGCCAAAAAGAAGAAAGCAACCAACCAACCACCCACTCGACCCCCTCACTTCACTTTATCAGTCGTCGCCCTCGCCGAATGCAAAGCCACAAACGAGAAAAAGGCGAAAAGGAAAAATCCGAAATGTTAAAAACGAAGGACACACAGTAAGAGCAAAAAGAAGAAAGAGGACAGAAAAAAAAAAAACCAAATGAAAGTCGAAAATTTACGAAAAGCTACAAAATGTTACATTTCATCCCTTGCGAACCATGTACCAACCAACCATCCCACCCTGCCATCTTATCTCATGCCATGGACTCTGTGTTAGAGGTGGTTGTCCTTAGTCCAGGGACCAGGCGCATCGGGCAACCAACCGGAAAACGCCCTTTTTTCTATGTCCTGGCCTGATGCGATTACAGCAAATGAGGAGACTTCCTGCCGTCCACCATTTTTGCGACACACACACACAAACACACTCACAGACACAGACAGACAGCGAGAGAGACATGTCCTGGCCACGCACACTCTCATACATATCCTGTGGCTTTCGACAATTCACCACAAAATGTCAAGAATGACGAAAAGCTAGCTATGGAACGTCGACATTCGCTCTCTGTCTATCGTCTATCCTGCTCTTGAAATGAACGCCTTCTCTATCCCACTTGCTAGGAGGACGCGCGCCGCCTCTTCTTATGCTCGGCAAATATCTTTTGCCAGCAGAGACGGAGGCAGCACAGGAGTCATCTAGTGCTCCTCCTGCTAGCTTCTCTATACTCCATCTTTTTTCTTCAATTTTTTTCTTTCTTTTTTCGTTTGTTGGTCGTTAGCCTGCCTTCCTGCGCTTGTAGGCTGTCGGATTATTAGTTCTAAAGTCAGGATCTCAGCTGGAAAAAGGTCGCTACACTGTCGGGCATATTGAATGGCAACAGTAGACAGATTTATTAGCAATTAAGATAGATTTATGGGAGAAGAACGTTTTATGTATCTCAAAGGAATAATTTAGGTTATAAGTATTTGAAATTACAATTCTTTTGTATGTTTTCAAAGTTGGGCAACTTCAGAAATTTAAAATCGGAAATGAAGTTTTCTAAAAACTGACATCTGAAAAATCTTTTAATGAACCAATTCCTTACGCTTTTTTTCTCGATATTGGCTGGGTTCCGAAATAACGACGATTTATAATATTTGTAGAAATTATTAGATTAATTTACAGAAAATGTGAATAAATAGTTATAACAGAGGTATAAAACCAAGTCCAGAAACATGGACATAGCGAGTGCAGCAGGCGAATCAAACATGAGTTTATAAATCGTTATATCGTGCAAATTTTGTTCTTAAATAAGATCTTCTAGTTTATAGTACTTTAATTTGTTTGTACTTCTTTTCGTTTTCGTTTCGTTTACGATATTTTGAATTATAGTTTGAAATGAAAATCTACGCTTCTTGTGTAGCGCATTGTGTGTCTATGATGATAGAACACAAGATGTGACTATATATGTGACTAGATACTATACATACATATATATTTCTATGTATACCATATACATACATATATAGTGTATGTCTGTCCAGTCTGATCAAAGTAAATGACTTGTCTTTCGCATTTCCGCAATGGCGTTCTGCTCAACTAGCACTGGCTGAGTCTGAGTCTCGAAATTAGCATTGGGTCTGTTGGATATGTTGTTGGTATGTTGATAGGGGTTGATTTTCTGACTCTCAACTAAATTGGAATGACTTTTGTGACATTGTGTATTGGGCGGTGGCACACCCACACAGGGACACACACACACACACGCACACACAAAGACGTAGAGATAGATTAGCGTCTTGTATATGGTCTTGTCTTAGGGGTGGAGTCTTGTAAATTCTCTGGGATCAGGCTTTTGAGTATTACACAAGCCATTTCATATACATATATGCGATATACATACGTATATAATTATATATCTATATATATATACATATATATACATTCATATAAGCTAGAACAGGTTCAACTCCATCTTCCTCTTCCTGTACCCACTTAATAGAAACCTGCGGTTATATTAACCAGTCAGAATGCAAAGTCATTTTGTATGTCGACGTCAGTAGTAACTCACACACAGACACACACATAGCCACTTCTCGTTCTCTGCTCTTGTTGCGTCCCCAACTCATCCTTGTCATGGTTCTCCTGCTCCTGCAACACATACACATGGCAAATTTGCGGCATCAAGAAGTCGCATTTTTTTCCACGGCAACTCTCCCCTATTCTCTTTCTCTCTCTCACTTTTATATCCATCTGTACATATACACCTATCTGTGTGTGTGTGTGTGTGTGTGTGTGTGCAAGAGTTCAGAACCACGCCCCCTGTAGAAACTCACCACTTTTTGAGGCGCAAACTCTGTTCAAACTTCGAAAAGGACATTCGATATTCGAGAGGCCTTCGTGAAGGCTGTCAACACGAATATAATTTTGTACTCGGACGGCTCAGTCATTCATGTTTTGACATTCAAACATTTCACACAAATTTTTAGAACAACAAATTAAAATTAATAAATTTTTTGTTTATTTTTTATTTGCTGCTTCGCTAAATTGGTAAGTGGAAAAAAGAATTTGGAAATTAATCGATCATTTTTGTTTTCTTTCTTTTCAGCCGCCATGGATGGTTTTAACAACAATAACTACTATAATAATAATAATTACTATAACAACTACAACCAAAGCAACATGCATAATAACAGGAATCCACAATGGCCAAATCCTGGTCGTAGTGAATCCTGTTATAACTGCTCAAATGGCTCTTGTCAACGCGTTGGCGGTGGAGGAGGCGGTTGTCCCAATCCAAATTCGTCCTGTTGCCCTGGCAGTAATTGCTGTCCGGGAGGACAGTGCTCATATTCCAGATCTGCACATTGCAATCCCACATGGAATGGTAATGGGAATCGACGCCAGCAATAAAGGTCTTTAATGTTTTCAAGATAGGTTTCAAAATAAAAGAGAGCAAAGCAGCAAATCAATTTAAGTTTCTTCTTTTTCAAATTTTATTATTCAGAAAATGATATCTTAGAGAAAGGAGACCTTTCAAGAAAAAGTTAGTGACTCTTTAATTCCCAAACTAATTAGTAGAGAGTGAATTTTTAAGGTCGGTCAAAGCGTTAAGCAAAATAAGTGTAAGCCGCCAATGAGGATACAAGAGCTTAGTAGCTTGAGAATGTAACATTTCCAACTTTAAGTGATGATTCTTGACTTATCAACTGACAAGGGATATATTTACAATAAAATTAAGTTTTTCCAAAGAAAAAAGAAAGTTAAAAGAACAAACAATTTATACTAAAGAAAAGGTTTGGATAAGGGATAATAGGCTTTGAAGTGCGTTTCTATATTGAAGAAAAACAGGATAGCCGATGTTACCCTGTTCCAATTATTTATTTTTCGTATTTCCCAGGACATATGAATTCGTAAGTTTGTTAACATTCTTCATTTTATTAAAGTGTATTTTCCTCAGATTTTGCATATGTTTTAATAATGTATCGCATTTCACAAACTAACAATTAATATATATATATATATATATGTATATTCAGTATTTATATATTTCGCTTTGTTGAAATTTGTAATAATTATTTAGTTAATACAGCTTTTGTTTTGCCTTTTTAGTTCTTTTCTTTTTTTAATGTGGTGTTTCTTTCGTTTTGGACTTAATTGGCTAGGGTTTTCTCGTAGATTTTCTTTGAAATTGAAACATTTTGAAGTCTTTTATCTGGGATAATTTAAATGAAATGTATCTGTGATCGTTTGTAGAATAGTGTGTTTGGTTTCTGTGTATTTTGCAGTTTAGTCTTTAGTTTGGTTGGGGTTATAAAGTTTGGGCAAATTTAAATATGTTTTAGTAGTTCAATTGAAAGATTTTTGCTGCTACCACAACATAATCATAATGCACTCTATATATATTTATATATATATATATATATCTGTCATGTATGTATATCATAGTTTGTAAATTATTATCAATGCAACATGTAGATGCTCTACAAAATACCAAATTTTTTTTTTATATATATTATACGCATATATATATATATATATATATCTATTTACCACTACTTTCATTTTGTTTATCTAATGTTTGCATTTTATTTGAGTTATTGTTTTATTCTTTCGTTATTTGTCTTTCGTATTTACATTATTCCGATACTTGGATTATGCTGTCTTAAACAGAAATGCTAACATTTCATGCCTATGACAGCAGAATTTTATTTTACTAAACATTTATTTCTTTACTTTACATTGTTAAATGTCTTTATTAATTAGCAATCTTTGATATTGCTTTTATTTTTAAGGACCCATTCATTACTTTCTCGTTTATAATTGCTTTCTATAGTAAGTATACCCCTGCAGAGAGTACTATAAAACTGGTCGAAGCAGACGAAATTAGGAACTTTCGATCCCAATAAGTAAATAAATTAGCTTGATTAGGATGTATTGAAATTTTTTGAATTTGCTATCTGACTTAGTTCATTTGGGAAGAACATGGAAGCTTCAATGAACCTATAGGAAGTATTAATCTATAAAATAGATTCTTTGTAAAAGTTTTATTACTTTAACATAGATTTCGATGATATTTTGGTGCCATTTACACAGACAAACTGCAAGGATATATCAAGTTCGGTAAGCCGAAGATAGCTCGCTGGATCTGTAGTGAATTTTGTTTCTTTTCTTTTCATATCTGTTTCATTCGTGTGAGGTTTGTGTGTTGTGTGCTAAAATGTATTTCTGTTCTACAAAAACTGTTCTGTTGGCTGTCTTTCAATTTGCTAGAAAAATGTTACAATTTTGTCATTAATTGATATCAACTGGCGGTGCTTGGTTAATTTAAGAAATTTATCTTGAGGATTTATCTCTCGACTACAGAATATATTTACTAAGTGTGTGTGTGTGTGTGTGTGTGTTTTTGTAAATAATCTCTGATGTTGACACAAAAATCTATAAAATCTTTATAGGCTCTTGTATCATAGACTAACATTTGATTCATTTGTGCGCTGTTCACGCGTCCTAGATGCTTTTAATACATGCTTTGGTATTGGTATAGAGCCAACCTTACAGTTGTTTCTGCCTATATAATTCAAGTTTACAATATAATATTTCTTTACAAATTTGTTTCTTGATTGCGGCATATACATACATACATACATACATATACATAGATAAGTAACATTTATTATTGTTTGCTTTATTCGGTGTATAATAAATATATTTTTTTAAAAAATAAATAAATAGTATATAAATTATATTGCAACTGGTCTTTGTGTATATGTAAAAAAAAAATCGTATTTTTTGTTTAAATAATTTATAATAATAAAAGATATAAAATCATATAACAGCCTTTGGTAGTCAGCTCGCCATGGTTTTTAAATTTCAAGTGTTTCTTGATTTAAAAAAGAAAAATACCCAGGAAAGTTTAGAGTTATAAAATTATTGAATAGTCCTAAACGTCTTTTAAGTGTTTCACAAATAAATAAATTAATTAATCTAATTGTCCAGCGAATTGGTGCGCAACTGACTATAACATGCCTGGCATACTCGGACAGGTTTAATAATACGTAAACGCGATATTTCCGATTCGAAGCGACTGCACTTGTTGCAGAAAACCTGCCCGCAGTTGCGGCAATGATGCTTTCGCTCGTAAAGAGTAAATCTGCAAATGGATATGATTAGGATGTATGTAGTGGTAAGGCTTTGCGAAATTCAAGCCGCTACATACTTGACATAACATTTGACACACTGCTCAGCCCCCTCATCTTTTAACCAATGATCGGCTACTCCTCGTCCAGGCTGTTCGGTGACGCTCCACGAAAATATTCGACCACGTGCATCACCTGGCGATAGCAAAAGTTAATTTTGTATTACATAAAACATAGATATTCATTTTATTTACCAAAAATTATTTATTTGATTTTCTGACTTACCCACATAAAGAATCTTATGATCTTTTGATACTGTTAGCGCTGTTATACTAGCCGGTTCGGCATTATCTTTTCGATCATAGGCGGTATGCATCGTTAATTTTGATCTAAACATTAATTGACGTTGCCATTTGAAGCCTAGAGAAAAAAAAACAAAGAAATGTTAATTGAATTATTTTTTGTCCAAGCATACAAATTGTTGGCGGTTACCTTTCCTCAGCGCCTGTTCTCCACGTTGCCTGTCATTGTCAATCACAACGAAACCATCTGTTAGGCTTGTATCGGATTTACTAGGTCTTATGATGTGCTCTTCTAAAAGCAGATAAAGCGATTTAGTCAATTCATTCGTTTACCATTGAATCCCCTCTTACCATCAGTTGCCTTGTGGTCTGAACTACTGCCTGGCGCCTCTACGGTAGCGGATTTCATTTCATGCAGGGACTTAGCTCCTGATATAGAGCTCTTCCTACGCTCTAGGGGAGGCTCTAGTTTGGCCACAGTTGCCTCAGCGGATTTGCTAGACTCATTGCTGTGTTGAGATGCCTCTGAAATGCTGCTCTCCGACGCAGATTTCACGATGTCTGCAAAACAAAACGAAATTTTCTCAATAAGAATTAACGAATTACGAATTTCGATTTTTTACTCACCACGCTGTTCCTCTGGTTGTGAGAGACTTTTCATTTGCTTAAAAATGGCCATCTTATCTGCTTTGTTTTCCTTGCTTTCATCCAGGGAGGCAGAGTCGGGTTTGTCCTGCGAGTTGACTTCTACGCCGCGCTTAAGCTTGCGATCAATAGGGACCTGAGTGTATTCCAAAGACCACATCTGTAAGAAATACATGAAACGATAAATTAGCCTATTTCACAAGAATATTCTTTGGCAGTACTCACTCTGACCACACCATCTGTGGAGCCAGTGATGACAACATTCTGTTGATCCCATTCGCGTATTTGTGAGAAGGCCACACAAAGGATTTGCTGCATTCGATCGGCGCTTCCAATACACGTGTTGACCATAGCTAGAGCGTCCCCATTGATGGACCACACATGCAACCATGTGGCGGAACAGGTGGCAATTTCTCCAGTGAGCTCATTGATGGCCACAGCAGCTACCACTCCGGCATGTCCTCGCAGCTGTCGGACAAAAGTAAACCTGGACATATCCCAAACAATGGCTGTGCCATCTCTTGAGCCCGATACAATGACATTGTAAGCGGCGCTAGCCGCCAGGCAAGTGACAGCGTCAGTATGTCCATGAAGAGAATGACGCACACTTAAACTTTTGCGGTTCGCATCGAACTTCCAAATGGTGACCACTGAACTGGTGCCAGCAGTAACAATCATTTTGGCATTGGGACAGGCGCAGGTGAGAATTTCTCCTGAATTCTGGGCAGCAGCTTCTGAGACAAACGATGCACGATCTGTGTCATAGAGTCCGACACGCAGAGAATGATCAGCGAATCCCCAGGCTATATATTTGGTATATGACGGCGGCATTATAACCTTATTTTGTTCCACAGCAAAAACGGTCTTATCTGGCTGCAGTATTTGACCCACTGGACCCTTGAGCTCCTTGATGGGTTGTAGGCTAGGTTTTAGATTGTCCAAATTGTGAAAGAACAGACGGTCTGTTTGGAGCACTGTGCTATTGCCTTGTATTAGAGCAGTGGGATCAATTAAGGCCGAATGTCGGGAGTTACCCATTTTCTTAGCGGGATGGGCCTTCTTGAATAGCTGTTTGGGTATCTGACCAAAGTTATTGATGAAGCCAATTGTGGCGTTCTTCTTTAAGGGATCATCGATGCTAGACAAAAAGAAATTAACGAGAGTTAGATAAAACTCACAAAAGAATTAAACAAATATTACTTATAAATATCCACATTGCCCTCGTAGAAAAGATGATGAAACACATTGACGGCATCAACAGCAGATGGTCCCTGTTGTTTGCATCCAAAAATCAAATCAATCCACTGCCACAAAGAAAAGTAATTAATATTTAGGCATAAGATATATATAAAGCTGACTAAAACTCACCAAATGCAAATGCTGACTAACATGATCACACTCCAGGGCACTTCTATGCAGACGTATAAACTCTCTGGGATCCTGTTTGGCCCAAGGTGGCAATATGACATGATTCAGAGTTTCGCCATTCTGCTTGGTGCCCAAATCGAAATTATTGAAATTGCTCAAAAATTCAGGCAAATAGAAGAATTCGGGTATCAACTCTTTAACATCGGCCATGTTCAGTTTCGAGGCCGATAACCAAGCCTCTTTAATGCTATGAAACATACGATCTGCCAGGTCAAAGTGACCACCTTGCAGTTTGAGGAACGGCTGTGAGAAAGGCTCCAGGCGCACCAAATATGAGCAAACAATCATTGCAGAACTGTAGTGAGTTCCGTAATGATAGGGCGGTGTCTCGCCATGTGGATCATCCCATTCCTTGAAACGTTTCTGGAACTGCTCCAAACGCTCCTCAGCCTGAGCACCCATGGGACGGGAGAAGTCACGGAATGTCTTGGGGTTCGTAAAGTCTAGCTCCTCGGAATCATAGTCGGCCAAGATCCAGGGGAAGACTGGATATTGCATGAGATCGTTGTAGCTACGACCAGCGAGCGTATTTAAATGCATAAGATATTGGAAATTGGAGATTTCGCCACGAACCCATCGTTGGGTAACAGAAGTCTCTCCAATCAGGCCGCTGAAAATGCCAGACGTCTGCTCCACACTAGCGGTACGCTTCTGACCAGCCACCGATTGCTGGGCATTGTCATTAAGAGCCGTGGCCAAGGCAAGGAATCTTTGGTTGACTTTGTTTCTGACTTTGCGTGGAAAACTAAGTAAATAATTACGTCCATCTTCGGAGAACACTTCCAGAGCTATGGGCTGGAGTAAATAGCGTCTCTTGTGCACTTCTCTTATCTCTTCGTAAGCAAATTTGGAGCACTGCCTTAGTTTATGACTAACTGCACGCGGCGTAGACGATGTGGTTCCTCCCGAATTTGGAATAATTGGTTCATAGGCACCAGGAGGTAAGGTATCTATGTCTCGGATCTCTCTGTTCTTGAGCAAAGTAAATCCATCAACTATATAACAATGTTCCTTGCCAAATAAGAGCAAACCCTCAAAGGTATCCAAGCCCTGAACTCTGGCACAGCGAAACATAAAGCTTATCTTCTCTTGCTCCTCCAGCAAACGCAAGAAAGTCTCATTGTCGCTGGTCATAGAGGTGTCCTCTTCTTCTTCATCATCTTCTTGGTTAGTGCCATCTAAAGATTCCTGAGGATAGGGTGCTCCGTGTTGATGGTGCAACAGTTTCGGTGAAACCGGGGGTGGTGGGGTCGATGTGGAGTTACTAGCTTCTAGGCGATGTGCTTGCGTTGCTGCTTCCAAAGAGCTTTGCTGTTGTATGGAATGCTCTCCTGTATCAGCCAGTATTCGCGGCTGTTGCGGACCATGCTGGAAATATGTTTTACTATCCAAGCTGGAAGCTACTTTGTACTTAAGCTGACGATTATCTGTTAATTCGAGCTCCGGACGATACGGATAATGCAAATAAAATAAATCATTTCGCATGGTTTTCTTCCTCATGCGATGCGGTCCCTCGGTCGTGTCCAATATCCACTTATCAAGCGAACAACAGCCAGCAGGACCCCATAAGCCTCGTTCCCGTGTCAACTCTGACTCGGATTGTACCCAATCCTGATAGACATAACGCTGAGTGTGCTGCAACATTTGTTGATATTGCTTTAGCCGCAACTCCAGCAGATCTTTAATCAATTGCACATGTATCCCTGTAGACTCATAGGCCGCCTCACGGCTCATATTCGACTTGGTGCGCACTAGTTCATCCTTTTTCACTTTTGTACGACTGGCCAGGCGAGTCAGGCCACCGGTTACTTTCTGAATTTTTGATTGTATTTGGTTATGTAGCTCCCAAGGTACACGGTACGAAGCCTTGCGTTCGGCTTCCACATAATTAAACCACAATTTTGATGCTAGCTCCATTACTTGCTCCCGTGTGGTGTTCAAATCGGGGGCCTTAGAATTGGCTGGCGGTGGTGTAAGAGAGATCTTAAAGACCTCCTCAATGGCGGGTTTTTTGCAGACGTACAGCTCCTCCCAGACGCGAAATGCAGCGCCTACAATAAGATTGCGACCTTGCAGTTGGTTAAGGTCTTCATCTTTGGGCTCCATTGTCTCGGTTTGTGGATTCACATGCCATGTGGTGTTACGACTTGTGGCTGGCTCCAATATAATTTTCATATCGGCCGTCAATTGAAGCAGACAATAGGTCAGGCATCCAATAAACTCAAGTTCATGATTGCCAGCACCAAAGATTAGGAGTCGGTGTTGTATGATCTTGTGCAATGCCTCCAAGACACTCATTTGCTCAGCTATGGAATCATCGGTGGGACGGGAGAGCAAAAACAAGATGCTACGATTCAGCGAATGATGCAAATGCTCCAGTGACAGTGATGAGGACCTTCTCTTGGCCTGGGCAATCAGCTTAATGACAAAGTCAAAGATGTCATGCGGGTTTCGGGTGAGGCAACCTTGCCACAGCTTGTCCACAATGCGAGCAGTTAGATAGAATACATTCGGAGCAATGTGCTGCGTCTGACTTTGTAGAATGGGTACCAAGGGCAGCGCTGCCTGTTCGCCCACCAGGACATCTGCGGCAAGAAGATGGTCCATTAGGGCAATTATGATCTGCGTTTGATATTGCACTTGCAATGGCAATTCCGCTGTCTCGGGAGCTGCATCCAGAACCATATCAATGACAGGCGTAGCCTTGCCATGCATATTTAGACCCAGAGAATCCACGACAATTACGCGCAGAAAATCAATAATACATTTGCACACAGGATGTGAAGTGAGTTTTGGTTGACTCAGTACTGCTGCTTGCAGGGACTCCGGTGTGGGCAAAACAAAACTGCTTCCCGTGCCATCTGTTGGTGTAGAGGCACCACTATTTGGTTCCGATTCGGCGGCTTTCTGACGCGTGACTTGAGGGAAAAGCACCGCCACCAGGGAGGTAATAACATCTCCTGCCATCATGACGGGAGTAAAGTCACTCAAGTTTTGATACAAGCTGAATAGGAGCTGTATTATGGTCTCGGGATGACTGTGCAACCATGTGGCACACTCTCCTCCATGGACTATAGCCCTGACCATAGCCAGAAGTACGCAAACGGCCTCAGGGCAAACATTCAGTTTGGGCAACTGAGTATTGGCGGAGACGGGAGCACCCCAGAGAAAGGACCACACACGATCCAAGTCGAATTTGGTGTGTTCGGTAGCCAGAACTTTGACAGGTTGACCCATAATCAAAGCAGTTACCAAAAAATATAGTTCAGGCACATCCAAATGATGTTGCATTAGCCATTCGAGAAGTTGGAAGCCTAAAAATAAATCTAAGTAAGTATGATGTCGATAGAGAATTGCTATAAATCCTCACCTGGTATATTTAGAGCAGCTGGGCGCACCTCTCCAGCAATTTGTGTGGGTAAATGTTGAATGGTATTTTGCGGAGTGGCCACTATAACCGTTCCGGTTCCATTCGTTGGACGTTGATTCAATTGCTGGGCACCCAATCCCATTATTTTACGTTGGGAAACCATTTCAGTGAATCGGAGATAGCCACCATTATGGGTGGCATCACGGAAGCGTATCAGAAAGCTTTCGTTGGCACAGACCACCACGAGAATGCGCACGGCAATAATAACAGTCGTGAAGTGAACTTGGGGTTGCATGAAGAGCAGCAACCAGTCCATGCCCAGAGTTTTGGAGATGTCATCGCAAATGACATAGTTGACTGTGTTGCGTGGTGTGAAGAGTAGCCCATGTACCAAGGAGAGACAGCGATTGCGTAGATATATATTTTGAGCTACACATTCCTGATCGTCTAATGGAAGTTTCATGCTGGGCAGTTGCACAGATCTTTCCGATATAGTACCATCCCCGGGCTGGGCTTTCGGCAACTTGGCCGCTATGTACTGACCAAAGAGCAAAAGATCCGTATGCCTCGGTTGTCCGCCCAGAAGAGTCTCAAGCAACTGGAAGAGTATTTCCCGAGTTGAATGATCTTGGATATACGTTATAATGTGCAACAGTTTAACCAGCAACTGTAGATCTCGCATAATTTTTACATTCTGCTTCTTCTCATTGGACTCCACGACCAATTCGAGTAGGTGCTCCAATAAGGAGCGCAGCAGACCATTTGGAGCATTGTGCCAAATTTCCAAATCGCATAGCAAATCCTGAAATGCAGTCACATTCGGAATAGCTGACATATCCTGGCCACTATTGACAGTGCCCACAAGACCAAAGGTCAAGTGCAAAATGTGGGAGTTAAGCAAATGTTTCTTTTTTTTGAAAAACATGCCCAGAGTCTGATAGCAACGTTTTCGATCCATTTCTGCCTGAGCCGCTCGATTACTTCTCACCACACAGGTCAACGCTTTGACTCCGGCGTACAAAGATTCCACATCTTGGGCCATGGCAATAATGCCCAACAGAACGTTGCAGCCACCCACAGTGTCGATCATGGCCGAAACTGGATGGGGACTGAATACACGAACGCCTAAATAGCCCACTACAACACCACCTAAAGAACGTCCAGCTCCCGCTAAATGGCCAGCAGAGTTATGAAGGATCCTAGGAAAGAGAAAAAAGAAAATTCTTATTTTTCCCATTCATTTGTCGCATTCTTACTTACTTGATGGGCGTGGCATTCTCATGAGAATTCATGTTTAACTGCTTGGCAATACTCTTGTTATCCGCTCGACTGTAGACCTTGCGTATCTTCACCAGAGTCAATTTTGAAACCGCCTTGGCATTAAGTCCCAAAAGCACCCGATCCTCGGGAACTAGGGGAGCCAAGGGTTCCGACTGTTTGCCCAATTGGGGAGCCTGCAGTGAGCCCATATAGTGAGGACCCAATTGATAAATTGTCTGCACCGTTTGCTGAGTAAGAACGTCCTCGAGTAGATGACAAACGCCCTGTTTCCAGCAGAGTCGCGAATAGCGTCGCCAAATTGGTGGTGTTCCAATATAGCCAAAGATTTGAGTTGCCGAGGTAAGATTAGCACTTCCTGCTCCCGGATGTTGTGCTATGTAATGAAGCTTTTGCGTGTGCATTGGAACACCATCCAAATAAAGTGATAAACTGGAGTTCTTTAGCACAGCACGATTGAGCACAACCACCAGATTGTGCCATTGACCTTCGTGCAAAAGATCTGGACACCAGATACGAGCGATGCCATCATCAGACCCTTCCGGTTCCCAATCGCCAATGCCTAAAGAATAGAATGGATTTATTGAGTAATCGATTTTTTAATGTGATTGGTTTTATTTGCTTACTTTTTCTCGGAGTGACTAATGTCTCTTGAGTGGAGACAACAATCGCCTTATCCCTGGCGGACAATAAAATCGACAGGCAAGCCAAATTCTCCTCACGTGGGTTGTGTATAGTTCGCACCAAGGTTAGAAGACGCACACAATGCGGATCGGTTTTGGGATCGGAGAATTTTTCTACACAAAACCAAGTGGAGAACGTAAGACCAGTTTGCGGTGGAAATATACGGTCTCCAGCACCAATTCCCCCTATCGTATTCGCATCAATAGTTCCCCCCGCTGTGGCTGTGGCCTGTGGAGCCAATGATGGTAGATACAAGCATCCAAATCCCTCGGCATTCATATCCAACTCCACAAATGGAGGCAAAGTACTTGATCCATGAGCTCGAAAGTCTCGTGGAGTAGTCATCGAGACCAATGTCTTGATCCGTGTCAGGGGAACTGGACCACCCAGCTTGTAGGGCTGGGTCAGGTCAATATCCGCACAGGATAAAGGCTCTCCCAGTCGTAGAAACTGACGCAGTTCAGTAGGTTGCAGTGCCTGAGCCGCCAAACGTTCCAGAATATACTGCATGGGCACATGCAGCGGATGCATTTCTTCGGCCAGGGCTCGACGTGTTAACTTAAGCAGCTGTTCGGCCAATCCATGGTCACACATAATTTGCTGATTACGCTCATTACGCACCAAAGATTTTATAATTTCACTGAGATACACCTGAAGCTGCACGGCTTGTAGAGGAGCATCATCATTTTCGACACCAGGTAAAAGTTGTAGCATGCATAGAACTACGCCAGGATGTACTATTCGTGGTTCTGGTGCTGGTTGCGTGAGATTCAATTGGCTTGGATGCGCTGGAGTGGCGGCCAGCAATTCTTTACTAGGCGAACGGTTATGAGACGGTGGATCATTAAATAGTGTTATTACGCCACTTAGATTGGGTGACTCAAAATTATCTAGAGCTATGCTGTACAATAGACGAAAGACTACACAGACATATGACAACGAATGAGGTACGTCCTCTGAAAAGCTAAAACAGAAAGGAAGAACATTATTAGGTATTACAAAACAAAAGTAAAGCTTCGTAGCTAACTCACTTGAAACTTAAAATGTCTCCACTAAAGACCTCATGATAATACTTAAGCAGCGACTGCTGCGGTTCATAGACACCTGTGAAATCCTGTAGAGAAGTGGCTGCACCAAAGCAACCCAGAAGACGCAGTGTATCACAAAGGGAGCTGCTGCTAATTTCCTGGTGAAAGAACTTGGCATTCGCCGGCTCAAACCTCATGGCCGTGGACAGAGTCTGGCAGACAATCTGCAGCAAGAGGATGAGATCCTGTTGTGTTATTCCTGGCTGAGCCTGCGCCATACTGCCATCCAGTGAGACAAAAACACTTGTCAGATAGACAAATCCTCCCACTTTCCGGAAGACAGTGCGTGTACGATGGGAATCTTTTAGGCAGCCCAATAGCATATTTAAAATTTGTATTTTAAACTCCACCTGATGTGGACTAATGCCATGCATTAGCGAGAGTATATAGAGCATGTCGTCATCACCGCCAGCGGAGAGTATTAACTCACGTATAATGCCCAATGCTTGAGGACGACAATGCTTAAATTTGACCAACTCGTGAATGCACTTTGCCCCTCCATATTCTCTAAACATTTGGGCATTATTATTGGCTCCTCCGCCCAATAACATAGTGAGGGCCTCGAGCACATGTTTGCCCAGTTTATCCAATAGTTTTTGCTCCTCCATCTCTTGTTCCTGTTGTGTCTCCTCTACTACCACAGATTCGTCGCCATTGGTTATCTCCTGAACATGTTCGGCATAGCGATTTAAGCAGCCAACAAGAATCTCCAATATGCCCACTTCGCGATAGACATCTTTAAATACGCTATTATGTCGTAGAATATTTAATAGGGTCTTCAGGCATAGAATGCTGCACGATGTCGATTCATTGTGCTTTAACAGCAAGGATAAACTAATTAACTCCTTGCACGGCACAAAGTTCAATTGAAAAACTATAAATTCCAAGAGATCAAAAAATTTCTCCTGGATTTGGGGACTTTTCTGGTGAATCCTTTCAGCAAATGTGCTCAATGTGTGCTCCGATTCGAGAATAAAGTAATTGGCATTTTCCGAATGATAAACTCGAGATATAGCATCTAAAATGGTGCAGCAAAGAGCTGGAGTTGTCGATTTAAGGAAAACCGTTTGAAGGACCTAAAAAAATATATAAAAAATTCTTAATTTAATTGCATTACAATCACAAACGAAATTTTACCTGAAAAGCATACACATTTCTCACACAGGTCTCCCTTGAACTGGCCTGTGGCAATTGGAAATTCTGCAACTTGAAAGCTGTATTGAATTGGGCTGCTGGTGGTCTTAGCTCATAGAAGCCACACATGCAAAGCGATGAGATCATTAACACAAGATTGCGTATAGCTGCCTGAATCTCCAATGATTGATTACGTGAGTTATCAAATCTACAAGAAGTTTTAATTGAACATTATTACAAGTCAAAGGCCATTACAAGCTTCCTTACTTGAGCAAAAAATCACTGAGAAACACATAGCCCTGGGAAGCCCGAAAATCGTCCATTAGTATCTGTGATACTTGACTAGAGTCTTTGAGAAAACAAAACACGGTGACAAACATCTCCACAATCTCCAGAGGATTGCCAAAAGTTAAGCGTTGCATATTGTCCACACACAGAGCCATGCAGCCCTTGGCTAAAACGAAAATAAATTATAATCAATAACAATCAGCTCTCTCAGCTCTCTCTCTATAACCTACTTACAATGTATATAACTAACGACCGGGTCGGTTAAACCATGTCTTGATATAGTTGTTAAGATTTCAGCTGCATTCTTACGCCACACAATATTATGTATTGGGCATGGTGAAGTGATTGCTGAGAACAATAACGTTAGATCATCCATGCGGGCTAACTCATCGGCGGGATAGGGATACGAGCACAATTTGACAAGCAATTGAACAAAAACCTTTTGCAGCAACGTTCGACGTTCATGGGCATTGAAATCACTAATTGTGGCTCCATCCTCGGGTGGTTCATCGTCATTCACTATGGGTAAATCAAAGAAAAGATACAGGCATTTCACCAGTGTCGATGGTACAGCTGCAGCTGTCATGACCTGCAAATGGATGATAACAATCACAACATTTCAAATTAAGAAGATTATCTTACACATTTTTTAATTATTTGGTTATGAATCAGATCTTTAAAAAAAGTAACCAAACACCAACCGCAAATCATTTCATGACACTGAATCATCAAGCAGGGTAGAAGTGTTGAAATTTTTTTAAGTGATTAACCAAAAGTTCTTAAAAGTATCTTATATTGTATTTGGTATTTTATTTCAAATGTAATGCAACATTCATTGGTCTCATGTTTACATTCTCTCCTGTGGCATGTTTATTTAAAGGCTTATCATAATTTTAAGTCGATTTATTTATTCACCCTCCCTGCTGTATTTAATTGCCATTTGATTTAGGTGCAGGATACTGATCAGAGGACCAAATATCATCCGTTTTTCTACGACCAATTTGAAAGTAAGCCTTTGAGAAATCATTTCAGTCCTGCCTAAGAGTGCTATTATCTTCAATCTGAGCCCAAATGCTGGTCGTATCACTTGGACCACGCCAAGACCAAGATGGACGACGGACATTTTCAATCTCTACCGAAACAATCGATTCCAAAGAACTTTCCTTTGACTCAGATGTCGTTATTGATGGGGTAAGCATAAAACTCTCTGAACTATCCACTGGATTAACACGAAATACCATTGCCATTATTTGATCAGCGATATTGAACAATTTTCCTAAGAAGGTTTGTTCTTCTTCCAGATCCTCCCTGAAACGTAGCGGCTGCGAATGGGCCAGTTGAAAGTAAAAGTTGAACCGACTACATAGAAAATCATCGACCAGTTTGGATAACACAAACAAATTACTGTTTCGAGTGGCCAATAGATCTAAATTAGAATTAGCCCAACAGCCAGTGGCTTGAAGTCGCCAATCTCCCGGTTCCATGTGCATAAGTAGGTCTAGCACATGAAACATGTGCATTAGATACATCGTTCCCGTGATCAGAGCCGCAATACTCTGCTGTTTACAATGGGCAAAGTGGGGATGTTCCAAGTGGTCTTTGGTAATATTAAAGCTAAGCAAATGTAAATCCTCCTTGGCCGAGCACATTATAAGAAAACTACAGAAATAATGCATTAACATAGCACTCAAGGTGACCAATAATTCAGATGACAATATGGATGTCCTCGTCATTAAAATGCGAATAGCGCCCACTAAGGCGAGAAGACTATAGGACGAAAATGTGGCACAATAAATAACAACGTGCGGTAATGGTTCTGGTAAGTATAAAGATCCTCGTATGTGAAAGAACATGCAAATACAACCAAGGCAAAGTTCTATCAATTTGAAGAATACCCAAACTTGATTCATAATTTATCAATAGTTTGTGTACGTATGTACGTTACATGAAGCCTACTAGATAGCCTTTCTTGGACGTCTCTCTTGTCTCACCTGAATAAGTGAAACGTCGCCATTGGCCAATAGATTCAATGTTGCCAACAACATCCAACCGCTGCTGGTTTCCTCTGTTGTCTCTATTTCCAAAAACTTAACAATCGCTATTGAAGCTGCCTCCGTACTTTGATTCGATGCCCGTTTACGTATCTCACTGACCATAAGACGTGAGACCTGCTGACAAAATGCCACCACATCCCAGAACTTTTCACTCATATCATTAGCTGGGCAACTGCTAAACACCTGCAAATAAACAATTATTATTTTAATTACAATTCCTGTTAAGGTTTTTTTTAGCAAATACCTTGCAGAATAATGGCAACATTTCATAGAGTTTGTTATCTCGTTCCTGTTCGCTTAGCGGTTCCCTGGGATGTGTGTACTCGTTGAAGAGTTTCTTTAGCGTCGCCAAACTCATTTGAATGCGGGCATCGAGTAGAGCATCTTCAGTACTCCGTCCATTGGGGGCGCCAGATGATGCTGGATTGCTGGAGTCTGGAGTGGATCTGTTACCAGGGCTACCATTGTTGCTGTTACTGCCGCTGCTGCTGCTGCCACCAGAGCTGGCAGCACTGCGCAGCTTGCGCATTACGTTCATCTTACAATTGGATTACTGTTGCTCGCCTTGTTGTTTTTATTACTTTAGTAAGCGGTTCTTAGGCTTTAAATGAGAAGAAAAATGCAATTATTTTAAAATAGAATGCTTATGTGTCTAAAGTTTATAATACTTTAAATAAATTTCTATTTAAGTGGTGGAAATTATTCAGGAAGACGCAAACTTAAAGTCCATTTTCTGGACTAGGCTCAAATAGAATGCTAGGCCCATATCTGGTCATATGGCCATGTCCCACATATGAATACTAAGCAACTAAAAGCACAGGCACAGCCAATATAAGCTATGTGGACTATCTCTTATTCTCAGATTTGTTTTCTCATTCACATGTATGAAGTCATTTAATGTTAACTTTAAAGTTTAAATTAGCGTTAATTAAGTAGAGACACATAAGTACTATAATATTGAACAGCGTACATTTAAATGTTTTGACTTTTCACTTCCATTTGCAGAATATTACTAATATCAATAATGGAGCAAAACTGCGAGAACTTGTTTGTGGTTGTGTTTGGGGAGGCGAACCTTCTTTAAATTAAATTGTTGCTTAAGTGGCGTCCGACTGTAGTGGAAATCACATCATCATCCGCACATTAAACTTAATTTATTTGTAGTTGTTGTTGCTCGGAAGCTTTTCTATTCGCACTCGCACCCGATTCAATTGAAACACACTGAATGATTCAGAAGACACTGCGACATACAAATGCATATACCCAGCGAGAGTGCGAGAGAGAGAGACGAAGAACCCAGACTGGGGAGCGAAAATTGTTATCTTATTTTTTTTTTTTTTTTTTTGTTGGAGACTCTTAAAAATCGCATTGTTTACAAGTGAATGAACGTGCGAACGCTTGCCCTTGTATGGGTAAGTCGGTAGGTGTATTGAGTGGGAAGGGGAGAGCATATATAAAGGAAATATAAAAACATTTAAGCGTGGGCTGAGCTTGTTGTATGCATCTGTTTATACCCTTTCGAAAGAGTGTTATTATATATAGTATGTCTCACAATCGACTTTATTAGTAATAGGTAGTAGAATTATTAAGTTTTTTGTTTAGCAGCGAAATTATTTGTAAAATGATTTATACAGAATAATTAGTTCTTATTTTACTGGAACACTTTGATTACTCAAAACTAATAAACCAATTTTTTGAGGAAATTATGACACCTTCCAATATGATTGGTTTAGCAAAACTCTGTATAAAGTCGTTAAAGGAAAAACAAAGGTCTGGAAACTTTCTTTTTGTAGCAAGAAACGGAACAAATAACGGATTGCTATGTAATAGTCAAAGAATTTAAGTGTGTTTGAACGTCGATGTTTCCAAATTCGTTTCCGGTAACCACTTTTATATTGTTGTGTTTATATTAAAGGTTATCGATAATGCAACAGCTGTTCGCCGTTTACTTAATGCGCACTTGTTTGCTCACTTTATTGTAATTTGTTTCTTTTATATTTTTCTGAACATTTATTCAAGTCCCGCATTGACTTTAAAACTCAGTTTTTTTCTTGTTTTTTTTTTTTTTATTTTCTCTTGCCAACACATTTAGGCCAACTAACGGCTGCTCTTCTAGTTTCTGCTTCTTCTTATTTGTGATGTCTTTTTGTTTTCTGCCATTACATGATACTTCGTAGGTTTGCTGTTTGTTTTGCTCGTCTTAATCGCACTAGAATTTTTTACACAAGAAACAAGCAATGATAAATTCACGCACAAAAGAAACGTAACGAATTTCTGGACAAGGGACAAATGTAAATAAAGTCCTGGATGAAACATATGAGAATGAAGTCCTGGGCAAAACAAACGAAACGAGAAGGAAATTTATTGATTTTTCTTTGTGCTCTCTCTCTCTCTTTCTCTTTTACACACATACTCGCACACTTCGTGAAGCAAAATTTGTGCATGAAAACGAAACTGTATGAAGAGTTTATAATGCAAATATTGCAGATTTTCCAACAACAAAAAGATGTCAATTAAAGCATTAATCAGTGTTTATTGTTAATGTGCAAAAATCAATGTTTGTGTACAATCAGAGAATTTCACAGCACTTGTCACTTATATTGAAAAAAATTGTCCTTTGAAGTAAAAAGTCCGTTTTTCGATGCCTTGACACTCACCGCGACGTTTGTTAGCAACAATTTTGCTTGGTCGTTGCATTTTTGTAATTTTATACATGATTTTAATCATTTTCCGTTAACTTTTTCACTTCTATTTTGACATGGTGTACTTCATTCTAGAGACGGTACTATCGTAAACGACACGAAACCAATAGCGGGTTGGCAGGCACGTAACACGTAACCCAGAGAGCATTTAATTTTAATACAGAATAATTAGTTCTATGGCCTGGCGCCGTAAAACGCGTAACGCAGACTCACAATATCTGACTTAAAATGCTGGCCCAAGGAATTACGATAAATAAATTGCAATTCTTTCCACTGCATTAACCCTTTTTGATAAGTCACGCTCTCTTAATAAGTCGCCTTCCTACAAGTGCGAGTAAGTTTGAGTTGGGATTTCGCTCTTTCTCTTCTGCTCGCTCGCTCGTGAGCAGTTTCAAACGAAAAGAGCTTCGAACTCCAAGCCAATTTACAGTGTGGCGCCATCTGTATGTGGTTTTTAATGCCCTTGCAAAAACACTATATTCATTTTGGTCAGAATTTGTTAATTAATTTATTGCTTTTCGTTGTGATATATATATACATATATGTTTATATATATATTTTATTTATTGCTTTAAATAATTACTTTTTTTAAGACACGCATAATTCCACACAAGACTGAAATGTAGGGTACGGTTGAAGGTAGTACAAACCGCGAAATTCAAAAATATTTGCGAGAGATGAAAAACAAAACAAGAAATAATTTCTTAACCTCGAGGAGAGATTAATATTCATTCCTTGATAAATTTATAAATTACTTACAAATTAAGATAAATTTGGGCTCTTCAACCATTTCTGTCATGCTCTAATTGCCTTGGTAAATATAAATAAACAAATTGGCCCGCTTTTGCTTGTGTGGATTTTCAGTAATTATTACAATTATTTGCATTTGCATATGGTCGGTCCACTGTTATACTAATTGTAGAATAAACAACTATTCGTCATAGTCTGCATGCATATGGTATACTCGAAATATTCAGAGACATAGTGAACAAGAGCAAGAAAGGAGAGAAATGGGCAATGATTTGGATTCGGATTTGGATTTGGATTCACGTATCGTCCTTGTGTCCTAATTTAAATTGAAGGCAATGTAATGGAAGCATTTCATAATTGACAGACAGACAAAAACCCGAAAACAGTCAACAGCTAATAAAACCCCATCATGTGGGGGGGATGTGGGTGGGGGGTAGGAAGGATCGAACCATCATCATCTGCATGTGCACACGTGCCACAAAGAGCAAAAAGGAGAAATGAAATTTAGATCGAATTACATGACATGACATTTTTTGAATCAATTAAGGACCCAAAAAAAAATATATACTTTCACATGTTCATCAGAGCAGGCGTTGCAAATAAAATATTTACTCAGATGTCTGGACACAGGACACGAGGGAGGATTAAGGTTTCGCACCCAAAAATAGTTTGCTTTGGGCGTTGGCCTTTTCCTCCAGACACGACCAGACCAGAGCCAGCCAGAGCAGTCCTGTCCAAGCTAAGCCAAGCCTGCCCCAGCCCCCAAGAGTATGCTATTCAATTTACTCTTGCGTGACTGTACTTTTAGCTCCCCTCGCGAGCTCGCTTTTTGGGCGCGGCGTTGATTACTACATAAGTTTACCTTAAGTTGAGCAAATGCTTCTTTATGTAGGTGTCGGGTTAAAGCCGTAGCATGCATATTTATGTTTTGGTGGGCTTGGCCAGGTTGAGTACACATCGAGAAAGTATTTTGAGTATTCTCTGTCTGCCACCAGATTCTCATTCTCTCCGCTTTGAAAAAAACAAAACAAAAACAAAAACAAAACCAAGCAGACAATAGGAATGTTAAAGTGTGGGATTGTGCAATATTCTAATGGATTTTTTCTGTTACAAAACAAACAATTTGTGTCTAATAATAAGAAAGCAGGCAAAACGAATTCTGACTAATTAAAAGTTAATTTTCTCTAACCTTGCTGACTTATTAACAAGACTTTTCCGATATCAACTTGTCCTCGAGCAACTGAAGCAAAAGCATAAATTCACTTGTCCATCAAGTTCGGTGAAGTCCTCTACCATTGGGTACTAAATTAAATATTTATGTTTTCTATTTGAATCAAAGACTCTGAAACTTGTCTAAAACAGACTTATTACTTACTATGAAAAATCACACTTTTCTTTCTTTTCTTTCTTTTTATTTTGTGTGTTTGCTTCGGCGTTTTTCCATCGCCTAAATGAACTGGACAGACTTCAGCTTGATCGAAATACGACGCGAGTCCTTAAGATTTTTTATTTGCTGTCGCTTTCAACTATTTTAATTTAACTCAAGATACGATTTTTCGTCCATTCATATATTTACGCCGTATTTTGCATCCCAAACACTAAGCCACCTTTTTTGGGGCGTTTTTTTTTTTTGCTGTTTTGCAGAAAATTTGAGAAAGGCGTTAGACCAAAAATCATTGGGGACTCATTAGGCATGGGTTTTGCCTTTTCTTTTTTTTTTTTTTTAAGGTTGGCGCCCGCAAAACAACTTTTTCTTTTTCATACTTTTCTCGTATTTTATAGCATGGCAGTTGCTGTTGTTGTTGTCCTTTCAATTGTTCGTCCTGTTGTTGTTTGGTTGTAGAAATTGGCAAGGATAAGACATTGCCATGAATATTCATGTCTTGTGTGTGTGTCTGTGTGTGTGTGTGTGAGTGTCTAAAAAGTGTCGACAGGCACTTTTTCTTCAGGTTTTACATTTTATATTCGCGTGCGTAAAATTAACATAAAATATCATTTGATACACTCTTTTGGGGCAAAGATTTTTATGGGATCCAAAAGGAGTTTTTGAAGATGTTAAATAACGTGTCCTTCTTATGGCTGCTCCTGATGAACTTGATGAAAGGTGCGTAAAATTCTCTACGGGAAATCTGACTGGCTAAATCTTCTTGTTTATTTTTTTTTTTTTTGGGTTTATGTGAGATTTCAGTTTATAAATCGGTAGAGAGGAGGGCAAAGTGTTTGGAAATTAAATGTTTTGGCATTATTTATACTTTGTTTCTTTTCTGTGTGTGTGTGTGTGTGTGTGTGTGTGTGTAATTGCAAACAGTTTTGTCATTTCATGAATGTTCCTTTTGGCATAATCATTGTAAACTTTGTCAATTTGGCAAAGCGCTCGAAACGATTTACTTGCAAATCCCTCAACGACTTAAAAAACCCGATTCCCCTTTCCGAAACGAAGCGTGACCAGGGCCCCCCACCAAACCACCCCCCCCCACCCCATGGCCCTGAAAGGAATAAAGTTACAAGCTGTAATAGATATTCAAGTTATCCAATATCGTTTATTTGATGGCTTTTTATGGCCATTACAAATGCCCCACCCAAAAGCAAGCAAAGAAAGAAATCACATTTCGAGTCATAAATAAAATGCTTAAACAAATCCAAAAGAAAAATTGTCATTTACTTGTTGTTAACTGAACGCTGTACAATGCAATTGCCAACACGTCGATGACGACCATCATCACGCCGATGATGATGAGGATTGGAATGGATATGATGACGATTCTCAGTGATAAAAGATTGATGAGTTCCAAAAAAAAAAGCAAGGTCGTTCCACTTTTTTTACGTTTGCTCGCAAAAATATTAAGCAAATATATGTATTTGAGTTGGTAGGGCGATAAACAAAAGATAAACTGGGAAGGTGAATTCGTTCTGGATGGAATACAAGACCGGGCTATATAATGTGGGGTTCTGATTGAAAGCAGGCGCAGTTCCTCCATCGCCCAGATGTATCGACTACTCACTTATTTCTCTTGCTGCTTGCTCCTGGTGGCAGGAACAAAATTCCTACCATACGACAATGTGGAGACCACCACGTCGATCCCAGAGGAGGAAGAATTTCCCGTCGTGTTTGATACATGGTCCGACTTGGGTCTGCCCAGTCCGGAGGAGGAGGCGGCAATGGATGAGCAAAAAATTAACTGGCTGCCAGTGTGGCAAGAGCACGATCTAAGAGAGGACCACGAAAGAAAAGTAAGAAGTGCCCAGGTTACAGAAGCAAACCAAAATGTGGTTTCCCCTTCTGTAGCTCCAGCAGTGATTCCAGTGGAATCCTCTTCTACACCCTCAGCAGGGCTGGCAGAGACAACTTCTACTACCACCAGCGTAGCTTCCTCCATAGTTGCCGAAGAATCCATCTCTCCGGTTAGGGATTCTACAATTGGTATCACTGAATCCATTGCCTCATCCCTACTTACTCGGGATGGTAATGGTCAGGTCTGTGACAGTTCTTCAGAGCGTGGTCTAACCCGACTCATACGAACAGCTCGACCTTTGCTTCCTGCCGATAATCTTCGCAACATTCTCGCCAATGCCATCCAATCTGATTCTCAAGTGAAAAATCTTCTACAGCTTCTACGAAGCGATGTGTTTAGGGGAAAGGTTCAAAGTTTAAGAGACACAAAACAACTTAAAGCCGTCCAGGATTTTGTGTGCCAGCGCTTGAAACTGGACTACGTCTTCTACTTGGACTATGTGAAAGTGTTTCTCAACATTTATATCGAGGAAGCACCAACTAGTGTTCTGCCCAATCGTCGTCCTGGCATACGTGGTCTCCTTCAAGATTTGCGCTATGCCTTGCCACGCACTCAACTGAGGGATCTCTATACGCGCCTCTACACCGCCGATCGAGAACTAAGCGAGTCCGTGCGTCTCATACGTGGACGAGAGTTCCGTAATATGCTAAGAGAACTTCGTTCCACAAAGGAGTACATTGTCATACGGGATGAACTACGCAAGGCGGATGTCCCACTGCAGCAACTGTCCAATTTGGTGGCCACTGCTCTGGGTTGGTCAAACACCGATATGGGTGACGAGATTATTGTCGCCATTATATAAACCCCCCCAACAACATTGAACCGACTCAAGTCCTAAACTAACAATTAATTTTTTATCAAACAATATTAAAATTGATCATTAAAAATATTTCGAATAAACTTTGATTCTTTCTGAGAACAAATTGTATTGAAAGAAACATTTTGAACATTTCGTATCAAGTGAAATTAATAATTATGGAAATGCTTAGAAAATCAACTGAGAAATAGAAAATAAATCTAAAATTTGTTAAATTTCTAAACCTTAATTTCCAAAGAAATAGACAGAAATATACAAATTCTTTATTTAAGTGTGTCTAAATCATGATTCTTTGTAAGAACTGTTTTTTCATATTTCAAATGGAATATTTGTAATGATAATTTACATTTTTGTTGACATTTATCAGTTTATTATCTTTGACCCCAGAAAGTGTGGTAACTCTTTTTTGTATTGCATAAAATTGTTCTCAATGATTAGATAATTTGCAGTTAATCCAGAAGTCGGACAGTTCTTACCTAAGCCATGTTGCTTCAATCTAAGTTCTCTTCGGCTTATCGTCGACTGCACTCTGTGCACTGGGTAAAAAGGTCTGCGGTCTGATTGTCTGAGTCTTCGTCTGTGTCTCAGTCTCTCTCTGCAATCATTGAATCTTTTGCATTGCGATTTGTTTGCCGTCTCTCGTATGTATTTCATTTCCATAAATTGTTTGTTTATTTTGACACGTTCGGCATCAGATTCAGATGGAGATTCAGAATCCGATTTGGCATCATCTCAAATTAACATGACGATGCGTTGGCGTTCTCTGATTTCCGTAAATGCTGGTCGGTTGCCCCCTTTCTTTTTTTTTTTGTTTTGTTGTTTTTAAATTGTGTATATATTTTTAGATATTTACTTGGCTACCGTCTGCCAACTGTTGGGCACTGAGATTCAATCTGAGTCCGACTCCAATTGTCAGGTAGTTGATCTGTTTTGTAATTTGTTTATGGCAACTGTTTGAGTCGATTCGATGCCGGCGTTGACAGCTTCACAGTTGTTGATGAAGTCTCTTTGAAGACCACGACCGCGACCACGACCACGACGACGACTAGCAACATGTGTGGCAGCAATTCATTTTGTTTCCTTTTTGGTGTTCCCCCCCCCCCCCATTTTTACCCTACTATGTTTGTTGTTGTTGTTTATGCCGCGTGGCAAGAAGACGGCAACATGCGGCGCAACGCGGTCGTCGTCTGCTCTAATGATTTTGACCCTGAACGAATTTGAATTTGAAGTGGTTTCGGGTGCCTTTAAAATGTAAACATGTCAAGTGAGAGGAGGCGTTCCAGTTCCGAGATGAGACTGGAAAAGACAAAACGTCAACTATTTTTATAATTGCAACGAATGAGTTATAAATTTTCGTGCCCAGTTGGTGTTGTTCAATTCGAAGACATTTTCGATTATAAACGGAGGCGAATGGATGGCGATAATGATGTTTTCTGGGGGTTGTGGGTGGGGAACAACAAATTGCTTGACAGTTGACTGATGGAACACTGTAGTAGAAGAAACAGAAGGATGATGTAGATAACAGACAAGGTTAAAATGTCATCTATATATACATTCATATATATATACAAAAATCCATTACATAAACGTCACATTACATGCTAGCACATAAACACTTAAGATGAGTTAGTTATCACATAAGGATTGGCAACATGTTTCCAATAGTTTAAACAAGAAATAGGGCAACATGTTGCTAAAGTTCAAATTGCAACTTATGCGAAATTCCAAGCTTTTGAGATGAGTTGGCTCCACATAAGGATTGGCAACATGTTTCCAATAATTTAAAAGAAATAACGCAACATGTTGCTGCAGCTGAAATTGCAACATGTGCGAAATTTCAAGCTCCAAAAGTCAACAAAATAAAAGTATTTTCTAGGAGTAAACTTGAAATAAAATAGAAACGAACGTCATTTTCTGATTAATGTTTAGAACAGATAATCTTACACAAAATCGTCTGGTCTGTAGAAAAGAAGTTTCCACTGTAGTTAGTTTAATTGAAAATATTTACTTTTTTTTATTTCCTTTAGGATGCGCCAATTCAAAAACTAAAGCTTTCGATTTGTAAAAATGCAATTGGCGTTTTGATTGGCAACCATTACGTAAGAGTATTTTCCTTCTTACAACACTTTCTTCCTAAGTATATGTATCTATTTCATGCATTAAGTCCATACTTGTACGCATTGTGTTGGCAAGATTTTATTGTGTTCCTGAAACCCTTAAAAGCTGTGTATTGTGGGTTAATTTGAATCAGTGAAATGGGAAAAGGTTTTCCGTTCGTTCCGCCATTCAAACTCAATTAAGCAAATGGGAGTCGTTCACCTTTTTGTGTTTTCCTATGGGTAGTCATCCAGACTTCTAGTCGAACGCCCGCACCTTGACTTGGACGAACGAACAATGTCTCTGGTGGCGGAGCTGGGAGTGGAGTTCGAAGATTGGAGTTTCTGTTGGCATTGCGGAGAGGGGTCTGGGACTCCACTTTCAACTTTGCGCTGTTTGCGTGTTCGTGTTTCCGCCTGCTGCACTCGTTCAATTGAAACGGGCACTTGGCCACGTTTGCCGCTTTGGCGCTGCAAATTTCCCCAGTTGCAATTGTGTTTGGAGTTCCAGAGACCAGCTGGCCACGCTTGGCCAAACATTCGCATCCAGCTTCTATACCCACGCTGTCTGCCCTGTCAACCGAAGGCCAATGAACCACCTTTACTTGCATCGCAAACTAATCCAATTCACAACAACAAACCACGCATTTGGATTTATCTTAGTTTTGTTTTGGGCCAAGAACTCGCCTGGCCAAAATGTGGCCATGAAAAACGACTTTTTACGTCATCAAAATGATTAGACTTCGAGGGGATGAGACAGAGAAGAAAGAATTGTAGCCACGCCAACGGAAGCCATTAGAGGCCAAGCCAAGAACATCGAACACATGGAAGAGGCCTGAACCTGGACCAGGGGCCTGGCATTCCAAGCAATTAATAATAATTTCCGTTGCTGCCAAACAAAAAAAAAAAAAAAAAAAAAAAAAAACTGGTAGCTTTAGCATGACTCTATTTGCGGATGCTTAAATAGACTGAGGAGTGGGGGGCAAGGGAAGGGGTGGAGTCGCTAGTTATCTAGAACCCACAGACTGTTTTTCTGTTGTTCCCCCCTTCCAAGAACTTGGTTTTTGGGCATGTCTCTTTGATGGTTGCTAATTCGGGCTATCTGGAATGAGCTTTAAGATCTATGTCAAATTTACAGAAACTAAAAGAACTTAAAGCGAAATATATACAATGCCATATAACAATAATATGATTTGAATTTGATTTATTTACGAAGCCTTCATTTTATAAACATTTTATTTAAAGGTCATTCGAGTAAAAGAAACCTACTAAGGTAGCGCCAAAACGTTTTATATCTATATTTACCTTTATCTTCTCTTTGGCATAATTATGTCTTTAGTCAAGTTAGAAGCAAAACAATTTGTATTTTTTCCTTCTTCATAGGAACTTTCCATAATCTATTTGCTATCAGCTGATGTGAAAATTTAAGAATCTTGACTAAATGTTCAAATTCAATTTAAATCAAAATTGTTTATGCACTCTTTGTGACCTCTTCTGGAGACGATGCATTCCTACGATTCGCCCTTCAGCACTATATAATTATATAACGTTAGATGGCATATTGAGGTTAGCTTTCTTGAAGAGAAAACCCCATATTAACAACTTAAGATTGGGCGTAAACACATCTCACACAATTCACGCCTAATGAAACGTACCACAAATGCTCATTGAACTAGAGAAGAGTCAAGAGAAGAGTCAACCGAACGAAACCACAAATCAAATTAAAATTCCAAAAATGTTATAACATAATACCCCCAGCTGAATCATTAATCTAGAAACGCTACCCAGCCCAGACAGAACTGCAGCGCATCCAAGTCCAAGTCCAAGTCGATGCCGATGCCCCAGCCGACTTAGACGATCTTTCAACAATTGCCATAGCAACTCTTTTGGCTGGCCACGCATGACTTGGCGTTTGTTGGAGCGCTTAACCCGAATACAGCCAAACAACAAATATGACTGAGAGAATTTACAATATTTCAGTGGGGGTTTTCTTTTTCTCTATTTTAATAACTTGAAAATGCTCTTAAATCAGAAAAAATAAGCTTTCTTGTAAGGTTGGAAAGAAAATCAATCATACTTGAAAATCTTGAAATTGTCCTTTTATTCTGGAACACAGTGACTAATTTGCGATTCTCTTTGAGTCTTCGAAAACTATGTTTTTTGCTTAAGAAAAACAAAATACTCTTTTTGATAAATAATCTCAATTATTATAAATATGTCCATGTACCCTTACCACAAGTTAGAGTAGTCAGTGAACAACTTTGATGACAACAATAACGCAAGAATTGAAAGAAGTGCATATTGCGCGCTGTCGGTTTTTCAGCTTCGACTCCGTTTCGGATTCGGATTCGGATTCGCTTTAATCAGCGCTTTTTGATCGGACTCAACAATTGCCGGCCGGCGCACAAAACACAAGCGGCGCCCCTATAACAAAACTCCACTCTTTTTCCCTGCCCGCCCCCTCGTGGCCCCGCCTCATTCATATGATGCCCTCTTCATCAAGTGTGCCATACAAAAATTTTTTTTTGAAAACTTGCTGAGTTTTCAATTGAGCGCAACATCAACAGTGGCAAGACATGGTCTTTGGCAGTGGGTGAACTGACAATGGAAGGAACGGGGGCAGTTGGTAGTTGAAGGGGCATTCAATTTGTTTGGTCAGCTTCAGTCCAGTAGATGGCGTACACATTGGATTGGGCTAAGTGCGTTTTATGGTTTGTTGATTCACAAGTCAAGCGGGTTCTCCTCTCAGAGTGAGAGAGAGAGAGAAAGAGAGACTGAGGGGAAAGCGGGTCGAGCTAATGAATTTTTGGTTACAAAACTTCCAAAAACTCAACTCCCTGAGTGACAGTTATGTTTTTATGTTTTTTGGGTCGGCAATAGCAATATCAAGTTTAGTTTAGGGCGTGGCATATGTACATATATATTGTTATGATTTATGAAAAGACCTGAAGCGTTGAAATTGCGTTGTGGGTTTCGAGAGGGGTTTTTGTGTTTGTTTCTGTTCGGTGATCTATGAATTGAAATTGAAGTAGGTGTAGATGGGAATCAAACTGCATCAGCAATATCTGGTAAAATTATGTTGGCTTTTAATTAAATAATAATTTTGCAAAACATTGTTATGGTTAGATAATAAGTTTTATTCATTTAATTTGACCACTGAAATTATGGTGAATTGGGTAATATGAATTTCCATTTGCCTTTTCATATTTCACCTACATCTACACTACATATGAAAGTTCTCACCATTTCCAAACTGTTTTCCATTTGAAATGTTCTCGATTATAAGGGACTATGTAAATTTCTTTGAGCTAAAAGCATTTGTTGTGTCTTTTATTTAATATTGATTGCTTTGACAAATGAATAAGAACTTTTTGGATATTTCAAGAACATCTAGTTAACATTTCTTTAGAATTCATATGCAAATAGCCGCAGACACTAATCCGTAAACACCTTTAGGCCAAGGCCTCTTATGACAATTATTCAAGCCGCAAAGTTCATTCATTCAAAAAAATCTTTTGAAGTTGTATTTTTCGTTTATCAATAAAGCTCAAACCGAGTTTAGTGAATGAATGAATGGAGTTTAGGTTGTTTTCAGATTGTAGTTTTCAGCCAACGCAGTCTAAATATTTTCCAGGCCATAGAAGACCCACGCACAGAAAATGCAATCAAAATCATGAAATGAAGGCAAGACCATAAAAAAATACATAAATGAAACCGAAATCCGTAGGTAGGTTTTTTTTTTTTTAGAGAAAAACGTTGCCACGCGCCAACCTGTCGGGCTTCCCATTAATTAGCTGCCAAAAAAATTATAAGATGACTTCGAACTTGGCTCAGAACCAAAAGTGATATATCATCTGTCACTTACATAAGAAAAAGGGGAGGGGAGAGAAAAAAATATAGGCAGCTTATGTCACCATCTTCATCATATACTTGGATTCGCTTCGGTCTGGGTCTATGGACCGATGTGCGGGCGTCTCATAGAGACAAAAGATGCCTTTTTTTTCTTAGAGGTTTTTATGCCATATGTTGGATTTTGTTGTCGGTTTTCTTTTTTTGTCGATGCTCTTTTTCTTCCCCCATTTGCCATAAATGGCAAACAATTCACGACGTTGACGACCTACATCAATGTTACATTTAATAGTTTTAAAGCTTCTCGATTGTGTGTTGGCCTCTATGTGGGTGTGGATTGCCCCAAACAGAGACTGGAATTATGTTCTCTTGCACATAAATGTCAACTTATGGAAAAATGACATGGACATATGGCAAGTTCAGTAGCCCATTGAGTAGTCACAACAGATAAAATAAGCCACTAAATTGATTTAGATGCTAGTTTATGGGAAATGGGCTAATAGTTCAATTGAAATTTTAGAGTAATATCAATCACAAATAAGTTCCATTTCGATAATGTTCATTATCTTAGTCCACAATATTAGCATAAGAGAAAGAGAGAGAGAGAGAGGGAGAGACTACGTTGAACGCCTCCTCCCACTTTAATATCTTCCCATTGCAATCGTTTGACAATTGTTTGAGTATCTCATGGATACATGCACAGTCACACAATTGTGTCAACGTTGCACTTTTATTTTACAATATTATTATTTTTTTTTTTTGTTTTTTTTCTTTGTCGTCTTTGTCTGTCTGTTTTCTCACATTACAAGTACGTGGCGAGTGGAGCCGAAACTGTAACTGAATAGCCCGAGTCTCTCTGGGCACGAGAGTGTGCAACTTGTTGCCTTGTTGCTTTCTACCCAAGACAATTTGCAACTTTCCACATGCTGCCTGCCGCCAAAAAACAAAAAAGTACAGTCGAATAAGTATCTCACAGATGCGATTCGTCTAGTGTGAATGTTACGCTTGATTAATAATTTGATTTTCCCTTCTTTCCCCCTTCTCCACCCAGCAGCCCCGCTCTCTCTCTCTCTCTCTCTCTTGGTGTCATTGTTTTGGCGTTTGAAATTACCCAGAGTCAAGTCTCATTGAAAATGATTATTGCTGATATAACTTTCCCTTACATTGGATAGATGATATTTATGCATTTCTTCTTCTTCTTCTCGTCTTTTCAAGTGCGTACGGAAGTTAAATGTGATTTTTTGTATTTGTTGTGATAGGCCTATTATGTAATGATTGTGGGTGTTGATTAGCAGCATTGAAAATGGAAAGTTTCCAAATCCAAAAGTAATCATAATCATCATTAAGTAGCCCCTTTCGAGTCCGATTAACCGTGTCTATACTAAATTGAGAATTAAATGCGCATTAACAAAACGATTTTCATTCTCTGTTACCCTATAAGGTGAAATCCAATACATGTATTACATCGATTTTTGGCTGCATACAGCGCATACTCTCCTCCAACAGAGGACCATTAGTTTTGAGTTTCGACTTTACAGGTTCTTTGGCTGGTTTAGTTTTTGTCTAATGACTTTTTTCCATTTGTGGCGTTTTGCAGACACCACGCAAAATTCATGTAAGTTTAAATATAATTTTGTATGAGGGAAGCACCCACTCACTGACCACCAACTGACCCTGCCTTAGTTTTATGCTCCCAGGTCGGCGGCCCGCCAGATCTCCCACGTTCAATTCCGTTTTCAATTTGACGCGTGCGCAGGCGCAAAACTGAAAATTAACATATTTTTGTGGGCGATATTTTAGTTGATCATTATTGCCAGAGCTGATTGTCTTAAATTTGTGGTTAATCGAAACGGATGTTGAAAATTGTCGACTTGCGCATGGTTTCACTTTTGTTTTTTGAATCTCTGTCTGCACAACTTTTGCTTTTCTCTTTTCAATTAGAAGACAATGAAACCAAGTTCTCACATATATTTGAGAAGATGTGAATTATTTTTTCCTACAGTAGTAGTGGCTTAATTAATGAACTGATTTTTTTTTAGATTAATAAATTTGTTATAGTAAAATAATTATGTAAACGTGGATGCTTGATTAGGGTTATTAAGTCACCCATATGTGGTGCGGCAAATCTCGACACGAACGAACAAGTTGCAATTGTTGATCACGCGAATTACTTAAAACGAAAGAGAAAAAGACTGGAGACTTCATTGACGACTTTAAGTTTCAATAAACTTGAAACAGAAGACTCTTTAAAAAGATCTTAATAGACGATCAACTTAAAGTTGATTTATTCAGATCTTTCAGAGAAGGATCTTTAGGTCCTTGCCAAACAACTTGCCTTCTTTTGACTCTATTGAAAAACTTTTCAATTAATTAAGGCAATTTTTGAATTGAAATTTACATTTTCCTTTAAGGTCTTATAATTGTGATTTCTCTGAAAAATGTTACATAATGCTACAGATGCCAAAACCATGTAACTTTCAAATAGTTTTTCGATTACAAAACGCAAAAGACAATTACTATAATTTATCGATCAGCCACTGAGGAGTGCAAAATAATTGTCGAGTAATTTATTGTCATTTGAAATCGATCGATGATTTTGCGAAATGAAAGATAAAGTGAAATAGTGATCAAGCAATCAATCAATGATCAAATGGAATTCGAAACCAATTTGAACTGTGATCACGATTTTTGTTTCTTTTTCTTCTTTGGCCTAAATATGTTTAAAATCTATTGTAGATACTTTAGTAGCTTCATCGGTTCGTTAGATTTCCTGTGCCACGACACGATTGCCTATTATGTCATCTTATCTATTCTCTCGCCAGCGCTCAAAAGAAAGAAGAGAATTCCAATTTCTATTCCGATTCTGACTAGCTAATCCCATTTACACTATAATCAACACGCAACCTGCCAGCAGTCAATTAAAATTACATTATACCATATTCTGACTTCTGGATTTGTTTAATAAACAATTTCCGCCTTGATTTGGTGGTTCCCAAACTATGAGGGTACCAGCCCCAGACCCCTCTCTCCCCCCTCTTTGCCGAGTTAATAAGACAGGGCCAGCTTCCCTCTCAATTATGCCAGGTTGAGTGTGAAAACTCACCCGCTGAGTGGGTCACCCTTATTGGTCTGTCTGGCTGATTAATGTGAGTATCCCGCTACCTCGCTCCGTCCCCCGCCCAATCATTCGTGCTGCCAACATGCCGTTCAGGTACAATGTACAAGTAGATTGGCCACCTTGCCCATAGGAAGTGCAGCTTCCTTTTGTCGACTCTCTCTGCATCGCTTTTCTGCGTTCTTTTGCGCTTCGCTGCATTCGCATTTTTTCGCTTATATTGTGTAAAATTAGCTGGTAATTTGCTTTGGCTTCCATGTTTGTGCCTTTGATGATTGATTGTTGGGATATGAGTGGATGGATGGATGGATGGATGGATGAATGGCTGACTCCACTCCACTCGATCGATCGAATGAACTCCAATTGCGGCTTCGTTTGGTATTTTCTTACTTTAAAGCAAATGCCGACAAAATGCAAGCGAACAAGTTCGATATTGGAATAATGTCGTTTAAAGGCATCAAAGGCATCCAGTTTTTAAGTGGACTTCATCAAGATGGACTTCTGACCATGCTGCTGATGCTATTTCTGTTGGGGCCCTTTACTTTTACACCGCAGCGCATATAATCAATCAACTGAAAGAGTAGCTAGAGAATGAGATTTCCCTTTTTCGCTGTGCGCTTCCACCGGAAAATATTTGCTTCCGTTCTTTGTTTTTTTCCCTTTATTCTATGGGATGGTAAATAAATTACAATTAAATGCAACAAAAACAAAGTACCACATCAAAAAAGACAAAAAAAAAAAAAAAACACATGCAACAACAATTATGCACTGTGAAATTCAGCGGATGTTTATTATCAACATACAGGCCATCCGAGGCAGAGGAGAGGCAACATCATTAGCCCCTTTCCACCTCCAACTCCTACTATTTCCCTCTCCCCAATGGAATCAAGCCCAATCTACAGATCCTAATGGAGCCCTTTGTGTGATGCTGGAAGTAGGAAATATGAAAGAAACAATCAAATCTAAAGCATATCATGATGACACATAAATACTCTCTCTTAAATTATAATACAAAATGTTCCTGAAGATGCATATTCTTCTAAAAATATTCTTAAGACCATTCTAAAATTAATTTTGAAAACCAATGTTCGAAGATTTGTACTGCCCGTCAAAATGCTCAACCACCACGAATATTCAAAGATACCCTTTCGCAAGGGTATACAATATGCATGACGTTCCTCTCCCTAGTGACAGTAAAAGTGGCCATGTTGCATGTTAATCCGGAAGTGGGTCATTTTCCGAACGCAAATGAAAGCGTGTGCGTTAGAAAATTTGTGGCAACAAGTGGGATACGCTTGGTTATGTGAAAACGAAACCGAAAACCCAAAGAGAGTCACAGAGTTATCATCATCTTTACAATAATATAATCAACATGAGAAATAACCCATTGTGTGAGGAAAGAGTGTGGGAATATGATATGGTTAAAGCCAACTTTACTAGCCTTTACTATCGATACACACGCTTCGGACAAAAAAAAAAAAAAAAACCGGCAAAAGCAAAGCAAATTGATTCAAAAGGTGTAAATTGCAGGCAGAACGAAATTTACGATTTGTGATTATATAGCAAGGCCACTTTATCTACATATGTCAAAGGGCTATTCAGATATTTTAGTGGCAATTAAATAAGTTCGCTTGCATAAATTAGATGATAAATATTTATAGGCAAATATTTCAAGAATATTTCGATTGTATTTCTTGCTAAACCATCCAAAATATTCTAACAGCTTATTTAATTTGAGAAATGCCTAATGTAACCAGTCAACGGTGTCTTCCTTTGGCACTCCTCATTAGGAGGTCCTCCTAACCCTTTATAAATCATGAAAAATTCAATTTACCTTTCCAAAATATATGCAATCTGTCATAAAAACGGATGCCATTTATGAAACGGGCGCCGCTTTGACGCAATATCTTAAGACATTCAGTTTAGTTTTCTTTTACCTGCATTCTTGGGCTACCTGTTGGGATGCTCTAATTTGTGATGCTCTCGACCTGCTTGCCCTTTCTTTTTCATTTCTTAACTGGAATTCATTTGTAGGCTAAAAGTGTCGCGTTTCATGAGTCTTAAATGAACATTAGATGTGGCGGTCGCCGCTTGAAAGCGTTTCGTTTGACAGATTTATGCATACTTTCGGTTTTTGTAGATCGTCTTCCCTCCAGCCTCTTTGTCGCTTTGCCGCTCCGTCGCGCTCTGCCTCTCTGTGTGAGTTCGTAAAGTAAAGGGTCTGGTAATTTATGGTATGCGCTCTCGTTTGCTAGACGTTTCTTTAAACAAATTTGTATAAGTTTTATTGTCGTCGATTGGAATGTAGAATACAATTTGTATGCATATTTGTTTCGAACTTGGAGACGAGATAGAACCATCCTCATAGCGTGTATTATATACACAGCTGTAGAAGTCGAGATAAGAAGACTTATGTTGCTTCGCGATTTAAAATGGGAATGAATGAAAGAATATCTCATTGCTCATTAAAAACTTTCTTGCTTTTATTTGCTGAAACCTTGTTTATTTAATCCTTTACTTGACCCACACGCAGCCTACTGGCGGTTCATCAAACCGAACACATGGAACAAAAAAATTAAGAGTCTGCAATCCAACTTTAGTAGGGATTTTGCTCTTTCAGTTTACCCAGTTTCCTTTTTGTTTTTTGTTGGCCAGACATGCGCATAATTTGGTTTTTTTATGAGCCACATTCAAAAAATTTGTCACGTAATCAAACATGAAATTATACAAAAATAAATTTCATCATTCAAAAAAAAAAAAAAAAAAATGCCAAAATTATTTATATACGAGTATGATATTTATATTTACGGCACACGACAATTCATTACGAGTGCCAAATGAGAAAAAGCAAATGAAAATGAAAGAACAAGGCAACATATCCAACATATTTCTGGCATATCATCAGCGCCTCCTTAACCAAAAATACTCGCAATCACTTGGCCATGTGCCCAGCGAAACTTCCGTCTAAAGCAGCATCAGCAGCAGCAACAACAACACTTTGTCATGTTGATGACAGCAAAAAGGAAATAAGTATATATATACCATAAGGAGAAGAATAGACTCACTCTCTATTGGACTATCCACACAGAAGATGAATAACAAAGAAAGTAATAATTAATTGCGAATTAAGTAATTCTTATCTAACGTTGGATACTTATTCTAGCTATTACTATATGAGTCCTTTAGGTTCTTAAGATTCGACTTTTATCTAGTGTTGGGCTTAAAACTGCTCAGACTATAATTAACTTTTTAAAGGCGACTTGAACACAGATTTGCATATCTAAATTTAAACGCTTTTAAACTCAAATGAATACTCTGCGGATCATGGTATTAAAGTGTTTTAGAAAACAATGATCCAAGTGATCTTTCTCGTAAGCAGCTTTCAATGAAAAGGTTTAAGGATTTTGGCTAAAAATGTATCAATTCAGCAAATAATTTGTTTCCTTACGAATAATTCGCACTTGCTTAACCAAATCCAAGGGCTTTCTAACACGCCTACTCTGCGTTTTAACTTTGTATAGGTGAGCCAATACATACATACATACACACAAACATTTACTTATTTATTCAAAGGGCACAATTTGCCACAGGAAGTTGGAGTTTATCTGGTATAAAATGACAGCCTTTGTGTGTTTGATTTCATTTGTGTGGTTAAATATTGTTTAATATTTTGTGTTTATTTACATATAATTGAATCTTGATAATTCTTATCGTACGCGGCGTTGCAAGGGGAGGGGATGGTAAACCACAACAAACGAATCTTATCTCCAGTCCTCATTTCGATGCAGCTAAGCAAATAAAATGGCAAAAAAATTTCGAGACTTAAATAGAAATAGAGCAACGGGGAATGGGTTAATTGCGACGGTTCATGATGCGGTTGATGTTTGTAGTTAAAGATTTAAATAAAAAATTTACTTAAAAATCTGAAGAGGCAAAGAACTAATAACATAACATAAAAGATGTCATAAGAGATTTAGTAGTAGAAATTAAATTTCAGGAAATATGCCGTATATTTATTCAATTTAGATGCAAAGTTTTTTATTTGCCTTCCCATCCCTTTTTCTTTTTCTCTTTCCCTTTCTGGCTTCCTGTATAAAAGTACAAAAACAAAGACAAAGAAGCCCTTGAAATATAAACAAAAATCATGATTATTTCTTTGTTTTGAAGTAAAAGTTTTATGCCCTGTCATCAAATTCATTGCCACAAAAATTGTTTTCCTTTTTTCACGTTTCTTGATTGTCTTTTGCCTTGAATAATATTTTTCACAAAACAAAAAATAAAACAAGAGTTTTTACATTACAAAAATTTCTAAGGCGGAAGATTATAATTTTTCTATAACTCTCTGACAATTAAACTTGGCAAATGCCCGCGGTTAATATGTATTCATGAATAGACAATATTTGGATTTTCTTGGTACCTTCCTCCCTCTTCCCAAGTTGATACTTGATTGTTTTTATATACTCTTACAATCGAAATTAACTGGCGGGGGCTTGCCCGCCTCTGCCTGACCTCGAGCTGAAGCCAACGCCAACATAAAAGGCAAATAGACATTTATCTACTTGTCTGTGACCTGCAACTGACTGACCTACCCAGCTGAAAGATCCCTCAGCTTGAGTTAAAATGTTTTTAAATCAACAATAAATGGAAATGGAATAAAATTTGAAATCGACTTTTTGCTCTGGGTTGGGTGTTGGCAACAATTTGTCGGGACCCATTCATGAAGAACTCACTTCAGTACCCGAAAACATTTTAAAAGACACCGCAGGACACTACTTTTTGTGTGTGTTCGTTTTGTTTTTTGGATGTTGCGTTTCCGTTTCCTGTCCTGCGGCGTAGCGAATGCGCTTTAATTTCAATTGTCCTGCTATATACTCAATCGATGGAAAAGTCATTTGGAAAATGACCAAGAGTCCGGAGAGTGTCTATACAAGTACATTCCACTCAGCATTGAAGTGGAAAATGATTCTATTGTTGTACATATTTGTTTGTTGGGCCAGGTGTGCAAAGCGGTTGATATGGTTGAGAATTGAGCTCAGGTAGAGATTTAGCGAGATTTAACACCTTTCAAAGTCATTCCAGAAGTAGCCAAAATTAGCTGAGTTAACAATATTAAATTATATTTATTTGTATAAAATTATAACTTTTTGATTGAGAAAATGTGAAATTAATTGCATTCTTTGAGTCATTAAATCATGACAATTTTCGATTAATTATTACACATTCTTGTCTTAGTCTATCAGTATGAAATATAAAATTAAAGTAAATTTTGTGGATCAATTGAAAGTGATTTGACTGCCCAATCGAAAAACAACATTCATGTCTCAAACTGCAATTTTGACATATTTCTTTTTTTATCCTCAACTTGAACTATCTCGCAGCAGACAATTTCTACTCTTGCCATAAAAAGTGGGCAGTATTTTTGCAATAATTATACCTTGGTTAATAAATTAAATACCTAAATTGAATTATGTACCGTGCAGTTTTAATCCTAACACAAAAGGAAGTGCCTAAATATCCATTTAACTGTTTCAATCGAAGGATTTAAGGTTTAAACCCTAAAACCGCCTTTGTGTGTGTGCGTGTGTGTGTGGCCACCAAAAATTCGTATAGCTCAAGGGATGAAAATTGAAACATTAGATAATTAATATTATGGCCCGACTCTTGGCAAACCTTTATCAATTAATTACAAGTATTTGGCCATATACCAAAGACCACACACGCACACACACACACACATACACACATAGTTAGACTGAGAGCCGTCTTACTTTGGCACATAAAGAGCTTCTCCTTCAATAATTCCCATTCAACTTAACTTCAATTCCAATTCCAATCAATTAATTTGTCATTTTGCCGATGCTTATCAATCATTGATTTCCGCTCACCACTCGCATGTGTGTACAAAGAGAACAAAAGCCCTAAGTCTCGTTTAATCAGCCGCCATAATGAACAGAATCAAAGTTCATTAGTTAATTTGTTATTTTTACACTTGCCACGGATGTGCTGATCATTTTCGTATCTACATATTTATGTTTCTTTTGTTTAAAGTTTCTCAAATAAATATTTATATTTAATGACTTGAGAATCATCGCCAAAAAGATGGCAATGGGGTAAGGGGGCAAGAGCTTTCAATTTTTGCTGACGCTTTTTGGAGGTGATTACTTTTGTATTGAATGATTCATAATTCCATTGCACTTTCATGGTAATTAAAATTGTCATAGTGAAACAGTCAAGCTTTAATTGTTTTTTGCATTTGATGTTTAAATTTATTTAAATCCTATGCCAATGAATGTGAGAGTAATTAAAGCTGATTATGACCACATTTTACACATTTCACGAGCTGTAAAATTTTTGCTGGCATTTTAATATATTTTGACAATATCTGAAAGTGGAAAACAAAAGGATCGAAATTTATGTGTATGAAATTATTTAAATTAATTTGCTTTAATGCTGTTATAAAACTTGAATATATGCTGTAATAATGTCCCCAATTTATAAACACTTTCAGTTTCAAATTAATGCCTTTTAAGGATGTTGGTTTAGTTTGATTATAATGAGAAGATTTTTTTTGCGATATACAATTTGCATCATTTAATTTAAAGGCTTTGCAATGATTTATTTTAAAATTTCAATTCAATATAAACTTCTTTAGCATAATTAATATTCAATGTTCGTAATATACCATTTACCAGGAATTTTCCATTCAATTAATTAAGTTTTCAGTTTGTTTGCCGCTTGTCGCTTGGCTTCATGGATGAGTTAGTTTATTGTCAACGCAAATACAGGTAAATACTCTGTTAGTTGGAATGCACAAAATGGCAAAATGTTGAAGCTAATCAGTTAATTGCTCAATTAAATGCCGCAGGTCACGTAACCATTAGAAGGTCCAGAATGAGGACCAGCACCGGGACCAGGACCAGGACCAGGACGAGGCCCACTACCAGGACACTTGTGCGTGAGTGTTTCCACTTGGATTGGCTCAGACATAAACTTCGACTGCGACTCAAACTTCAATTGTTTAAACAATCTGGCAAAATCACAAATCACGCGAGCGTAAAATGTCGATAAGTCCCACTGAATGTCAACACTTCAACCTGGGAGCCATCTGTCTCTGTCTCTGGCTCTGGCTCCATTGTTTGCACCAAATTCTAATCTTCAGTTTTACCAATTTTTGTCTCAAATTTAATTCCTTTTCACGTTTTGTCTGTTGCTCCCACGCCTTGTCTTTGCGGTGTGGTTTTCTGTTTCACGTTTTGCTAATTTCTCCGCCATTAATTTTCCAATTTTGTCTTTGTTGTTTTGCCATTTTTGCGGTTTGGTTTTTCCAATAGATTGCAATTGAAAGTGAAAACATGAAAGTGTGAGTTGGAAAATGATTTGTTTGGTTGCTGCCAAACCACTTTGATTAGGCCATTATTTAGCTTGATTAGCTCTAATGAGTAATACGATTGGTCTGATGTCTTGTCTGATGAAGACTGGTTAATGCAATTTTGTAGCTCTCTTTCCCTCTTCTTCCCCTCTTTTAAGTCGAAAACGTCAATGGGAATGGCTCTGGCTAGGGTCCTGATGATGTTTCAACAGAAAGACAAATTTTAGAGTAGATTTTCTCATAAATTAAATCAGCAAATTCTTCTGTGACTACTCTATCAACTACCAGTTGGAAGTGAATTTAATTCGCTAAGTCAAAACTAAACTAAACTATATTGTCTAATATTAATTGACATTTTTATTAAAGTTTTCAGTTGGGCCAAACCTCTTTTGCTCTCCTCACAGAACTTGATTGACTGCCTCTGAAATGTGGCGTATTGTTTCAATGTTTTAAAAATTATTATATTTTGAATTGTTTTTTGTGTTTGCTCATAATCTAATTAAGTGGACTTTGTATTTGTTTTAATTAAGCCGCGTTTGATGTTTTATTTTTTTGTGGTTGATAGAAAACGATTTATAATTTATTTGAATATAATTGTATTAATTGATTTTATTTATAAATTTGCGGTATACCATTTTATTTTTTTTTTTTTTTGGGTTTTTGATGATGTAATTAGCAGTTGTTGTTGTTATTGTGGAGAAACAATGATTGGTGGCTCAGACTAATTGATGGTTTCGCAAATTGAGGTTTGTGGAGCGCAGAATTTGGTGTATATAAATTTACTTTTTTATATATATGTATATAAAATTATATACAGGGTGTTTAAATTAAGATTTTCAATACTCTCTTTTCTCTGAAATTTGTCGCAAATATTTGCCATTCATTTCGAATGTAATAATATGGCATATCAGTTAACATTTCTTCTGAAAATAGGCGTGACTAAAATGCATATTTTTGCCGCATTTTACATAAGGAAATTAGTTAATTTTTTAGCCAAAGTGTTCTGTGTTGCCATGAGACTAAAGCTTGTTCTAGGTAAAAGTATTTATTTTCGCATGTTTTGAACTAATTGAATAATATTTATTTTCAGTTCTTTTGACATTTATGCTGCTACAGACAATGGCTGCAAAAAAGAACGTCAAATGGTATGAATTCTATAAGAATATAAATTTGCCCATCATAGGGACATCAGTGAAGAAATAATAATAAAAATCCCAAACAAATGGAAAACCCGTTGTGAATATCAAATTGGGAGTCGGAAAGTCCTTGATCAACATGAAGTCGAAATACATCAAGACGATCTATGAGATAGAATTGCATTCCCTTTTTTTTTGCGAAGGTATTAAATAGTCTATGGATATTGATTAGCTGCAGCACTTGGCCATTCTATCCGTTTCTCTTTTTAGCTAAATACTTTTACTTCTGTGCATAACTGTACCTTCTATTTAGTACTGAATATGAATGCTAATTTGATTGACATTTAAATTTCAATAGAATCTAGTATTCTAAAGTTAAGCCCAACCCAATTCATTCATAACTTGAGATATTCTTAAGAAAAAGATCCATTGGGATTGCTACTGTTTTGCCGATTTATTGTCTGGTTTTTCTTTGTAAGTTTTTGCAAATTTCTATAGATTCTCGGTGTGTACCTTCCCAGGCGGCTTAGCTTTAAGCCGGCTTCTTTTTTTATCAATGACTTTTGATATTAAAATTCCATCATTATCTTGTTGCCTTTTGCCAATTTGTCAGTCATTCGGACACTCACGATGTGTTAACATGTAAATTGATATCTCAACATTGAGAATAAACGATAAGTTTTACGATCCGACGGCCAGCGGAAAGAAGGTAAAAGACAAAAAACAAAAAACACAAAAAAAAAAAAATAAAACAATGTATGTAAATAAACCGATTCACGTTGTATTCACAATGAACGTGGTTAAATCAAGTCTGTAATGATGCCCTGCGAACGGATGAGCTCAAACCCAGACTACTAGAGTATTGATCAATGAAAACTTTTTATGTGGTTTTGTGTTGGTTAGGTTCGCATCAGCTGGGTCAGGGGTAGGGGTAGAAGTAGGGGTAGGGGCAGGGGCAGGGGACGGGGCATTGTCTTTGTGGTGGTTGTCGTCAACCTTACAAACTAACTTCATTGATAAAACTTGTTGTTGCTGCCGGTCGCTTCCTCTTTGTAAGCGATTTTTTTATACTAAATCCGGTTTGCTGGGACGCCGATTGTTTGGAATCGATATCATGAGACTGCCGTGCCCCACTAGGTGGAATTTGCTTTAAAGCGATATGAGAAATGGATTTAGCTCCTTTTGTTGTTTCACAAGTGTCTGTTTAGATGCTGCTTATTATATGAGGTTTCAGTAAGGTATTCTAAAAATTTTAAAAATATCACCAGAAGCAAAAAGTGAAATAAACTAGACAGAGTTTTCAAGAGTTTGGCTTTTGGAATTCGTCCTTATTTTCCATACCCTTTCAAGGGAAATGTCGCCTTGGCTTTGATATGAAAGCCAAAGTCTCTACTCTCTAGAAAGTAAAAGAATATCAAATCAGTTGGTTAAAAAATTAAAAAAAATTCATTAGCCAACTTTTTTAATTGCTTGTGCTGTATTATAATTGGAATTTACCAAACACCAAGGATATATCTTTGCGTGTGTGTGTTTGTGTGTGCGATATTTGAATGAACTATTGATCAAAAACTGTCCTAAGCCGACAAAGTGTCATCACGATCCATTGCAAACGGAGCTGCAGCTGGAACTAAACCTGGATCCGCATTAGCTTCAAATGCAGGAGTGTTGGGGTCCTTGGAACCTTCAGGAATTGGATTAGGTTGAGGTGCTGGCTCCGCAATGGGTTTCGGAGCGGCTATGGGATTGGGATTGGCTTCAGCCAGCGGACTCGGAACAGCTGCCGGCACTGGGTTGCCATTGACGACGCTGTGCAGCAACGCAAAAGTGGCCACTAAAAGAATCACCAATACTACAATTAGTTATATTAAATTGTTTTGTAATTTGCTACTTTACCACATGCTAAAGTGAATGCCGTAGAAAACTTCATGTTCTCCAGTCGAAAAGAGTCTGATGTTTCCTATGAAATGAAAGGAATCTTTTATAGGGGGCCACCGCCAAAGAAGTCAACTTGTGTGGCAAAAATCAATTTGCTTTTATGACCCAAAAGCAAGTTTAATGTTCCACTGGGTTTTTATCAAGAAATTGTATTTATTTCTCTGTGATGCGTATCATAAATATGAAAAATCATAAGCGAAACCTAGACACGGGGGTGTCGTCTTAAAGTGGGGGTAGGCAAAACAATAATAATCTTTATGGAATATTTAACACTTTTATTAGATAAGATTAAAGCTTCATTTCAATCTATGAGAAATTTCAACTTTTCCAATTAATTTAGTTTGGCACTTTTTTTGTGCATTTAATGTGGATTGGGATTTTATTTGGAATCGGACCACTATATCATATAGCTCCTATAGGAATGATCGGTCGAAAATTCACTTTCAGTCCAATAACTTGCTTCTTTTTCAAGCGATTATTATCAAACTTAATATTTGTTGGTTATAAACAAGTATATTATAATATTAGTGCCAAAGTTGATCAATCAACTATTTCATATATGTAGGTCCCATAGGAATGAACGGCCCGAATACAAATTTCGGTCGGGGAAACAAAAAAACAGACAATTTAAGTGTCGATTTTTTTCACTAAGACACCTATACGTTAGGAAAGTGAAACTAACAACTTGGAAGTGTATACAAACTTTGGCATGGCCGAAGTTAGCACGGCTTATTGGTGTTTTTTTTATATTTTAAAACAATTATTGTAATTGCTTGTGCATTTCTGACATTGAATATTTCTAAGTTTTTGTTGGCATGAATACTTTTAAGTTTAAGCTTAATAATTGGAGCCTACCAAAAATAAGAATTTTTATGAATTCTCTATGATAGATTGTAATCTGCAAAGTTATTAAAACTTCAGCATGGCAATAATTGGTTCAACCTTTTATTAATCAATTTATCATTTGTATAGTATCTTTAAATATCTCCTGAAATTGTATATGGTTTTTGATGAATTGCAGATTCTAACAACCAATTCTTGAGCAAAGTCTGCTTTACTGGAGATCCCATGGCTATATTGGGAGTCGATAAGAACGCGTTGAAAAATGTCACTGAAATAAAAACTATAAATCTAATTAGTTTCATTTTGAAATATGCAAAGAGTGAGACTTACACAAGCTGATTAGGATCTGCAACCAGAACATAATGTCCGTTGTAAAGTTTCCAAGAGTTTCAAAGAGAGTGACAAGAGTGCTCGCCATTGGTTTTTTAATGTAGTTGCATTTAAATCAATTATCAACACAATAAACACACAGAAGTAATAAAACTTAATTGATGGCTGGTAACTAATTATGAAAAAGTGAAAAGAGACTTCTTGCAACTGTCGAAATCGAATAATATCGACTTGTAATTCCATTTTTTTTTTAGAATTAACTTGAGTATATAAGTTTAAGCCAAATATATTTATGTTCCTGCTATAGAAGTTATTGAAGTAATGGGGTTCTAATGGTTTGTTGAACCAAAGTTTAACCTCTCAACCAAAGTTCCATCCCGACTTACTAAATGTACAATCGATATAAGTAATATACACACACACACTCATAATTTGTTATAGAGGAAACCAATTAAAATTGTATATTTTTTACAATAAGCTTAAGCAAGCCTAAGTTTGGAATGTATCCAAGTCTTAAGTGCTTTTACATATATATTTTTTGATTGTATATTAAATGGTATATACTAATAAATGGTCAAGTTACCGAGTTACTATATATGTATTATTATTATTATACTTGCAGAGGATATGCATGTATTGATTCATGAATTGCCTTCGCTAATTGTTGTTGCACTTTCGTGTTGTTTCCATCTTTTTCCAATCTTTTGAGCACATGATGACCCAAATGGGTGATTTTATCTAATAAATCATCACCTCCGCTTAGTTTCAATGGCTTATCTTCAACGGTCCTTTGATTGATAACCGTTGGGATAAGACCATTTAGGATTCCCTGGATTCCATTCTTATTGTTGTTGAAGTGGACATTGGCATCAATTCTGATTTTGGGGGTTTTTACAGTTCCATAACTTATAATACCAAATAGTGATGATGCAGGTCTGCTGTTAATGTGTTCGAGTCTAATTCCCCCACGAATCAAACCAGAGATTAGGTCGCCAGGTGTGAAAATTTTGTTGATGTCAAGCTTTACATTTGTCTGAACTTTGCCGGTTATGTCCATTTTTAATTTTGCCATTAGTTCTCTAAACAGACTATTGGACAAATCGAATCCACCGTATAATTTTGCTATTTCGGGAGGAATCTGAATAGCCTGTCCTTGTGGGCTAGACACTACATATAAATAGGGAAGAATTAGAGACATTTTTGGTGGCAAATAATTGATATGTGCCTGAATCTTTGGCCGGGCCCTGTTAATGGACAACAGATATTCATTGATCCATAGAAGAATGTTGAATTGATCAAGGGGGTTCTTTTCCTTAGTTATCGATTTGGGCTCCTCATTAACTATGATTAATCTTGTTTTAGAATTCTGGTTAGCCTTGTCAGGGAATTTGAATTTAATGTCAATTTTTAGTTTATCTCTAATCGATTGATTTAACTGGACCATACGCAGCAAAAGATTTTGAATATGCTCCATAATTACTTTGATTACTTTTTTGTTTGGATTTTTGGCAATTAAATATTTTTGCAACAATAGTCGAATTATAGGATGAATCTTAGGCAACTTTTTATTAGGTTTGATAGGAAGCAGACCGCCTTTAGGTGGCTTAATGTCGCCAGGCGATAAGTCAAACTCTCTGTGTATAATCGATCCGTTACCCTGTCCGGGTAGTGAGATTTGGATATCGATTTTCAACCAATCCTTAATAAGTTGATTTAGTTGTATAACCCTCAACAGAACATCTTGTAATTTTAATGATTGATTCGGATCGAATGGCTTTCGTTTGTTTAAGGCCTCGTGCTGTAGGAATCGTTTGAGTAGAATGAGAAGAATGGGCGGTATACGTTTCGGGGGTTTCGGCTTGTCGACACTTTTCTCAGCTGGTTTCGTCTCTTTAACAACCAAAGTTATTCGTGTATGCTTGGGCTGATCCTTACTTGGACTTTCGATGGACTTGAAATTGACATCAATTGTGAAAATGCCTTTAAGGACTTTGTTCAAACGTGTCACTTTCGTAATGATATCTTGTATATTCTCAAAGACAACGCCAAATTTATCACGGTCCTTAACCTTAGGCTTGGGGCTAATGGGAATGGCCTTGAACTCTGTAATGCGAGTCGCATTTTTGTCACCAACTCTATTTAATTTAATTTTTAAATTGACATTTATCCAATCGTCGATGAGAAGGTTTAAGAATGTTGCCTTCGTAATAATGTCATGTAGGGCTCGACTGAATTTGCTAGCTGCCTCAACGTCATCGATGTGGGTAAGTATCAAATCGTGAATAGCAATAAGAAGCAATGGTGAGACCTGTAGCCGACGGTCAGGATTAACGGGCAACTGATCGGGTTCGTCTGGTGATTGCGGAGGCAGTCCTAGTTTGTCCAAATAGTCGGTGCCATTCAATTTTTTATCGTTAATAATCACAACTAATCGCGTAAGACCAGGACGACTCTGCTTGGCATCTTTGCCAAATCTAAAACGGATTTCCAATCTTATTAATTTTCCCAAACGTTGATTGAACTTTGCCACAATCGAAATGATCTCCTTAAGGCGATCAATAATATCTTCAATCTTAGGATCACCTGACGTCTGCGTACTTAGATAGTTTTGGATCAAAGTAAGAATAATGGAAGAAGTGAGTGGCACTTTTGGTGCTTTTGGTGCATTTGGTGCATTTGGCGACTCCGGTAAAGTGTCTTCTTCAGACCCAGGAAGCACCGCAGGAATCGACCCGGCTTCAGATGCATTCGCATGTCGTTCAATGTCAGGCAAGCCCACAGAGAAATTGGCTTTTAAACTGTCATAATTCGTGGTAAAATTTTTGTTAAAATAGAAGGTCATATCAATCTTCAGCAAATTGTTCAAAAATATGTTTAGCGCAATGATTTTTGAAATAATTCCTTCTACATGTTCAATTCCATTATTTTCATTTTGCTCATTAAGATATTTTTTGATCAACGTAACAAATACGGAGTAGCTATTGCCAATCGGAGATTTTGTGGTCGTTGTGGATTTTTTAGTTGTAGATTTTTTAGTTGTAGTTTTTTTAGTTGTAGATTTTTTAGTTGTAGATTTTTTAGTTGTAGATTTTTTAGTTGTAGATTTTTTAGTTGTTTTAGATTTTTTAGTCGTTGTAGATTTCTTAGTCGTTTTACTTTTAGATAATATTGAAGAGTCTGTTGTCGTTGTAGTCGGTGATTTTTTAGATGATTCTGAAGTCGTTGTCTCAATAAGACTCTCAGAGTCCTTTTTGGCCACAGACCGATTGTAAACTTTAAAAACTATTTCGTAATCATACCTATCGTCAATTCCTGGCTTAGATTCTTTTGGTGGTATCACATGGTTAACTAGTTGATTATACTTTTCCGCGATTGACGAAAGGAATCCTTTTAGAAATTGGTTGAACTCCAGATTTCCGGTAATTTTAATTGAATCAGAAGAGCAATTACATGCCGGCTTCTTCTGGAACATATCAAAAATGAATCCATTTGCAAGATTGGATTGTATAAAAACGCCCAGGCCTAATAGGAAATTAATTTGTCAATAGAAGGAAGTGAAATATTTAATAATTTTGTGATTTGATTTACTTACAAAGGCCCAGGAGTAAACCGTGTCTCATCTTGGCGATTCTTGGAAAGAGAGTAAAATTGTTTGAATATATGATTCGATTTATATGGCGAATTGCCATAAGAAATGAATTGGTTGAAACAAATGCTTCTTATCCGCCTATTATACCTCTTAAAATTAGCCAGCAAAATTTACATTAAGCGTTTGAAATTCGCTGATTCGTTACGAAATGCTGCCCTAACCCCTTGTTCCCGCTTACCAAAGTAAAAACTTAAGCTATATATATATATATATAGTTTAGTTATGTATTTTAGCTGATAATTTATGGGATATACTGATACATTTAAAAGTTTTAAAAAAGGATTTCTGTCCCTAAATTTGCAACCAATTCAGAAAGTTTTAAAGAAAGTTTCTGGAAAGATTAACATTACCCGTTGCCAATTCACCGATAAATTATGACATTAGATTTTGCAACTCATTCATCTTAGGCATGCAACCGAATCAAAATAAATATCAGGTTTGTCGAATTGTTACTCTTCGGTTTTAAATTGATTGCAATATGTCAAAAGTTATTGCCTCCCAAGCAGATTTTAAGAAAACGGATAAATGGAACTTCAAGTTCCTTAACATTAAGCCATTAATAGCCCTTAAAATCTCTCCCTATAATACGAGTCTACTTATAGAAATGTAGAACCAATATGTCAACCAAAGATTTTGCCAACTGAATTGGTTCTTTTCTAATTATGTGATCAGTTATTGATATCACATTCAGTTTTTTACCCGGTTTTTCTCATATACCGTCTGCTGCTGCCCTGTCTTATATGATGCTGAAAGTCGTTTCAAGTTTCTTTAGATTTCAAATTTTTCTGTTTCCCCTTTCATGACGTCTCCACAGCGGGTTATTTGTACCTAAAATGAGCATTTTTTGTGAGTTTCCAAATGTAATTTAGACATTTAGACTATGACATTAATAACCGATTTGAATATGTGTGTCTTTTAAATGCATTTGGAATAGAAATTCGATTGTTAGCCAGTTGGTGAGAAGTGAATGTGCGGTAGACCGGTGGGAGGCATTTGGTTTACAGTTACTTAGGTGACATATATATCAGGTAAATGATTCTCTCATTTGTGGTGTAATCAAATTACAAAACGAATCAGACAACTTAAACGTAAAACGATAAATTGCATTTTAATTTCATCTTTTTCCCCACTTAAAACGAACTCAAATGGAAAAGTGAGCACAATGTTTAGTCTTTTGCAATACTCTTTAATCGCAGTGGGAGCGGGAAAACGATAAATCCATTTCTGTTTTCCAAATATGTTTGAAATGTGTTATCTGTTCGGCTAAATCAATACCCTACTTTGTGTTTTTTCTTAGCATTTCTTCTTAAAGAGAATTCCAGAATGCGTAAATAAATTTTTTGTAACCTATTGCGAAGGTTACAAAACCTGAGTAAAGGGCAAGTTATATAAATAGACTTCATAATAACTTCTGGGCCATTGCGAATTTCTAGTCAATTTGTAATGGCTTCCCTTCTTAAAATTTACATACTTCTTTAAAGCAGTAGAAGTAGTTTTTTATAAAATTCAAACGAAACAATAATGTTTAGGAACTTTAATTGAATACTTAAAGTTAATACAAACATTTTTTTGAAAGTAAATTGCTTGAGGTCATAGCCAAAATGCTTTAAAGAAGATTGATTTTTTCTTTGGCCTAAAAATCTCCACTGAAAGCGCAAAAATTGCAGACACATTATAATTAACTGGCAAAAACGAAAACGTTTTGCATAATAAATCATTGGGTTTTCATATATCATTTTAATTATGAAGATACAAAGAGAAAAAAAAAGAACCGCAGACAGACACAACAAATAAACAAGAAGAAAGAGGTTTAAATTTAAAGACAAAGACACAATTTAAAGACAAAGTCAAGGAAGCGGATTAGTTTGAGCATCGTCGAAGTATGAATACACTTGCAAATTTTCAGTGGTCCTTTGGAAGCTAATTTTATCGGCCACTCTCTCTTATGTGCTCCCAATTGTAGATTCTTGTCTTATATAGGAAACACCATCCCAATGAAGAATAAAAGTGATTTAGTTGAACTTCATGCTTTATGTTTTGAACATTTGTTTGGGAACATTTGGTTTACGGATTAAATTTTGAATAAGTTAAGAAAAATAAATGTAACTTGTGAAAAATGCATATGTAAAGTTAAACAATTTTTTAAAATATGGGTCACCCTAAGATGAACCTTAGCGACGTGCATGTAACTGGGAACCAATATGCATCTGGAATTTCTAATAAAGTCGTTATTGAGCGCCAGCGTCTGTATGCTCCTCGTGTGCCTTATCTAAAATGATGTATTATTTGGTATATCGTTTATCGTTATCGTTTATTGGTATCGTTTACTTGCCCATCTCTTCTTCATTTTCCATATGAGACTGTATCTCTTTTTCACTTTCCATATCAGCCTCCATCTTTTCTATCTCCATATTATTTGGGGACGTTTCATTTACGCTTACTTTTGGGCGTGCCTTGGCAATTTGTCCTGCACAAGATACACACATACCAATGTCATCTCCCTTTAATGCGACGACTGTTTGAGTTGCGATCGTGCGCTTAGTGGCCGTTAGAACCAAGTCTTCCAGCTCGTCAATATGAACAATTGATACAGTTCCCGATTTGAAGCGTATAAAGTTATCGCCCGAACTTTTTGTATTCTGTGAGGAGTTTACTTTTCCGTTTTTCTGCAAAACAAGTTCGGAGATTATTACTTGGCTTACGTCGCATTCGTTTTGTCCTACCAAATTTGATCGGGGCCAGTACTTATGGAGTGTGTAGACAACACTGCAAACCATAAGACCGAAGATGAATAAGTTGTAGTACAAAGCTCCTTCACCACAGCTCAAAATCGAACATCCTTCCAGAGAGGTTTCCGCTTGGCGGGTAAAAAATGAAAACAAATTATTCATTTTCTTACTTAAGTTATGAGAGAAAATTTCAGAAGTTGTTTCTCAGTTGGAAGCGTACTCTATTGTGATTTCTTTCTAGATTTTCAAATGACTAGTTGGATATTAGCCAACTTAGTTTTCTATAATCATTTGTCCCAGCCTATTAGGTTCTACAGATTCTGAAACCAAATTTCGAAAGCATTGTGTTTAGACATAAAGAACTTTGCCTGCTCAGAGCCAGACAAATCGGCTACAAAAGGGATCAAAGAAACCAAATACTGAAGGCCATCGATGTCGATGATGATCCAGTTGTGCTTTAGGCCACATTGACGCCTTTCCGCTTGGCCAGCCTAACGGGCTCCACCTGACGACAGCGGATATGGCCAAGACGTCGTCGCTCGCTTACCCTTACCCTATCCATCTGGTCTGGTCTGATCTGGTCTGGTCTTGGGCCACCTGTTTGCAGCACTTCAAGCTGTTGCAGTTCAGCTGCTTCAAGTTGTTTTTTTTGGCTTTAATAAGGACCCGCTCGTGCCGCAATCGGAAGTTCATGTTTATGATATGGGATACTTTTGGCCAAAAGGCGGAATAAGGCTATCAGCTGCCACTTGAAGTTGAAAGCGAAGTTTGTTGATTTGTTTTGTTCAAGATAAGAGTTGAACTTGTGTTTAAGTCATTATTAATTCGCCATTTAATGAAAACAGATAAAGTCTAATCAAGAATACTAACAATGCAAAAATTAAAGAACTTTTTAACCTCTTTATTAAGAGTATCATGCAATTTCTTTCGCACTTAGAAACGCTTTTCTATTCCGACTAGTTTCATTAAGATTTCCATCAAGACTCATGTCCATTCGTTCAATTGCATTACGAATTACAAAGCGCAATTCTAAAGATCAATTCAATCTAAATCACTGCCCAATTTATTAAAGACCATTCGTTCTGAAGATATATCTTAAGTGCCACTAACAAGCCTTCACTTAACTCTATTTGAACACATGGCTAGACTCCACCTTTTCAGAGAAGAACAAAACAGAGCCGCTCTAATGTAGAGATACAATTGTATCTTATAGAACTTTGATTGATGGCTGGGCAATCGAATTGTAAGTCTTTAATGATTTACAGCTACTACTTATAGGAAACACGAACAGAGAATGCAAAAAGCAAGCAAGAGAAAAAATGAAGCAGATGAAAATATCGAAAAGGGGAAGTTCGCTTCCCCTTCCCCATCCCCTCTGTGCACCCCATCCGCTTGGGCAGTTGCAACAAGTGCAACAACCACATTTTGTTTACAATTGGAGCACGTCTGTTTTGGCTGCTGCTGCTGCGAGCTCCAGCTTCAGCTGCTGACCGTTGGCCATTAACTTTGCAGCCGTCTGCAATTACACCTCTTATATGAAGATGAAGTTCTGGTAACTGGAGCATGGTTTGAGAGTACACTCGCTCTTCCCTCAAAAACTAAACAAAACAAAACATAACGAAAAAGAAAAAGGGGGGCAGCAGAGGGGCAACCTCATCATTCCTCGCATAGCTTAACGCCCGCTTCATTTTTTTTTTTTCCTACCTGCCAAGAGCATTGAACGCTCTTGCTCTCTGCCCCCAAACTAGTCCATTCGATGGGTCTGTGTATGCTTTTCACACGCTCATGTGAAAAGCGTGCTATGATACAATTTTCATTTCCATTCCTCATTCTAGACAAATATTTAACCGTTTGTTTGGAGGAATGTCATGCAAATAACTACCAACTACAAGTTGTAATTCTGTTAACGTTACAATTGAATGACTGAGTCGGTGGGAGAGGGGGCAAGGGGTCCCATCCCATGGGATGGGAAACAGGGTTTCTTTGTAATGAGAATTGCTCTATATAAACTAAGTTCCACACATTGAACTTTGATATTTGAATTTAGTATGGTTTAATCGATGACACGTTAAGAAAAGTGGTAAAAAAATAAACGTAGCTATTAGAAATTAACGACAATAAATAATAAAAAAAAACCCTCACAACGAAAATTAAACTAATTCTAATACATGTGCTAGAACAAAAATGTAAAAACTTAACGAAATAAGAAAGAGTTGTATACAAAATAGTAGAAAGCATTTACATTTAAAGATGAAAGTTAGAGTATTTTAGGTCCATAGATCACCACTAATATTTCTTCTTCTTCTTCTTCGTGTTGATGGCCACTAATTAGAGTCTGATACATGGATTCTTAATTGGCCAAGCCATGAGATACTTGCATAAGTTTGCCTTGCTTTATGCTAATGCTAATTAAATCAATTTCATAAAAGCAAACAGAAAACCTAAAATTGGTTCCGCAAAATTTTTCACAACTTCACAAATCATCAACGACATCCATCCATCCATCTGTGCGTCCGTCTATCTATCACAGATCTAATGATGCTTGACTTGGCTCATCATTCGTTTCGCCAAAAAAAATTAAACTTCAGTTATATATGGTTGTCGTCTTTTTTTGTTGAAACTTTTTCTTTCATTTTTTTTTTTTTGGTTATTTCTTTGCTGATGATAATTTCACTTTCATTAATATTTCGTTATTTTGTTGGGCTTTTGGTTTTGTTTCAGACTTTGGCTTAATTAATTTTAAAATCACTGTTTTTCATACCCATTAGCTCAAAGCGGATATTAGGCAACTGCATGTAGAAAACGTAAAATAGTATTCTGACTAATTAAACTAATTAATTTAATTTATGTTAATATTCATCAACTTTGAAACACAGTTCATTGAAGCTCTCGACCAGTTAGGCATAATCTGAAAAATTTCAGATCTTGCTAGCCGATTGATGGGTGCCCCATTTGGTTTTTTCAATAGTCAGTCCAATATCCAAGAGTATCCCGGCTAAAATTTGATGATCAATTTTGGTCTTGGTCAATTGAAGATCTCTTCCATTGTCTTATAGGCGTTTTTAAGTTACGTCCAGGGTATTTAGCAGTCATTACTATTCTCTTTCGTTGCCCTGTTTTGTTTTGTGATGGTTTGTTAAATAAATCATAGCATTGCTGGTGGAAAATTACATTTGACATTTGACTTTCTTTAGGTCTTTAAGAGGGAATTGTGGGGTTAACTACTTTTTGGGGTTTTTGTTTTTTTTAATTTTACGATTATCATGTCCAACAGCAAGTCCAAGCGAAGAGTTGTCTTTATTGTGCTTACCATAACAAGACTTTAGGCCATAAATGGCAAGAAACGTGCTCATAATAAACAATTTTGTTAGGAAAATTCTAGGTAGGAAGTTTGAGAATTAAATTATGCATTATAGCTGAGGTACAAATCGTATTTGATCATCGTTTGACACATCATAGCTAAGATAGAAAAATCTTCTGGAACATACTTTGCCTGGCTTGCTGCTCGAAAACATATCCAAGCCCATCCGGTGGCGCTCTCCCTCTCTGTCTGTCCTCTTTGCTTAACCCATCCCCGAAATACTCATTTTCATGCGCAACCTTTTTGAAAACCCACACGGCGGTCTGCCTGCCTGCCTGGTCAAATCTAATTGGAAACCAGTTTTTCCACGCAACGCAAAACACTCTTGGCAACATTTTAAGAAGAAGCCACAAAAAAGAACTAGTTCGTTCGGATACAAGCAATCCCACAGACATTGTCAACGTCAAAAACCCACACACAATCGCTCGCAAAGAGACACCTACATGCTTATTGCTTAGCAACATGTTGCTAGACGAACCTCCCGATCCGCTCTCTCTCTCTCTCTCTCTCACAGGCCTTCTGTATGCTACGCTCTCTTTGTTGCTTGCTGTTTATGTATCTCAACATTAGCCCATACTGAGACAGGTTAGCCCTCGCTGCTGAGTCTGAAACTCACGACTTTAGTTTGGCTGCAAATATTGTTCAGAGCGGTTCGTTGTCACGGTCGCCCGTCCCTAATATCGTCTTTTAAACGCATTTAATCCATTAACGGTATCCAGTCTTATCAATGACAGACACATTTAACTGAAGAACTAAAAACTAAAAGTGCATGTTGAAATTTTTTGCTATGTTATCTTAAGAAGAGTGTTTTGAATTTAGAACAAAATATCTATTAATAGAGAGAGCACACAGTTCAAACTAAAGAAGAAACTGCCGCTGCACCTGTTTCCTGTGTCATCGCCGGCATCGCAACGCATCTGGTTGGTTCTCCCCGCACGTACGCACCTTTGGCTATGGCTCCGCATAAAAATGCCATCGGCACCGAAGTGAAGTGAAGCTTGATAACTTAATGCCAAAAGCAAAAGGGCTATAACATAAAAAATAAAAAACAAAACAAAACAAACCAAAAAAAAAACCACAGCAACTTGAAGACGGCCTTGTCTTGTCTCATTCGCCCTGTGAGTGTGCCACCGTGTGTATCTGTATCTGTGTGTGTGTGTGAGTGTGTGTATGAATTTTCTTCTTCGTACTATACTCACCGGCAATCCATCAAAGTCAGCCTATAAAAATTCTTTGGGATTACACAGTCTTTCGGATTTAAAACACAACAACAAAAAAACAAAAAAAAACCGATAGCCGCTTTTTTTGTTTTAAAGGTAAGCTTAAGAGTTCATTCAAACTTAACCCAGTTTAAATGTTTGTTTGTTTTTTTTTTTTTTTTTGCTTCTCTAATTAATCCAGTTCAATTTTTCACTCTTCTGTGTGAAAGTCTTTGATTTTAATCAATCGAAAACCTACTTGTCGAGTTTTTCGTTACGCTGCGTGTTGATTTTGGCGAAAGTCTAGAATTTTCTCCCAATTTGCTTTTTCCAATTAAGCAAACAAGATCTTTAACTTTCTGAATCATTTGCCTGAGTGCTTGAAAATGATTATGATATTTCGCTTTTTCTTTCGCTTTTTGGCCAAAGTTGATTGAACTTGCGAAGGGTTTTGCAACGGGGTTCTCAAACAGCTAACTGAGTTCACTGAGTCAGGGAGACAACTCATTTCCGTTTCCCCATCTCAAAGACTTGGAATCATTATCATGCAAATTTTTCCCTCCTATTACCGATTTCTGCTTATATCATTGTCGGCTCTCTGACATATGACTTTGTATACAGACATATACACATATATTGTGAGACATTTTTAGCATATTTATGCAAATTTATGTATGTATGTATGCAGATGGTGTGTCTTTTCTTGGGAGGTCCCACACAACGATTAACTTCGACCTTCCCATTTATTTATGTTAATTTGATTTGATTTTTGATTATTTTGTAAGTTGCTCACTTAATTAGTCAAATGTTAATAAATGTTATTAATATCGTTTTTCTTTAAATTTCTTACAAATCGTCATAAAAACGATTTTGAGTATGAGATGGATATCTCGCAGCTCGTTATATTAATATTGAGATCTATTGTTTGGAGACAAAATATTCACATAATCTGCATGCGTTCACACGCAATTTTGGAAAATGTTTATCTTTAAAAATGTTCGTGAGATTTACTTTAGATTAAGTCTTAATTTATAGTTTTCTCCTGAGAACTGAGTTTAAAACTATTCACTTCAAATGACCATAACTTGTATTGGTTATGTCGATGTTGGGTCATCTTGCAAGACATCTCAATTCTCAGCTTGGCTTCTAGAAACATAATAGAGTGAGTTATAAGCAACTCATTTTGTTAGATTTCTAGCATAAGATAATGATGACCATAACCTAGACCAACCACAAAATCGATATCCTCCCTTTTTCATTTGGTCGTTTTGATCATTAATCAATAGATTCCGCTAAACTACTTCCCATTTAAAACACTCGTAGTAAAGTGTACGTGCTTGCCAAATCAAATGAGGCGAGATAAGATCCCTTCGTCTTATACGGTAGATCACGTTTCTGTCCGAATCTCAGACTAATCCGAAATGGCTCCGAACTACTTGTACCTGTTTATCTGGGAGGGCGCTAAATGAAAACAAACCGCACTTGACACACGAGCAGGTAGAAGGATATACCGGGTGACGATCTCCAGGAGGGCATTGTTTGAATGCATTTCCTGATTTTTAATTAGCCAAATTGCAGCAACACACAAACACACACACACACACATACACACACAAACACAGACCAACAAATGTTTTCTATTCAATTGTCTTTTAAAGGACGTGAGCTGAATCTTTTGCAAAGAAAATTTCCAATAAAAGAAAATGTCTTTCACATAGGCATGGACAGGAAAAGAGAGAGAGAGAGAGAGAGGGAGAACAGGAAATTCAATTCAATAAACAATGTTAATAGACAAAATGATGGAACTTCAGAATTAAATTTCGAAAACTTGACGAATTTTAACATTAGTATTCGTTTTCTTTTGGCTTTGTTTGTTTGACGATTTGACAAATTACTGAAATATTCGTTTGTCTTTTGCCTGTTTCTGTTTTCCATGGAACTTTTTTGTAGGTATAATAATAAAAAGCAAATTTACGTTAATTAGTCGGTCGAGAAGTTCGGACTGACTGAATGAATAATGAGATTTGAGTATGATTTTTTGTTGTTGTTTTGTTGTCGTCATGAGAACTTCTCTGAGAATTTGATGTGTAGAATGATATATGATTAAAAGACTCGAATCTTCTCAGAATTTAATATGATCTAGAAATAGAAACATGCATATATGTTTGTACCATTGCGTGTATTGGCTCACTTCTGAAAGCTATTAGCTTTCCCTTTACTTTTCGAATCAAAGACTCAGCCGCAGCCGCACCCGCACCCGCACACAAATTAACAAAGACAATTGAAACCGATTTGCATTTCGAGATAAAAAAAAATTGGACCCGGACTTTTGTAGGCAATTGTTATTGTCGTTTTGTCGTGTCATAACTGAAATACAGCACATTTTCGCATTGATTTGCAATTCAATGAGGCAAGCTCTAAAATTCCAAAGTATTCCGTATTCAATTGAATTGAAAACACACCGAAAATTGGGGTTTTTTCTTTCTTTATTTTTGTTCAACTTTGCATTTGCCTTTATACCCGTTTCTCGCTAACTTGGCTAAATTACAGCTAAAAGCTGATGCTTAGTCAGCGCCTTTTGCGAAAAATGCTAAATTTAATAAACAAATAAAAACATTAGCAGCAAAAAAATAAAATAATATTTTATATATGTGGTTATGGATACTTGCTAAAATATATATATTTATGTAGGTATACCATTTTACCCTACTTGGTGAAAGGGTACATCTCTTGAGTACATCTTGAGTTTTAGTCATAATTCTCTTTGTAGTATATCACATATTCTCTTGATATTTGGGATACGTGTTTCTATAGTCATTATCTGATCTTTTGCCAAATTTCTTAAGAATTAAATAAAAAATAAACGAGATACTAAGGCAAGAGTGTTTGTTTTGGGCCTAATAGATGGCGACGCAATGTCCAAATCGAATACAAACTTCAATTCTCTTACCTAAAGGGTATCTTCAAGTCGTTGTGTTCACCCCACTTTGACTGATTTTGATTTATATTGATGCTTCAGCAAAAATTGAAAGTTGGCGCTGATGTGGGGAGACAGTTGCTCTTGGTTGTTGCTTGTTTTTGCCTTTATGCTGTTGACACTACGTTTTGTTAACAATTAATTAACAAAAAAGCAAAGTGGTAGCAAAAAATACAAAAAAAAAAAAAAAAAAACTGTTAGCCGTTAACTGTGAAATAATACGTTAAATGATGTGCCATAAAACAATTATAGGCAAATTTGTAAATCAACTGGTTTTTGCCTAGATACTTAGAAATAGTTTTCCTAAGGTTCTTCACTTGAGTGTGGGTTCCATGGAATTTGTGTTAAGTGGTTTGATATTGAATATTCGATGTGAGAGAAACTTGGATTAGTCATCTTGAAGCTATGTTTTAGAGGCTAGCATCTAATGCAAATATCTTTGTAATAACGAATCATTTTAGTATCTCTCATTATATGTAGATACGCAATCTTTCATGGTTGAAGAGTTTACAGGGTAACTCTAGGGAGGGGGGTTAAATATTTTTTATTTCTCTGAATTTAGTTTTGATTCTTTGTGTTTGTGTATCTTTTATGGTCAATCAGAGTTTATCTCGTAACTTTCTTTTGTCAAAGTGTCTCACCGGAAAAAAAAGAGAGCTAGAGAGAGAGACCGAGAAACTTATTTTCCAAGTGGAATCATTAGGGTCATTTTAAGTAGCTTCTGTTAACCTTTCATTTAGTTTGTTATTGGCCTTTTGAAGGCCTCGTAAAACCGTAGTCTTATCTTTTTACCAGATTTACTTTCTACAGTGGGTAAAACACGTGCCTTCCACTTTCAACAACAACTAACAAAAGCGACAAATTCTCACGCCCAGGTTAATCCCAGGTCTTGGTCTCTTGGTCTTGGTCTTAATGTGAAACCGCAAAATGCAACCGCAGAGCCACTCTTAGTGGCTCCTCCTATCCTGGGACACAGGAATTTTGAATTGCACTGTGGGAATGTTGGCTAAAAGTTGATTGACTTACTTTTTAGTTGTTGTTGTTGTTGTTATTGCTGGGTTTCATTAACATTGAATGCAACTTTTACTTGCTTCCCTGCTGAATCCCTCTTTTCCCCTATATGTATATACATATGTATGTAGTACCTTTTAGCCGTAATCGATATGCGTGTACAGTTGTTTGCTCTGGTTGCCTTTGGTCTAAAGACCGGAAGGGCCCACACAGTTTAAAGTCCCACTTTGGAGCTCTATTTGAGCGTGATTAATTTTAGTACATCAGTCACTCACCCAGTCAGTCAGTCATTCTCTCTGGCGACTACCAAAAATGCAAACACTTGGCACAGACATTCGGTCCCCATGCAAAGGGCCAAAAAAAAAAAATGGTCAGAGTAAAAGAAATAAAAAAAAGAGAACTTTTTGCACAATTGCATTTTTTTTTTTTCTCTCTTCCAATTTTTTGTCCCTCCTCTTGAGCTTCTTCTTTTGCTGCTGCTGCTTCTCTTGCAGCTCTTTTGACAAATTAACCAACTTAAAAGCTGTTACTGTTGGCCCTGTGAGCTACGGCCATAGCCAGTTGGCTGCCAAGTGACAACTTGATGTCTTCGTTGGCAGTTCATATGAGTGGCAAAGGGCACAGGCAGAGGCAGAGGCAGAGGCAGGGGCAGGAAGCTCCATTTGGGTACAACAATTTTGCTCTCCTCGTCTCTCTCTCCCAGGCGGCTTAATTGTGCGTTGGTAAATTTGTGTGGGAATCGGTTTGGCTTTGCAGATTTCCAGTCCTTTTTGTGACAAGGACTAAGCATAAGAAAAGTTATTAAGCGACCATAACAGTCCCAGATTAGCCAACCCAACTGTACTTATATTTGTTGCTAAGCAATTAATGAGAGTTTGCAATGAAATAAATCATTGCCTTGACTTCCATTCCATTGACAGAAAAATGCTCTAAGATAAGAGCCATAATTTCTCTTTACATATCAATTTAAAATTTGCTTGGAATCGCTCTAGAAACTGAGTCTCAATACGCTGGCCCACAAATGTGAATCATGTCGAACAGAAACCTATATATTTTCATAAGGCCTCTTATCGGGCATCGTCTCTCTCTCTTGGTTTTCATCTTTCTTTTTTTTCATTCAATTTCATTTCGTTTCGTTCATATATCACATGTTTTCGGAAGAAGGGGAGAGGGGTGGGTTAATATTAAAACAACTTAATCGACACTTCAATAAAACAGCAAAATGGAAAAATGGAAAAATTAATCGTCTGTAGTTTAAGTGGAAGGCTTCGCCTTCGTTCATATTTATGGCGGAGCCTTGTAAGAAAGAAAAAAAAAAAAACAAAAACAAAAGACTGCTTATAAAAATAAGTATTGCTACCCTTGGATATATATTTTTTTTTTGTTGTTCTCCAAAGATGTGCAGACGTGCAGGCAGACAGTTTTTAAAGGCCCCCCCCGCCACCTCTCTGTGGCTCATATCTTCATTAAGAGTTCCTTCTTGGAATTTACTGAAAACATATGTACAAGATATATTTGTATTCATCTAGGGAGTTCGAGTTGGAGTCGGAGTCGGAGATGCATTTGCATTTTGAAAGACTTGAGCATATTTTATGATTAGTTTATGTCTGTTGTGACTTTGAAAGCATTAGAGGGAATGACTAGAAAAAAAAAGAAACTTAAATGTGGGATAGTTTTTTGTTGTTTCTTTTTTGATTTATGTGAACAAATGTGCAATTTGCTGGCAGTCGAGACAATAAACGACCTTGCCTTTATAGCAATTTGTGAGACAGACAGGGGACACAGACTGTGTCTGTGTTTTGCGGGAAACAAAACGTTTTGTTTAGAACATTTACTGAATTTGTATACAGAATTCACTGTGCAATGAGCTGCAACTGAAACCAACAATTCGCCGAGTAGGTGTTGCAATAATTTATTGACAAACAAAGTTTGGGTAGAGAATAAAAACTAGAGAAAAAGAATACTTAACGTTTCGTTGGAAGAGCTGAAATCAAAATTGTGTAACAAAAACATAAATACACCGAAGAGTTTGTTGTTATTGTTGTTTGGTCTGAATTTATAATTTCCGGCTAGAGTTGAAAGCTTGATGCGATTTTTAGTTATTTCGTTGTTTGTTCAAAATGTTTTTTTTTTTTTTTTTTTGGATTTCTTCCAAATTTATGAGGCGACAAAAAGCAATGAAATATGACAGGATTTTCATTTTGAAGCGAAGCCAACGACAACAAATTTACTATATTTAAAACGACAAAAGGTTTATTTTGTATATACTTTGTACGTATGGTTTTTTTTTTTTTTTTTTTTTGTTTAATCAGAGTGCGCATAATTTAAGAAGTGCATTTAATTAATTTTTAACCATGTGTGTGACAGAGTGAAGAGCTTTTCAGCGCAGAAAATAATTAACGAGAATTTAATAACAAACATGAACATTAAATGCTCTTTAGATAAACATAAAAATCACTTTAATAAATATCAATTCCATGAAATGTTTATAATTAAGTACAAAAATTTGGAAAAACAAATTTCCACGAAATATTCTGTATATCAGTCTATCAAAAAATCAGTTCAACCTAATTAGCAGCTCATTAATATTTTTCCTTTTCGTACATAAGTATCTGCAGATAATAATAAATATGTATTTCAATTTAATCACAGAAAAAGAGCAGAACTAAAGCCTTATAGTGTAGTATGTTTCCTCTTTTTCCAACATTGTCAACTGTAATGTAAAATTCTATAAAGTGGCACGCCCACCATTCCATCAGCTGAGAGAACCCATAACAATTGCTGGTCAATATGAAAAATGAATAATTGATTAATTAATGAAACAATTGAGTTTAATTGAGTGTCATAGCGAGATTTCCTGTTTTTTTTTCTTTCGTTTTTGGTTGGCGTTTGTTTTTGTCTATCTCTTTGTTTTAATTTATCATATTATTTCCGACAAATGGGCAACTGCAGCTGTTACTAAAGCCCATTAACAGTTAATACACTGACTCAAACTATTTTTGTACTAAATACCAAAGCGAAAGATGCAACTTTTTCCTATCTCACAACAACAACAACAACTGCAGTAAAGTCATTTGCCCAGGCGTAGTAAAGTAATGGCAACAAAATTGCGACGAGGTGAGTGCACCTTAAGCAGCAACATGTACCAAGCCAACAGCAACAACAACAGCAACAACAATCGCCTAGGAAGCAACAACATCAAGTGGAACCACAAAGTTTGTTGACAAACGCGGAAAATCGCAGCAAAGTCAAAGACCGACAACAACATTGAACTACACACACACACACACACACACACACACACACACACACACACACACACACACACACACACATCCATCATAGAGATGGTTACGTGATGACAAAGCAGGAGATCGATTGAAGTCTTCAGTTGGGGAAGATTGTGTAGAATTTTGTAAAAGTGAGGAGAATACATTATATAATTTTTACCTCCCTCAATAACAAATTAATTGGTTTATGACCAGTGTAAGCAAACATCCATGAGGAAGTTTTAAGGAACTTGTGCCATAATTCTCTTATTGTTTGTTAATGCAAGAGTTTATTTATTTTAAGCTAAGAGCTCACAATGTGCGATCCTTGCAAGCCATTGATGTGGCAAAAGAATTTCTTTCTTTTTTTTTGGCTATCAGAATTGCATATCTGTCAATATAAATTTCGAAGAATTGGTGACTTTATCGTCTACTAGGTAGTTCTGCCATCTCTACAGAAGTGACTAAGCGACGCGTGCTGATTTGACGGACTTGGGCGACTGCGGGCAACTACGTCAAAGCGTGACAAATACCTAGCCAAGAGATGCTGTTTGAGGTTTTTTCTTATTCATTTTTTTTTTTCTTCTGCATCTTCCTGTACTTACTTACTTACTCACTCACTTGCTGCTTGCTGCCCCAGCAACATTTCATGAAAAAGAGTGGAGAAAAAGAAAAATTGTTGTTAAGATGCTGCTTCTGCTGCTGCTCATAACTTGTTGCTTGTTGTTGCTGAGCAAAAACAATTAAGTTTGTAACTGTAAGCCTGGCCAGGCCAGGGCAGGCAAAGAAGAAAAAGTTACTTGAACAAATCTTTATCTTTTAGTTGACATAAGAGACCGAGTCAAAAGCAGCCGCACAGCCAAGAGACAATTTTAATGTTGAAAAAGTGAAAAAAAAACTAGTTTAGTTTTAGGGTAATTTGGTTTTTCAACCAGACTTCCCATGAATTCAGAGTCAAAACTCATTAATACACTTGAAAAGGAACGTTTTCGCTAGCCCATTATGAAATGTTGGCCAAAGAAGTTATATAACAATGAATGTGATATGTAAGCATATATTTAAGTACAATAAACTTCCTGCTAAACATGTTGCAACATCTACGCAAAGTATCAAAAGAATTTGTCCACTCATTCCCGGGTAATTGTTGACATGACAAATTACTAGCAAACAAAAAAAAAAAACGAAGAATGAACAAATTTTAAGGGCTCATAAAAATTGTTCTCACTTTTTCACTTGTTTCCATTCGATTGCCACAAAACAGGAAACAGGAGCTCCTGAGGCATTTACTTGATTGTGATTGACCTTTAATTGATGAGTGATCAATATCAAGTCAAATGAAAGGGAAAATGAAATAAAAATGATTTGACCCAACAACAGGCAACAAAAGTTATGAAATGAGAATGAGGGACCAAAAGGGACAAAAAAAGGAAATGGAATGAATATATGTAAAAGTCATCTTCAAGAGAATCTTGTTTTAAAGGAATTATTGCTAAACGTGAGTAAACATAAAGTTGTTATAAATTTCCATTTATATGTAATACTTAATTCTATAAAGCACTTTCTAATGGAAGTTTGCGCAAGGCTTTTGCCCAAAATACACTCCCAACTCCGCTTCACACAAAACTAAAACCAGTTCCATGCATTTCCACCTAGTAGAGAACTGACTCAACCCACGTTCTCTTATCGCCATTCATGGCTGTGCATCAATCTTATGCTTAGACACAATATGCTGACAACAAGAGCCTCTTTTCCCTGGAAAGATAAAAACAGGCCGAAGCAGAATGCGATGGGACAGACCAGACTACGACTCACACCTTTTTTTCACACCTACGAGGAATAACCGTGGAGAATCTTCTGATTGTGGGCGTTTTGTGGAGAGACAATGAAAATCTAAATAGATCTTGTTAGCCAGCTGACCTTTCAACTCTCAAAGAAATGTTTTCCGAACTTCCGTTCTTTAAACAGGAAATTGTATTTGCATCCAAATTTGGTTGAATTGGTTGGTCTGCTCCACATTTAAAAATGCAGCCGACAAGATGATTTCCTTTTATATTTTGGAGTTGATCTGGATTTTTAATAGGTCTCCCTCTCTGATTTTTTGTCTTTTTGTTTTATAAGGAAAACATCATCGCATTACATTTCCCATTTCCATTTCCATTTCCATTTCCATGCACATTTTCCACATGTTGTGCACGCACATTTTGTCTGCTGTTGTTGCTGCTGATGCGTTCGATGATGATGATGCTGCTGCTGCTGTTGCTGCTGTTGTTGTTGCTGTTGCTGCCACAGCTACCTGCTACCAGAAATCGCAGCATGTGAAGAGCTGCAGCTTCAGTGGGATACTCAGTTCAGTTCGTTTGATCGGCAGCTGCCTTTGACTTTCTCATAGCGAAATTCCCACAGTCTTTGCCTATCTATGGGATTGCCTATCTATGGATATGGGCAAAGGACTGCAAGTCAGCTGCCTGGGTGTATCAAGTGTATGTGCGAGTATCTCATGGATATGCGAGTTGCTGTAGCATATGCGTTGTCTGCTACGGTTTTCTCATTTATTTTTTTGTTTTTGGCAGATTTTCTCATATGCTTTTCACTAATATTTATGCGCGATGTTTGGGGCAGTGGCCGTGGCAGCTGTCGCGTGTCTGTCGTGGGCATGGGAAACTGGAAACAGTTGCACTTTCTGTAAACGGCCATTGGCCATAAGTGAAGCAGGTTATCGAAAATCTGTCAGAAAAAGTAAAATGAAAAACTATCTACTTCGACCATTTGTTTTGCTCATTACTGAAATGTCAATTCTAATTTATATTATGAGAGTATCCCCCTTGATTATACATATAATGAAATTTGATTATTTTCCATTTGAGCTTGTTGAATTTGCATAACTTCAACTGAAGCCCTGATTATGTGTGTATCTTAATTATTTGAAATTTAGTAACAATTAACCATACTTAAATCAGTCTCTAACACATTCTTTCACATTCTCGTTACAGGTAAGCCCAAGCCCCATCAACTGCATTGTCATCGCGTAGTCTTTAGCGACTTTTGTGATCCAGCAAAAACTATTTATAAGGTAATTTGAGCCTCGGCTCCAGCTTAGCAACAGGCAACAGGCAACAGCAATGTGAATGTGACTTGGAATGCTTTAAATGACATAACAAATAAAAATTAATAGCTGGACGCGGACTGGTTTGCCTTGTTCTCGTTCTTGTCCCTGCTCCTTCCTCGTTTCTCGACCCCTCGACGCCTTTTCTAACCTCCGCTCAGCCACATGCCTTCAGTTCCTTTGGCGGCTTTTGTTTACCTTTTCAGTTGAGGTTTTTTCTTTTGCTCTTTCCTTTTTTTATATATATTTTTGGGGGTCTTTGTTGGTTTTGTTCGCGCTTCTGTCAGAACAGAAAAAAAACGAATCAAAGAAGTAGAAAAAGAAGAGGAAGAAGCAGAATATATTTTGCGTAATGCGAAGGCGCTCGAAAATGTTGTCCTCGTTTTTAATAGTCTGAAATTCCAGAGCAAATAATTTGACAGCAAATAGAATCCAAAGAGCAAAGAGCACAAAGGTTGAAAGCGAAAGAGAGACAAAAGAAGGCATAATCTAGATACATTTTGGATGGGCTTTAAGAAATTAAATTTATAAATTAATGGTCGGCATCGACAACGAAGGAAATCGTCTAAGCCGAGACACGACAAATAGCATTTAAAGTATCTATAAGATACACTTACGCACAGTGCAATTGAACGATCCCCAATTAGAGCATAGATAGTCACTGATATTGCCATTGAGTGTCTGCAGACAAGACAGCGACAATGATTATTAAGTGCATCCTTGGCGCGGCTCAAACACGAAAACAGGAAGTCAAATTGGAAGAAATCACTTCCCATACAAACACACACTCATTACGCTGGAGTAACAGAACGAAAGAGACATTTTTCAAGAGATAGATAGATTGAGTGAGAGCAAGAGAGAGAAAGAGAGAGAGAGACAGAGAGGCAGAGAGTTGGAGGATGACGGTATATATTTTCTAGTCACTTCCGTTGAAAACATGTTTGCGGTTAAGGAATTTGCCTGACTGCATAAATTCTTTTGAGATATGATTTATACTGCACAACATAAGGTGTTTTTTTTTTTTTTTTTGCATGTCACAAACTGGTTCGCCATGCATTTGGCATCCGGTAGACGCCAGAGGGGCCAGCCAGCAAGAGTCAGGGAGCTGGGAGCTGGCGGCTGGGAGAGGGTAATGGAAAACTCACTGTGTGCTTATAGTTAATATATGTTGTTAATGCTTAAGCATTTAAATTGCGTCTAGATGGCATTAGGAAATATTCAGTTAACAAGTAATACTTGTCTATTCAAAGCACATAACTTGCGCCTGGTCCTGGTTCTGGGCCTGAGTATTACACAATCAGCATGGACTAATTGAGCACTTCAACTCCAAAATCTTTCTTCGGAAACTCAACTTCGTGCAACAATTTGCTCATCGCTTCGAGGGACTTTTTTTCTGCTGATTTTGTCAAAGCGAAAATCCCTACAATTTGATGTGCCTCTTCTCACGTAATATCAATTTTCAATGGTTGGGGGGGGGGGGGGGGGGGGGGCAAATCACTCACATTACATACGCAAACCACGCCCTCAAAATCCAAGAAACGAGAAGGTAAATCGGGCCCCCATCATTTTACTTTTTCCTTTCCTTCATGTTTTTTTTTTTTAGGTATTTACCCTCATCGAAACTTTTCTTTTTACTCTTCCTATTTGGGTGTGGGGGCTGACAGAATTTTCCTTTTAGAGAAGAGGTCGCATGTGGCCTGACAGTAGTTTCTTAATAAGTTTTTCTCTAATGGCCACACCTCGCTGACATGGGACGGGGGAACGTCTATTGGCGGGATGGGGAAATGGAAGTGGAAACGGCCATTAATTCGGTTTTTTTTTGTTTTTGGGTGCGTTACAGGAAGTGTAAACATTCATAGCGCCATGTGCATAAAAAGCAAATCGGAAATTCAATTAGAACGTCGGAAAATTAATATATTTGTACAGTTAGAAGGGAAAATGAATCAATAAATGAGCAAGTGAATAATATTTAATCAAATTATTTAAAGACCCGCCCACAAAGCAGGCCAACAAGTGAATGAATTAAAACTCGATTAAACTTAATGTAATCAAATTCGTTTTATCTAACAAGCAGCAAAATACGTGCAACCTAATTTGCCACTTCAACTATAGTTCGACAGTTGAAGCAAATGGCTCTCCAGTGCATGAAAATTTAATAATTACATTAGAAAACAATATATTGCAGTTTGTTTTGTGTGTAGCTTAAAAAAGAAATACGATAAACAATTTTCATAAAATGAAACACTAAAAATGTTTAACTAGTTGCATGGTTTACCTTGGCTTTATATTTATTACTTTTGGTTAGCAGAACACACACACTCACACAAATGCAGCTTAAATTTCCCGAAAATCATATGCAATTATTAACAAAGCTCTAAATCTTTGCCTCTATCTCCCCCCGCCCCGTAACCAAGCTGCCCCACATAGAAGGCCAGAAGCTGTAGCAAACTCGGTGTTAAATTTACGAGCTCCGCCAAAAACTTTGCGCTCTAAAGTATGCAATGGCAAATTGGAGTGTGTATGCGTGTGTGGGTTGGTCTATCATGTCGTGTGAGAGACTACTGCATTCGATTCAATTTCATAGTTGGCTCTCGCACCTACGCAAAATTTACGACACTTTTAAAATGTGCAATTTATGAATTTTGCCAAAAATGGGCGTATTTGTTCTCTCTTCCCCCCACCTCAACACAACCCCATCTCATATTCTCTCTCTCGCTCTCTCTCTCTCTCTCTGTTACTTTTCAACCCCGGGGCTATTCTGTGTATATTCGTGCATTGTATTTGCCTGACAGAGACTGTCGGTTTAATTTAAAATGATTTAGGAGAAGGGGAGCAATGCAAGTTAATGGAGTTTTCGGTACCTAGAACAATGGAAAGTGGAAAATCCAGTTAAGAGACTGCCAAAAGGGAAAACTCAAGCAGGGTTCAAACAATAACTACGTAATTTTCGGTCAAATTTCCCTCTCCCTCTCCCTCTCACAAATATATCAATTCTGGACACACACACACCCACACACACTGTTCTGCATGATATACTTTTTTGAAATGTAAGTGAAAATAAATTGCAAATGGAAATGAATGTCCGCAAAGTATGCAAATGATTAGGTGGCAAAACCAACAAATGAAATGTCATTGTCATTTCAGTTTGACCACAAATTTTAAACAAACGCGTTGCGAATTGACATAACCTGAAATGGGAGAAGAAGCCAAATACGTACATACATGCGTGAATGTGCTGGTGTGTGTGGTGTGTTGGTCCCTTGTGCAAAAGCCTAAAAGCATGCTCTAAATAATTGCAAATTATTTGTGACACAAGCCTATTCCCTCTCTCGGTCACACTTTTTGGATTGTCACTTATGCAATTTTGACACCATGACAACACCTCTACTCCGCTCCGCTCCATCCCCCCCCCCACCCAGTTGGGATGCAACCAAGCCTGAGCAAAATTATTTTATATAACACATGCGGCGTATGCGTAATGGGAAAACACATTTCCATGTTAATCTCCTGAACTTGTTTTGCATAATGACTGCTAAACGTACTTCAGAAGATCCGCTTAAATACAAATTGTTTAATCCAAAAAAAAAAAAAAAAAAAAAAAAAACGAGTGGAAAACCAGTGGAAAAAAAACTATTCTCTTTGTATCCTATCCATCTTTTTCTCTCTCTCTCTTTAAAAGTTCACTTAATGCATGGCTTGTCTTTTCGCTGGCGTTCTTCTGAGTGCTATTTTTAACCAAAAGACCCTTGGTGCCAAGCAACCAACTATTACGCCCACTTTTAATGAGCAACGTAGTTTTCTTTTCATATTAAACAATGCAAAACGCTTTTCATTTTAAATAAAACAAAGCAAGTACACGGCGAGGCATACGGAAAAATGTGAAAAGTAGTAGTAAAGAAAACGCCACTGCAACTCGCTTTTTGTAATTTACCTTCAGGCCAGCCGCCGCCAATTAAAAAACGCTTAAACGCGAGGCTCCAAGAATAAAGAAAAAGTAAACCAAACCCAAGAACAGAATCTCTTAAAAGCAGCTACGTACATATTTAAGCATTTTCTACAAGTGTAGAGCTAAAATAATTTAGCGGCAAAAAGTTAATACTAACTGCTATTTGCATTTTTTTTACTTTAATTGCTTACCAAAAAAAAAAATAGGGGAAAAAAAGCAAAATTGGCAGACTAAGCGGCTTACAAAAAGCGGCAACATGGTAAAGAGAAGAAAAAAAACGGTGGAAAAATTACCGCCAAAGATAAATAAATAAATAGACCAGCTTAACCATTGCATTATAAATGTTAGTGAGACAGTTTGCAACTCGTTTTTTGTGTGCCAGCTTGTCTGTTTTTTTGTTTTCCACTGCTGTTTTCCATTTGCTTTTTGAAAACTATTTTCTTTAGATGACATTTTTGTTGTGCTCTCTTTCTCCCTCTCTCTGCGGGTGGACAGTTTGGTTTTTGAATTATTTTTTGCAAAAGTTTATAAAGTAGTGTGTTCTATGGTGTCCAATATTTTGCGGTAACCAGTGGAAAATTAATGGCGCTGCTTAAATGTTGAAAATAATGCATTTTGCACAGAAATTAAAGTTAATTTACAATGATTTTGCCCTTTAAAAAAAGCCGTTTTACTTTGCGGTTTTTCGTTCGTTTTTAAAATGAGTTAAGTTAATTGTTTTTTGTTTTAGACATATAAAAATAGAACAAACGTTATTTTATGCTGAAGTCAAGACAATGAAATACCCTCTAAGAAGAAGAAAGATTATAAAGCATAAATTAAGCGTAAAGCGAAACATCAGAAATCACTCAACGAAGACTACGCTAAGAAATGCTAAATAAGAAAAACTCAAGACCGAGAAAAAAGATGGAAAAAAATAAATTAAAAGTCGCAAAAAACCACGAAAAGCTTTTGCAATGCTTCGTTGCTTCGATTGCGGCAAGAAATGAAATGAAATGAAATCAAATCAAACCGAAACGAAATATTTCTAGTACAAAAATGCCAGAACAATGCCAAAATTGTAATGAAATCGCTAACGACCAAAGAAGACCTTCAATGAATTATTAAAACTATGCACTCCATTAAAAGTTTTTTTTTTTTTTTTGTTTTATTTTAATTCTCAATTAAATCTTTTTGGAGCGCAATTAAATAATGCGTTAAATAATTGACTTTTACCCTTTTTTCGCTTTTGGTTGCGGCGGATTTCCTTCGCATCGGGCCATATGGCAGCTTGCAAATATTTGACAGGCACAAAGAGTATAAACTTTTAATTTTTATTTTATTTTGTTCATGAATATTTTATGATTATAAAAATGTTTTCATATCGACTAACGGAAATGGTCACAGATTGAAGATGCATTTTTTTTCACGCGCTCAGTTTTTTAGTACAATTTTTTTTTTTCCAATTGATGGAAAATTGCGGCATCACATGAAAATTTGATTTAAATTTTAGTTCATGTTTTTTTTTTTGTTGTTAAAGCTTTAAAGTTGAACTAAATTTAAACTTAAACCAAATATAATTGAAGTTTTTATATGAATTTCTTTCAAAAATATTTGCAATCATAAGTTTGCTTAGCATTTTCTCTGCTCAAAGTTTGAATATTTTTCGAATGTTTTGTTTGTTTCTCTTTTATTCTAGTCACATCTTGTGACTCATTTGAGCAATGTCTAGTAATAGAATTATGTGTTTCGATGCCCATTCCTTGGGTCCATCATTTCACTGCTTTTGTGCACTTTTGCTCCCCAATTTGCTTTGTGATTTTTCATTTTCTGCCAAGGCAGCCAAAAGGGAATCATCATCATCATCATCCGCATCATAATAATAATCGTATTTGCCAACCGCAACACATTGGTGCTTGGTGACAATGATGGCCACATTTGGGCAAACGCTTGGAGGTTGCCTTGACGCAGTCTATGATTAATAAAGACCACAGGAACATGACAGTAAAATCTTATCAGTGAAGCCAGCCTGTCACAGAGACGACCTTAACCTCAAAATGGGAGAAAGTGTTGTTAAGGCGAAGCGACTTCTTTTTGTTTGCTTGTTGTCTTTTTTAAAGTCTGTTTTTTTTGCTTTCTCAAAGTCACAAAGTCTTAAGCAGCCACTTGTTATGTATATGTATATAAAACAAAGTCAAAGTCAAACTCAAAGTCTGTGGCCAAAGAGAAGGAGCGGCAGCGAGGAGAAAAGAAACTTAAAATTAAAACATTCCTTGGAACTTCTTCACGAGGACATCCTCAACAGTCGTCTTAGCAAGTCCAAGACCAAGACCAAGTCGAAGTCAAAGTCAAAGTCTGAGTCTGAGTTGGATTTTATTGCTCTTTTTGCTTAGATATTGTTGGTGCTCTGTCTCATTGTCCTGCTGTTGGCAACTTGTGTAATGTCCTCGTTGTTGTCGTCCTTTTAGTATCGGTCACTCAGTGAGTTGTTGTATGGCCTTCTGGAATTTATGCGACTTTTGCAGCAGTTGCAATTGACCTCTGACCTTAGCATGACCATATTGATGGAATAATTGGAAAAGTTCTTGCACTATCTTAGCTAGACTACACAGACATCAAGCTCCCATCTTAGGCTCAATAATGGAGAAATATTGATATGGCAATTCTCTTTTCTCTCTTATCACAGCGCAAAATCGTTTTCTACTTTTCCTCATTCCCCTCTCTCTCTCTTTCTCTCTCTCTCTCTCTATTCCACTCAATGTTTTCCTCAAATTTTATGCGATTTTTCTAATTCAATTTTCTTTTAATGATATTTTTGTTGATTTCCTTTTTGCTTTCCCCACTCACCCAAATGCTTTTGTATGTGGGTGTTATTTTTTGTTCACATTTCTGTTGTGTCTTCTCGTGTTAAAAATTAATTTATTTGATTTGCATTTCAATTTGGGTCTTGGCACTAAAAAATTGCTCAAGTTTTGGTTGGGCCAACTGAATTCAATTTGTTGAAATTTATATTTCAAAGAAAGGCAAAGTACCTCGATAAGATAATCGCATCGTAATGGGAACATTCTCGATAACTCACACACTATATCTATTATCATTTTCACAAGAGAGGAGAGGTAAGAGGCAAGTGGCAAGTTCACTTGCCACTGACCCGCGACAATCTTGCGTGAAGCTTTGCAACATTAGCCGCTAATTGCGGGAGCAACAGACGCTACCCTACCCATTACCGTTGCCTCCCCCGCTTCTACACATAACCCTCTCAGCAGTCACAATTCACAAACTGCCTGCGTCAGAGGGGAAGGGGTGTGGCGGCGGGGGTTCTTGCCTCTTGTTCGTATCGTTTGCATTGCTCCAGTGCTTGTTGAAATTTATGCTGGTTCGTTATGGTTCACTTGCAGCTAGAGGAGAAGCTGGAGGAGGAGATGCCCATCTTCAGCTCCTCTTCTCTCTACTAGTTACATTTGACTAGGGCACCATGCTGAGTTCTAATTAATCGTGTGAAAGTCGCGCAATCATTTTTTTTTTTTTTAGTTCTGCTTTTTTAGCAGTTTAAGCATTTTAATTAATGTTGCCGGGGCTTCCATATTAATGCAAATAATTGAGCAAAAGAGAAATATTTGCCATATGCTCAGAGCTAGTAATTAACAGCAGCAGGAGCGCGCATCAGTCCAGGGATATGGATGCCCACACACAAAGATCGAAAATTGGGACTGGCAGATGGAGAAAGGGAGAGAGAGCGAGAGAGCGAGTGGGCCCTTTAACCGGATGTTGAGCCGGGACCATCGAACAACTTCCGCTTACCAAAGGCTTTACATTGCGGCACGCCTCGACATCTCTCAATGCCTGGCTGGTTAGGGTCTGAGATTCGGCGGGCATTCAATCAAATGTCAGACAATTTTCCATAGTGACGTAGGTGAGCAGCAGCAGCAGCAGCAGTCAGTCTGGCTGACTCCGCTGGCTCTTCTTTGCCCCATTTGGTATTTTCATGGCTCATTGTCAACGCGAGCTATGCCCCAAGCCCTTTTATTAATTTCAATACATCACCGAAAGCCCTTAGGTCCCCCCTCGCTGAGCTGAAGGGCCCACTTCTCCATCCATCCATCCATCCATCCATTCCTCCCTCCTCTCATCCATTCATTTGCATGCTTCAGTGCACCCTCGTCGGGGCTGGCGAAAAGTGGCAGCATTTATCAAGTAACAGAACAGAGGAAATTTGTATTTTTTTTGTTGTTTTTTTCATTCTTTTAAATGCTCTACCCACATCGTTCGTGCCTCTTATTGAGGCTGCGGATGTGGCAACTTCATTTACAGTTGCAAAATTCTTCCAGGAATCGATAAATGAGTAGAGTAGGGTTGAATGTAAGTGCTTAGGCATGGTTATGGATGAGAGCCCCTTCATCGGGTTTCCCCCTGAAATCATAAATTATAAAAAAAATGAGAATCAATCGTCTATGGCATCTACATAAATATTTCTAACTTTTGATTTAATTTCTTGCATTTTCCAGATGCTGAAACACGTACAAATCTCACCATTACGCAATCGCTCCGATTCCGTATCGTTGCGTTCCACAAGTCAAACTTCGTCCTGCGCCAGTTCCATGTGCGGAAGTCCGGAGCCACCAACAGACCTACAGCGTACTCCCTCGAGAGCCTCCAGCTACTCCAGCCTCAATGAGCAGTTGCCACAGGTAAAGGAATAAGGCAGACACTTCAGTGACGCGAATCTCTAACTAAATTAACACTCCATTTTACAGACCACCATCAAAGTGTACACAAACTGCTTGAAGATTGACATTGAATACAAAACGTTGGGAATTCAATGGGACACCACAAGCAATGAAGTCATTTCCCAGCTGCTGAGACGGTGAGTTAATACGAGACGACTCTATTTCTAGATAAATATTTTAATGCTAATATTTGTCTCTACAGATTGAAGATGCGTCATCGTGATCCTCGTCTCTTCTATCTCTCCATGGAGGTGGCCGTACGTCGTGCTGGAGTAAAGACCATTTTAGTGCTGGATGAGGATACCCGTCCGGCCATATTGCAGGCCTGTCATCCGAAGGGCGAATCACGTTTCTGTCTACAATTGAAGCCCGGTGGCCTAATCCGAGTCCACACCTCAGCTCTGCAGCCCAGCTCCCAGTACAAGTCTCTGGTAATCAGTGAGGAGACCAACTGCGATGAGCTGCTGCATTTGCTGCTGGGATGCTACAATTCCCTGGAACCAGTCGAAAATTTCTCACTCTACGAGGTTTGTCCTGGACAGGAGTGCCAGAGGAAACTGCATCCCGATGATTTGCCTCTCCGAGCTCAGGCCGAGCGCATGAAGAGAGGAGAGAATTGTCACTTTCTGGTGCGTCGCACACCCAACTATGCCAGACGTCGCCAATTGTTGGCCAATCTCAATGAGGCTATCAATCAAAGCTATGAGGCAGACGTGACCCCAGGCGAAGCCGCTGAGGACTCCACCAGTCTACTGGAACTCTCCCTAGAATCGGACCTGTCCCTGTCCGAAGATCTGCGCAGTTGCAGCAGCAGCGAAAGCGCCGAGGACGATGAGTGCGCCAGCAGTTCAGGTTCATCTGATAATTCCACCGAGTGTGCAATAACACGACGTGATTTCTATCAGTGCACAGCCACTCCCACAGCAGGAACGAACAGCAATCCCACCAGCAGCATCACTGCCATCTCCCCTGGCAGAGCATACAGTCCTGTCTATAATATCCGGGAGATACGCACCTCCTCCCACTCGTTCTCCTCTCTCGGCAAGGATAAGAAACTGCTGGACATTCACATGAATGCCCGCTATGCCCCATCGGGAGTCTACAGTCGCCTTCTGCCCGTTCCGGAAACGGAAATATCCACGTCTTTGGATGTGAATGGCAACGCCAGTGGAAAACTCACAGCGGAGGCTGTCAACAACAATCCAGCCAAGGGTCTGGGGCACTTTGTCTATCTGTAGCGCAAGAAGGAACCACAACGCGCTATCAGGAAATGTACATAGGAAAATGTTTTAGATTAAGCTTAAAAACAATCACTAAACAACAACAAAAAAAAAAAAGGAAACCCCAAAAAAACGAGTACCCTTTGGACCAAAGATGCATTTGTAGTTTAAGCTTACACTTTTAACCATGGGAAATGTAAATAGTTAAAGTCAATAAGAAATGGAGTAAGCACTCCCAATATCGATAACCACTCTGAATCCCAAAAAAAAAAAAAAAAAAACACAAATAATCATACATATCTAACCATTTGAAACAGACGAAAAAGAGTCTATAGCTTAGGACTTTAGTTCGAGTTTTTAAACAAGTTTTTTAGATATCTTTAAAGAGCACAACACAATTATGAATATTCATGTAGAAACCAAAAGATATTTTAATAATAACCCAAAAAAGCATATTAAAAAACTGCGTTTTTCCTCTGTGCATCCATCCTCTTCGAAGGGATAACCCTGGCGGCTTCTGTCTCATTTTTAATTGCAATAAAATCAAGTTAAAATGCCGACAGCGGGGCAAAATCCAATATAAATAGGCGGGCAATTAATCTGGCGGCCAACCGACCAATTTGTATTGTGTATATTCTCTTACTTTTTTTTTTTTCTTTTTTGTGCTTTAAAAAATCTCCCAGAATGGAATGCAGCTTATAAATGATTTATGCGGCCTATGCGTAATAAGCTTTCTTTTTGCAATGAGTTTTCGTAATGGCAAAAGAGATTTTTAAAGCCCTGCTGTGCCCCAATTAATTACACTCATGCGGAATTTCATATGCCCTTTCTTAGTGACTATAGCGAGGACAAACACTTATACGCATTGGACCTAAGGTCAAGGTATTTCAGGGACATCAAAATATATTCTAAAAAAATATAAATTAAACAAATTAAATTTGCAACAACTTTTCATGGTTATTTTATTAAGTCACCAAGAAGAAAAACATGTAAATTATAAATCATTATCTTGGAAACTTCGTGTTCACTTTCGACCAATATTTTTACTGACTTCAATATACAACAAACTTCTCATCAACATTTCAAAAAGGCTTTTGATCGCAAAACCTTTCAGAAATGTATTAACCTAAAACACAGAATGTTATTCTTTCTTCCTTGGATTTTGTAATACTCTTGAAAATGATAATCTCTTTTGGTAAGGGTATTAAAAAAGGTGGAAACATTGGCCGTCATTGCTCACAACATTATCAAGATTTGCTCAATGTCCATTAGTGACCCTTTAAAGGGTCTTATCCCTTTTTCCTTGTTATGGCGCCCTATCTAATTTATTAGAAAAAAAAAAACGAAAAAAAAGGAAAAACCCGAAAATTGAAAGAAGCAGCCAAATTAAAAATCAACAAATTTGCCAAATGAAATCCAATTTGCTGCATCCTAAAATAATAACTCGAGATTTGCAAACAAAATGATCCATACTGCTACCGTTTCCTCCCCCCCCCCCCCCACACACACACACACAATTTTTTTTTGGGGGGGTTTTTGTTTCTGGGGCAAACCAAAAAGTTATTCTAGCCTAAATTTTGTTTCGTTTACTCTGTGTGTGGCACTTTAAAACTTAAAGTCGATGTCGAGAGATGTGCTTGGGCAAGTTCTATGAAAAATGCATGCCGATTCATTGTGCAACGGAAACGGAAATGCTAAACAGAGGACCAGACTGAGTCCAGAGCATAATAACTTAAGCACTTTTTAAGTCGAATTTAAAATTTCTTCCAAGCTATGCAAAAATCATTTCGGGGACTGCCTGCTTGCCAGCCAGCCTGCCTGCCTCGCTGCCTGGCCAAGTGCCAAACTTCAGACATGGAAAACTTTACCGGCTGTTGCAGTCCAGATAACTGCCTGTCATTGACGATAGTTGGCTCAAGGTGCGGAACAGGAGCGGACAGCGGGCGAGAGGTGGAAGAAGAGACTCAACATGCCACATGCCTATGAAGGAAGGAAAATGTTGCCTTCTTCCGTCTGCTGAGCGCCTGTTACTTTCGACGGCCTAAAAGTATACCCAAAATACATACATTTTGTTTTGTGGCATGAAAACTACTTAATAACATGCGAAGACTGGACTTTAATTTATCTCGGCTAATGAATATGGATCTTGTATATTATTGCATATTTTTAAACATTAGTTTTTGGAAACTTTTGCCTCAACTTTAAATGGGTTTCTTAATTTACTTGGTGTTTCAAAAAAAAAAAAAAAAATAGCTCCAGAAAATTAAAAAATTCTATGACCAGGCCAACAGAAGCTGTCAGTTGGTCGATACAGTTTAATAAATTACTCTCAAAAGGGGGTATATACGTTTTTATGAGAAGTTTGTGTAACACATAGAAATAAATATCTATGATAACAATATTGCTTGGATTATTATGGATCAGTTTGGATTTTGGCGTAGACAGAAAACAATTTGACTAAAAGGATAACATATGCTAGGCTTAGTGGTATTACCTGTTAGTCATATACTAGATTAAGCTTTATTTAATGGAAGTTGAATGCTAATATCAATTCAAATTGATATTAATTAATGCCGCTTTGAAAGAGTATACACACTTCGTGATCAGTTAAGTTCAACTCTTGAGTGCAAAACGGTTTGGCATGGTGTTTTTTTGTTTTGGGCAACTCTTTTTCTCTCTCTCTCTCTCTCTTTTAAGCTTTATTTGTCTTCTGCATTACACTTAATTCATTTCATTTCATTTAAATTAATTTCTAGAGCACACACAAAAATGGCTCAACTTGGCAGTTGTGCTGTCTGCAGTTGTCCAAATACCAAGTTGCTCTGTCAAATTGCTTGCCACTTGTTGAAAGAAGACGGAGACGCAGTAGAAACTGAAACTTGCCACTTAACTTTTCGCATCAAGCAAATTTAGATGGCTTGACTAGCAGCAGCAGCAGCAGGATGCTCGGGTGGTCCGGGTGGTCCGGGTGGTCCGGGGGGGACCGAGTGTAATGGATGCAAAGTTTCTTGTCCAATGATCCAGGGATATTAGTCAAAAGTCAAGGGAGAATGAAAGTGTTGCAAAAACAGAGTTCTTCGTAAATAATAAATGAGAATAAATCATCTGACTGAATAGTTATAGATGAAAAAGTTTCAAGCGGACGATTCAAAACAAACCAGAGAAGTATGAGAGCTCAGTTTGTGGTTTAAGGCATCATTTTGACTCAATCTCAAACGTTATTTTTTAATTCATTTTAAGTCATCAATCATTCAGGTGATCAATATAAGTAACCTAAATACGCAAATACGCAAATTGATGCCTGGGAAAGGTATTTTTTTTTTGTTTTGATTGATTTCGGTAAGAGTATAGAGCCTTCGATTCGATGGTTCGATTAATGTCACATTTAGCTGCCACGTTGTGCACTTATTTTTATCGATTCATTTCAAGGACTTTTTAATTAAAATGCCAGTAGCTCAACGTATTAAGACTAAATTGTTTGCTAATTAGAATATGTCAATAAGTTTCAGGCACTACTTTTAATAATGGTCAGAAAGAGAGAGCGAGAGAGAGAGGCTAAACGGAAATGCAAAATTAATTTGCAACAAAAACAAAAAAATGTATTTTAATGGTACTATCTCTCTCCACTTTCCTTCCAGAAGGGATTACAAATCATTCAAGGAGAAAATTACGATAGTCAACAAAGTCAAATGCAACAATGACAACTCCCCTCCCCGCCCCACCATATCCCTTCAATGGATAACGTGGCTTGGGGGAGTCCAGTGAATGGCTAAGTAATCCGATTAGTTGCGTAAAAACAAGAAAAAAAAAAACGTAAAGAGGTACAAGTTTAAAAAAAAAAAAAAAAAACAAAAAACGAAAAGAGTGTACCTATGTATATGTACCTACAAATTTGTTTAAAGGCTTATGGCAATTAGTTGAAATAGTTAGAAACGCAAAGACTTTGGCTTAGTGTTGCGTGGGCTATTAGATAATTTTGTGTGTGTCAATGTGGGGGCTTGGTTGGTAGGGAATTAGGGACATGGCACTTTGAGAAAAAGTTTAACAACTTATTGGTAAACAAATCTAATTTGTTCTGCAGCAGGCGAATGTCATGCAAAAGGATAAAGTTTTTATCCCAAGATATATTTAGCCAGAAATTTGTTAAAATTTAATTATTTGCTTTTGCCGCTGCTGGTAGAACTCTTAGTTGAGCTCGTTGTGCCTATCAAAGAGTTAACCTATGTGTCCCCTCCCCACTGAAGGCAAAGGCGATCCAAAGTCCATTTATAGAAAACGGATAAGGTTATGACAAATCCTGTTGTTAGAGGAACAGGTGGAAAGATCAAAAAGTGGTAGTAGCTCCTTCGAAATGAATATGACTCAACAGCTCAGGAGAGTAAATCCTAAATAGTTTTTGATGTCTCCAATTAGAGAGACTTTCCTTATATACGCACAGGGGAAAAGAGTATATTAAAGTTGCTAAAATATGTATAATAGGCAGAAGGAAGCGTTTCCGTCTCTATAAAGTATATATACTCTTGATCAGCATCAACAGCCGAGTCGATGTAGCCATATCCTAGATTTCAGTTAGAGTCACGGTGAGGCGACTTGCTTTCTTTATTTTTAGTTATTTCTCTTAAGCAATGTTGCCATTTTAATTTACATAAATCCAAATTGATACACGTTTGCATTAATCTAATTTTCTAATTTTATCTCTAATGCAAGTTATATTTTATTGTGGACAACAACATTTTGGCAGTCGCATAGATCAATCAATGCGGCAAACTATTCATCACTTATAAATGCTAACTACGTCGACCAAATTGAGTTACTCTCTTTCTCTCTGTTCCTCTTCTCTTTCAATTAGAGTCATAAATAGTTATTACAAAACTGAAAATGCATTTCCTGTTGCCGGCATCGATTTTGGCTTATTTGCTGCTGCTGCTGCTGTCTGCCTAGCTGAAGGAAAAACTTTTTATTTTATCACATGTCCTTAAACCGAGCAGAGCAGCATCCCCCCCCCCCCCCCACCCTCAAAAAAATACTCAAACTCGGCAGCACTCAAGCTGAAGAGTTTTTGAGTCAAGTTGGGTAAACATTTTTGTCTTCGACATTGGTCAGGCTTCTGCCAATTTCTGTTGGCCTGGTAGTTGCATTTTTTAATATTTTGTTATTTTCTTAGAGTTTTCTTTTTTGCTTGTTTTTTTTCCGGGTGGGGTTTGCTGTTGTCGTCGTGTGTATCATTTTGATTGATTTTCCAACTACCATTTGTTATATTAACTTATTGCCTTTCTGTCTCCGTTTCGTTTCACTCTTTCTCTATAGCTGTCTCTCTGTTTCTCTCTTAACTGGGCATAAATCATTGTCAGTCGGTTATGATTTATGTCAATCCGCAGACTTTTAAGTCGACCGATTTTAATTACGAAAAATCCGCCAGTGAAGCAAAGTCCTTTAAATTCTTTTGCCCTTCCTTCTTCGTATTTCCTTTTTGGTAGCTTGGTAGTTCTTGTAGTTGCTGACCACGTACTTGACACAATTTATGGTTGACTTTGCATAACAAAGACCTGGCCAAAATACAAATGACCAAAACAAACAGCTCAGCGATTCAAGAGATTCAGCGACTCAGCGAGGTCTTCCTTTCCTTTTGATTTTTAATTTGTGCACCACTGCATGCCTTTGATAATTGAGTTTTTCCCGAGCTTCTTTTGTTTGTATCCTTTGCTCTTGTTGACTTACTGCATCGTTGAGTTGGTGCCAAAACCAAAATGAAAAACGAAAACCATTAGTTTCACATTTTGCAATGATTTCTTGTTACCCTGCGTAAAGCAATTGACTATTAACAGAGGCCCAGCAGCAGTTATAGGAAAACTAATCATGTTACTAGTGGAACAAAATCTGAGAAGAAGCGACAAAATGCGGGAAAAGAACTATATTAGAAGTCGAGTACATATTGTGAGTAGATCTTATAAAGAGTAGCAATTTTTAGTAAAAGAAAAAGAAATATCAGTGCACTTTTACTTACATACATGCAATATCCATTTGAAGTCCAACTTTCTAGAGGGATTAGTCCTTAAGATAGATAAGCACATAATTATCCTAGTTAATAAAAACTAAATTAAATAAAATTCTTATTTTGATATGAAGCAACCATCAACAATTAAGTTTAAATTCATCAAATTGAAAAGATAAAACATTTGGCAAACTACAAGGAAATAAAAACTATTTCTAAAATATTCATTAAGAGTATTCAAACATGATCATGAATATTTTTAAAGTTGCATTGTTTTAATCTCTACAAACGAAGAGGGCGAAAGGCAGAAGATAAAATGATTTGCAGTTTGCTGAAAATTCTTGATAATATCCTTTCCACAAGGAAGCGTGTTTTCCGGTTGACCATTAAAACTATTCTTGGCATGAGATATTACAAATCATGACCATAAATAGAAAGTGTATATTGTTGGCTAGATAGTATGTACATATATCGAATATTGCAATTTGCTGTTGCTTTTGCTTTTGCTTTTGCCGTTATCAGCAGACAATTCCAAATGGCAAGCAAATCCCATTGCAAAACTCCAATTTGAGCCACAGTTTGTTTTCTATTTCCTCCTCTGCCCTCTCTCTCTCTCTCTCTCTCGTTTTATCTCTTTTTTTTTTTGGCCACAAAATTGCAATTCATCGGAGAATATAGGCGAAAGTTTGTGCTTGGCAAAGTCTTTTGCGCGAATTTGATTGATTTTGCCAATAAAAATAGCAAAAATGCTGCTGGGTTGCAGTTTGGAAGGAGATTCGACTAAATGAAGTGGAAACGATTTATCATCATGTTGAAGAAGTAAACTAGAGTATAAAACTCTCCTGGAAATTAAGAAATAAATTTGAAGAAATCAGATTAAACTTCGCCCTTTGTCCATCCATTAATTTTGTGCGATTTTATTTTATTCGTAAAGTTAAACTTACATTAAAAACTGGACAAGATTATTGCAACCATATAGTATATTGGAATATGTATGTATGTATACACAAATATGGTAAAACAAGAGATACAATTGATTTTCTTTTTCCCTGCCTTAATGAATGCGGCGTATACGGGGAAAAAGAACTTGTCTTAACTAGTTAGTACACAACTTTGGATTATTTGACTTGAATCTTCAAGTGTGTAGTTATGTATGTATCTACAATTATTGGGTAGTACATATATATTTATTTTATTCAATTTTTATTTCAATCCAAGCAATAGGCTTCTTAGAAAATCACAATGAAATTATCGCTAGCTATGTGACTAGGAAAGATGACTAGAAGAAATGTTAGGAGTAATTATCGGATGGGATTTAGGAGCGTCGACCGAAGACCTTAAAGTGCGTCTTCCAGATGCTCGGCCATCATAGCTGCTCGTTGCCAATGTGGGTGGTGTCCGTGGGCAGCGAGTGGGTCTAGAGAGAAACTTGATTGTTGCAATTTTCAAGGATTTTCAGGGAGCAGGGAAATGAATTAACTGCGCTGGCAAACTTACCTGCAGGGCTTTGCGCTTGTGATGCATCGATGAATTTGATGATGACTTGCCTTTACCCTTCTTCCACGAGCAGAGTAACAGCTCCTTCATGCCCTTCCGAAAATTGCGACTAAGGAAGGCGTAGAGCAGGGGATTTACGCCCGAATTGAAATACGTGACCAGAAAGGTGAGCGGCGTTAGCAGCGCATTAAAATTGGAATCACCGCGATACGAACGTGACCTGTAAGTGCACAAATAAACAAATTTCAATGTGTTTTTTTTTTTTTCTTTGGTGTGTACTCCATGAAAACCATGAACAGATGCTGGTATAAGGTAGTTATCCCTATCATTGGCATGGGGCAACCAAAAAAAAAAAAACACACATTAACATACACTTTCTTTGGCTTAATCCTTTTTCTGGAAATACGAACCTAACTACTCTTCAAATCATTTTATAAGCAAATTTATCTAGGTTTCACTCTCCTGTGTACAAATATTTATTTTTAATCGCAATTATCTCGAGGCATGCTAAAAAAACAGAAAGAACTATGCACTTCTTATTTAAAAAAAAAAAAAGTGTAATTAAAGTATTTTTCTTAATTCAAGCTTTCCGCTCCATTTACAAAGAGAGCCAGAGAAAAGAGGAGACAAATTTTTATTTTTTTCTTCATCCAACCTGTTTTCCTGCTTCCCCTACTACTAAGTAGTAGTAGCCTGGCATTTTTAACTTCGGGTGGACTGGTGGACTGTCCAGTCCGCCGCCCAAGTGATTAAGTTTCTTTTGTCAGCACGCTGTAAGTATGCTGACCTGCAACTTGTCTAATGGAGCAAAGAATTCGCCCAGGAGCACAAAGTTTTGTGCCGCCTGCAAGTATGCAACATAAACTTGTGGCAAGAACTTTGCCCGGGCTCAACAAATATTTAAAGCACTAAAAAGGAAGTGTTCATGTTGCTGTTGGTGTTGTTCTTGTTCTTGTCGTTGTTGTTGGTTGTTGTTGTTGTTGTTGTTTCTTTCTCTAACTGTCAAAATGTTGTGCAAATTGCGTTGCACTTGCAAGTGGCACTAGTCATAGGACAAGAGGAAGAGGTCAAAATGGAGAGATGAAAAGATGGAAGAAAGGAGCGGGAGAAGCAGAGCTAACTGATTGGAGCACTCAAGCGGCCTTCGCTTTTGTTGTCGCCTCCGCTTGAGTTTTTCAGTTTCAGTTAGTTATTTTTAAAGTGGCTTTGGCAATTTGCTTGTCCCAATGAAATTTAAAGGCCAATTCCTAAAAATGGGAACAAACCATACATTTTCAAATCTAAATTGGTCGCCATGCGTTGCCAAGGCAAAAGGACGAAACAGCGGGAGTCCTGTGGGAAGTAAATGTCTGTGTCCTGTATTCCAACTTAATGTAATGAACGGACATCTCTGACACAACGACAAAACAAGTTTAGAGATGAGTTGGAGTCCAACTGCTTGGATGATGTTTTGATGTTATCATCGTTGTTATCAGAATTCGCATGTTCAATGTCATCTCGAAGTGCTTTGTGAGCTAATAATGAACACGTGTCATTCACTCACTCACTCACTCAGTTTGCTTGTTGCCTCGGCTGAGTGTTGACAGAATCGTATTAATAGATAGATACATTTGAAGGGAGCCCAAAGGGGCCAAAGGAAGACGAGGGACATTACATTTGGCAACGCGTGGCAAGCAAACAAAAAAGTTAGGTAATTTGTAAAAAGAGTCCCAAAAATTGATG